>OY992890.1:27097560-27352560 GCA_963921405.1 Cepaea hortensis
ACCTAATAACTGATTAAGTGCTATAGGATGTTACATCGACTTATTCAACTTCGAAGAACTGATATGGGCTTATAAATAAAACTATAGTTGATTCATTGATTGATCTCGGAACTGACATCACAGCATTCGGGGCATTCAAATAGGCGCTCCGTCCCCATCCTCAGCAGCCAGCGAAGAGTTCCAACACCAATAGTACCAGTAGCAATCTGATTATATGTCCGTCTCGCCTTTCCTATGAGAGTCGAGCGTCGGCTATATCCCCTCGTCGCATTCTTGCCAGACCATAGTGATCCATTTGCTCATCCGATGTGTACACGTGCTCCCAAAAGGCCGCAACCATGTCTGCCTTGTCATGCATAAATACTCCACCAAGTTCTACAGAGCCAGCCAATCTGATAATAAAACTATAAGCAACGCTGGTCGTTTTCTGGTATGAACCTAAGGCCTATCCACGTCAATGTGGAAGCACTAGACTCGAGTTTCACTCTGGTTTGAGCTCGTCAGTAGTGCATATCCTTGACCGGACCCGGAAACAAACACCGGATCACTGGAGTGTGTATTTAAATCTCAAATCCCGAAACAACCAAATAAATCAATTTGATTATTGCTCGCTGGAATTTAGGCGGCCTGGTGTGCCTTGCCAGTGAGAAGACCTGATCATTCGGATCCACATCGATTAACGGACGTCAGTCGCGGCGATCGGGAAAATCTTGAGCTACAGCCTACGATGGGTGAGGTTATAATATTCTGTTATGATAATTTGGCCGTGTCCAGCGTATGCCGCGTGGTTACACACCCGCTTCACACGCCAGTGATCCGGGGTTTGTTTCCGGGTCCGGTCAAGGATATGCACTACTGACGAGCTCAAACGAGAGCGAAACTCGAGTCTAGTGCTTCCACATTGACGTGGATAGGCCTTAGGTTCATACCAGAATACGATCAGCGTTGCCAGTAGTGGGTTGTGCTCAATATTTAAGTCTCAAATCTCGAAACAACCAAATAAATCAATAAAACTATAGCAATAAACTTGAGCATAGCCTACGATGGGTAGCGTTGTGATGTTCTGTTGTGATAATTTGGTGTGTCCAGTGTGTGCCGCGTGGTTACACACCCGCTTCACACGCGTGATCCGGGACTGTTTCCGGATCCGGTCAGGGATATGCACTACTGACGAGCTCAAATGAGGGCGAAACTCGAGTATAGTGCTTCCATATTGACGTGGATAGGCCTTAGGTTCATACCAGAATGCGATCGGCGTTGCCAGTAGTGGGCTGTGCTAAATATTTAAATAAAACTATAGTTAAAATATCAATACTGTAGTTGTCCGTACACGGCCCCATTTAATTGTTTGTATATAATGCAACATGTCTGCTACCATATTAACTTCTAAGTCATAACTGTGACACACCCCTACTCCCCATTTCCCGCCATCCATATTTGTTTCGTCGAAACCTACGTTTTGTTTGGTTGAAACATACTTTTTATTCGGCACTGAATCTGTTAATGAATGGATGTGTTTAGTGTATTAGTGATCCATGTAGTTGTCCTCCTTGTTTCTGATCTATTCAGTTGTGTTGATTTAATGTTAGAACTTAATACTCTTTGTTTAGTGCTGTTTAATTCCTTTTCTTCTTCTTCTGCGTTCATCCGGAGTGTTTTTTTCAGATGTGATTGCGTTGTGTCTAAGTTAGGCACCGTTGGGCTGAAACCCTTAGGCCAATACATCCGACTTCGGCGAGAATTTTTGTCCAGGTTGCATTCCTGGGATAATTCCTTTTGACTTTCACATATTTTCCAGTGCTATAAACACTCATCTTGTCTTTCGTATTCTTATTATGATATCTGTATTTGTTTCTCATCTTTGTCTACATTGTTGTCTAGATATGTGTATGATTCCGCCTCTTTGTGAGATATATGGCGTGACTTAAGGCTTATTAAAAGTGAAGATTATAGTTAATTAGTTAGTTAGTTAGTTAGTTAGTTAGTTAGTTAGTTAGTTAGTTAGTTAGTTAGATAGTTAGTTAGTTAGTTAGTTAGTTAGTTAGTTAGTTAGTTAGTTAGTTAGTTAGTTAGTTAGTTAGTTAGTTAGTTAGTTAGTTAGTTAGATAGATAGTTAGTTAGTTAGTTAGTTAGTTAGTTAGTTAGTTAGTTAGTTAGTTAGTTAGTTAGTTAGTTAGTTAGTTAGGTAGTTAGTTAGTTAGTTAGTTAGTTAGTTAGTTAGTTAGTTATCTGATGGGATATCTTCCTAGCACTCCGGACAAGTCCATAGATGCTCAGATTCCCACCCGCCCACCCACCCACCCCCCATTTCCCACATACGCCACATATTCCAGATGTTAATAGCTCCAGTTCTGTGCTGGTTGACGAGGTTCCTCATTCTCCCCATGTGCTGTCGTGTCTGGCTGTGCCAATTCTAACTTCCGAGTCTCTCATTCTGAACAACGAAGCTGATTCACTGACTTCATAGTCCTCAGGTCTCTCTATGGGCATTCACAAAATTTGAGCGATCCTTGGGCTGGCCATCTGCAGGGGATGCAGGGCCAGAAAGTTTATCAGCTCGTTCATTTCCCTCAACTTTCGCATATACCGAAACGAAAATGAAGGTGACAACTGAAAATAGACCTCCGCGGATTTCATGTGTCATGACGTGAGACAGACAGGATGTCCAGTATAACCATAGTCTGGGAGACACCCAGGGGAACAAGAGACGCAGTTTTAAGGCTAGATAAAGATGACTTTGAGTGTCAGTCAGACTCGGCTCCAGGTCTTGATGTGGTTTGTCACCAACTACAAGTTTATCAGAAACGTGCTTCACAACAGGATCCTTGAGAATACTTGACCTACAAAGGTCGGTTCATTTTTTCCAGTTTGAGGTTAATGGTAAATGTGGCATTTCCGCTGCATGATGTCATGTTCCAGGGATTGTTGGTATTGTGTGTGAGGCGGTGGGGGTGGGTGAATAGATACATGGGTAGGTACAGACTCACACAGAGACAGATATGTAGGTCGGAAGGAAAGAAGGAAGGAAGGTAGGTAGGTAGGTAGGTAGGTAGGTAGGTAGGAGGGATGAGTGTGTAGGTTGTAAGATAAGTAGGTAGGTAGGTAGGTAGGTAGGTAAGTAGGTAGGTAGGTAGGTATGTAGGTGGGTAGGAGGGTGAGTGTATATGTTGTTAGGTAGGTAGGTAGGTAGGTAGGTAGGAGGGATGAGTGTATAGGTTGTAAGATAGGTAGGTAGGTAGGTAGGTAGGTAGGTAGGTAGGTAGGTAGGTAGATTGAGGGGAGGTAGTAGGTAGGTAGGTACAGACTCACACACAGGCAGGTGGGCATGTAGTAGGTAGGTAGGTAGGTAGATAGGTAGGTAGGTAGGCAGGCAAGCAGGCAGGCAGGTAGGTAGGCAGGCAGGCAGGTAGGTAGGTAACAGGCAGGCAGGTAGGTAGGTAGGTAGGTGGGTAGGTAGGTAGGTTGGTAGGATGGTAGGTAGGTAGGTAGGTAGGTAAACAAGTAGGAGGGTAGGTAGGAAAGTATGTAGATATGCAGGCAGATAAGTCATACAGACATTCATACATAAATATAGACAGACAGATAGATAGGCGGGTAGGAAGACAGACAGACAGACAGACAGACAGACAGACAGACAGACAGACAGACAGATGTACTATCAAGTAAATAGGTAATCATGCAGGTCAACAAATTGACAGACACACAGTCAGATAAGTAGGAAGGTAAACAATAACAGGAAGACAAGCAGAGAAATATTCAGACAGACAAAACTACATTCAAAATGACAAGTTGTTATCGGGTAGACAAACAGACAAGACATACCGTCAGACAGACAAAAAGGAAAGACAATCAGACAGCAGGCAGGGTTTTGTGATTGAATAGACAGACAACCTTTCAGACATATAAACATTAAAGATACCCTTAAACTAACAAATAAGTGGACGAACAAATAAATAGAAAGACACTCAGACATAGAGACAAAAGTACTCCTTATTGATTATAATTTGTGTCTTCCTGTTTTCCTCGAATATTAATTATCTTAATCTTTCAGACATTTGTTAACACAAATTTACAAATTGTTTGTCTCCCCTGATGTTTCATTAACTGATATACACAGCTGCGTACAAGGTCCGACTTTATCCATTCTTTGTGTACTTTGTATGTCAGAAAAGAACTTATATTTCATCTATTCATTAGACCAGTAAGACCGAATTGATCCATTCTTTGTGTACTTAGTCCATCGGAATAGAACTTCTGTTTCAATAATTCATTCATTAGGCCAATTAGTCGGACTTGATCCATACCTTGTGTACTTAGTATGTCGGAAAAGGACTTCTAATTCATTCATTCATGCATTCATTCATTCATTCATTCATTAAGCCAATCACTCCTACATGATCCATTCTTTGTGTACTATGTATGTTGAAATAGAACGTCTCATTCATTCATTCATTCATTCATTCATTCATTCATTCATTCATTCATTCATTAGGCCTATCAGCCGGGCTTGATCCATTCATTGTGTGCTTAGTATAACTTCTCTTTCATTCATTGTTTCCATCCCTGTCGAAGTTCCTGTTTTCTGTTTCGAGAATAATTTTTCTGGTGTGCTCTCCCTAGCCTTTGACTGTCCCTAGTTTACCTACAAGGCAGCAGGTGTGTGTCTCTTCGTCTGGTTCCTATCCCTTGACCTGTCCGACATGGCAGACCCTACCAGTGGGAAGATAACAAGAGGAGATGGACGAACAGCAATCTGACAGAACGTACAATCAGGGCGAGAGACAGACAGTGTTGAAGATCCATTGCAGATAACCTTCATTGTGGATACGGCATCTGACTGATTGATTGAGTTTTCCATTGCTTTCTGAACGACCAGAACCCATAACATTTCATAAAAACCAACGCAAATCGCCCGCAGCTGTGTTTCGAAGGTGGGTATGCGAGATTACGAACTGCGTCAGTAACCTCTTCGCCACGGAGTTCGCGTACAAATGGGTACCAGACAATTTTCAGAATTCTATAAGAATTGTCTTGGAGGAACAGACGACCAGGAAATAAACTATCTATCCAATCTTGTATTTCGTCGCCTAAAATATGTGAAGGCCTGACACTTGTAGCCCCAAAGGCTTTGTTGTTCCTTAATGACCTTATAGCAGTACACAAGTGGTCTTTCTGGCTGAGAGGTTCAGCGAGCCAAAACTTACTCTTCTTGTGGTTTCGTCCCACACGCGGGTCCTTTGGACTGAATGTAGAGTTCTTGTTCAGAAAGCAATGGCAATCTGCTGAATGTAAAGTTGCCTAGTAAATCAACCTGGGGTTAAATTATCATAGCCTAGAGGCCTAGGGAGACTGGCGAGGCAGGGCGTGACAACAGGACCTGGCCGACACTCTGTACTCCCAGGACAGGCCAGACGGACTCATTGTAAGACTTCAACTGGCACCATTAGTACTGGGACTCTTGGCTGGCTGTTGCAGATGAGAACTGAGCACTATGGGAATGTCCCGATTGCTGTGATGTCGGTGCTTGACTCAACTCGACTCAATCAACCTGATGTTGTCCAGAATAGCACATGCGATTTTTTTTTTTTAATATAAATAGTTCAAAGCGATACAACCTGGCAGAATGTTTAAGAACCTCTCAGTTACAAGAGTTACTCCCCTTGATATCCAATAACCTGCCATACTGTTAATGCCAGTCGTCCTTCGTTGGGGTATAGATGCTCGGCCAAACCACGTCAAGCCATAGACCTTCAGCCAAACCACGACAAGCCATAGACCTTCAACCAAACCACGACAAGCCATAGACCTTCACCCAAACCACGTCAAGCCATAAGCCCTCAGCACAAACCACGTCAAGCCATAAGCCTTCAACCAAACCACGACAAGCCATAGACCTTCAACCAAACCACGTCAAGCCATAGACCTTCACCCAAACCACGTCAAGCCATAAGCCCTCAGCACAAACCACGTCAAGCCATAGACCTTCAACCAAACCACGACAAGCTATAGACCTTCAACCAAACCACGTCAAGCCATAGACCTTCACCCAAACCACGTCAAGCCATAAGCCCTCAGCACAAACCACGTCAAGCCATAGACCTTCAACCAAACCACGACAAGCCATAGACCTTCAACCAAACCACGACAAGCCATAGACCTTCAACCAAACCACGTCAAGCCATAAGCCCTCAGCACAAACCACGTCAAGCCATAGACCTTCAACCAAACCACGTCAAGCCATTGACCTTCAACCAAACCACGTCAAGCCATAAGCCTTCAACTAAACCACGTCAAGCCATAAGCCCTCAGCACAAACCACGTCAAGCCATAGACCTTCAACCAAACCACGTCAAGCCATAAGCCCTCAGCACAAACCACGTCAAGCCATAAGCCCTCAGCACAAACCACGTCAAGCCATAAGCCTTCAACCAAACCACGTCAAGCCATAAGCCCTCAGCACAAACCACGTCAAGCCATAGACCTTCAACCAAACCACGTCAAGCCATTGGCCTTCAGCCAAACCACGTCAAGCCATTGGCCTTCAGCACAAACCACGTCCAGTCGTCCTATCTGTTGCTATCTCCTGTAGCCCATCCAAGCCCTCCCTCCATGTCCTTCCAATATTATACATCTTTGTCTGTAATTCGCTTCTCTGTGTGTTTTTTTGGTTTCCCGCTATTTCGTTTTTCTTGTGAGTTTCAAACAAGAGAATGTCTAGTTATATTGTCCTCAGGTTTTCTCAGTGTTTGTCCCTCCCAGCGTCTTTTCTGCACCTCTTGGTTCACTGAGATTTATATAGCTCTCTTCATGAGCACTACATTGGTGACTCTGTCATGCCAGTGTATTCTTACTATTCTGCGCAGGCACCAATTATTGGATGTTTATAGTTTATTTGTAATTCCTGTAGTTGTTCCCAAAGTTTCTGACCGAGATAGTGGTACCAATTTAACTTGATGTACAACTTACTATATTAAAATTGTCTATACACAAACTGAATATTTATAACATTGATTAATGTGTAGTCACTCCTCTTCTTCGAACTGTATCTTCCAGTCTATGCAGTCTTTCTAGTTCTATCGTCTGGTATATGGCTACCTTCTATTCTTCTGTAGTATTTCCTGTTCTACCCTGTTACGGTGAAGTATCCTCCAACGTTTTCTTACTCTCGTGTCAGATCTTCTTTGGTGTAGCGCCAGTGCTGGTAGTTGATGGTATTGCATTCTAACAAGATGGACGAACCATTTGATCTTCTGTCTTTCAGTATATGTGGCACAAAGTTTTTATAAACACTGTCTGGTTGATAAAATCATTTCTGATTCATTCAGATAGTAAGGCTGGCAGCTCTCCTCAAGCATCTCATCTGTGCTGATTTTGCGTAAGTGTAGTTTGGATAATGTCCACGTTTGACACTGGTAGCATAGGGTTGGTGTAAATATGCTATTTATTATCTGTCGTTTTGTGGACATAAGTATATCTGGATGTTTCAGTATAAGTGATAGTTGATATATAAGAGCACTTGCTTTTTGACATCTGATTTCGATTTATATATCTGTTCTGCCATCTTCTGTGATCATACTCCCAAGATAGTTGAATTCTTTAACGTGTTTCAGAGATGTGCTATTTATCTGTATACTTAGTGGACCAGCAAATTGCTAGCCTGCATTACTTCAGTTTTGGCTGTATTTATATTCATATTGTATCTGCTGCATGATGAACTCAGTTTATTAATATTTCTGCATTCTGCCCACGTCGCTATAAAGCAGGCACTGATCGTCTGCACATATGCCCTATTTTTCAGTTCCTTATGGCTTTGATAATAATAACAATTATCATCAGTGCCATGCCGATAAGCGTGGGCGATCATGTTTCGCCATCCTACATGATCACCAGAGTCGTGGATTGGCTCCGTGTTCTCGTCTCGACCATGCCATGTAGCCAAACCATTCAGGTATTTACTTCTATGTCTTCCCCTTATTATTTTCCTCTCTGTCTTTCCAGTTGTCACCAAGTTCTCTAGTTTATGTCTTTTCACACCGTGTCCACACCAAAACAAAAACTATACAAAGACAATAAAACACCTTCGTTGATGTTCTCTTAGTTGATGATTTATTTAACATTTAGTCAAAGTAAACAAGTAAAACACCTCTTCCATGCCTTGACGCTTATTGGGTATACGGTGTACATCCCATATGTTATACACATCGCATACTCCATGTGTGATGTGGTCAATATCAAGGCGAACGCCTTTACTTTCCAGAAAAATGTTTCAGTACCATCCATTTTTGGCCTGGACGATTAGGAAGCCAATGCCAAATTTTAAGAATCAACAAAGATGGGAATTCCAACACATGGACCTCGAGTTGGAAGCAAACAGGCCGGCCACTGTGCTTCCGTGGCTCCCGGTGAAGGTACGAGTTGAGGGGGGAGGGGGGGGGGGCCTTGAAATGAAACCCTTAAATTGTATATTCTTTGGGGTTTAATATATTCTGAAAGTACAGAACAAATGTTCAATGCAGGTCTTCCAGCGCCAATAAAGTGCTTGGATTCCTGTAGAAAAAAAAATTATCTGTGGTCACCACTAGATGTGCCTGACCTGATCGTGAACAGTCTGTCTCAGAAGTCACGCAATTTTGAACTTCCAACTCCACTCATTCACTTGCTGGACTGACAGGCATGCATCACCATACTGGACTTACATTCGCCGATGACTTTCTATAGGTTTCATCCCTTCACTGATCAAAACACGGATAACAGAACACTGCTCCTCTTTGGTTAATTTCAAAAGCGCGGCGGCCATCTTTAAACTGTCCTTATGACGTCAGCGTGTTCGTCTGCACAGTGATGTCATGTGCTTATCACTCTAGACATCCTTAAAAACAATATTGACAGGTTACAAGGCAATTGCATGGTTATTGTCTTTATGACGTAACGGTGTTCGTCTGAGCCGTGATGTCACGTGCTGAACACTCTAGACACCCTTAACAGCAATATTGACAGGTTACAAGATAATGGCATGGTTACTGTAATTTCTATCACACTTTTACGGTTTTCACGTGAAGCCCCCTCCTATATTAAGATTTAATACAACTTAATACTTAATCCTTGATTATTGCCAGGACGAGTTGAAATATCGGGTGTTTGTAAAATCTTACTACACTTTGTTTGTAGAACTAATTTCAAAAAGGACGTACAAGATGTCATCAAAAATGTGCTCCACAGTCCATCGTGAAGCAAGCAATGTGCAGCGAATGGCTGTCGTCTGCTGGAGCAATTATGAGCACTCCACAAAAAATGGTTTTGTTAACTGAAGAAAGAATTTTTTTTTTTTCAAATGTGTTTTACATACAAAAAGTGTAGTGAGACTTTACAAACACCGTGTATTTCAACTCTACCATACCCGGTTCATACCTAACTGATAGGTCAATATTTTGGGAAAATCAGAAGCCGTTATAACCCTTTATCTTTATCTAGTGGTTCAGCTGCCTGGTTTCATTGTATCATCAAAGACGGGTTTTAAAGGCTTCATTGCACCGGGTTTATCCCAAATGGCTCAGTCTCTTTCCGCAGTGCTGTCTGCCAAAAACGTCGCACAAAAAACAACTTCCGCAGCTTCCGTGACGGACCCCCCCCCCCCCCCCCCCCCAGAATTTGAATTTCCGACAAAATTGCACTCGTGGACCGAACGAAGTAGCCCAGAATCGAACCCACAACCTTTGGAGCGCTAGTCAGGTGGCCTAGCAACTTGGCCAGGGTATCGTATCATCAGCATGTAGCAAATCCTTTTCTGGACGTCGCACTTATCACATCTCGCTGGACAGACTCTGAGATCCTTTGACAATTTTCATGGCCACGGTGTCCACCGAAGTATTCGTCGGAACCCGCCTTTTCTTCTAGAAACCTTCCATGATACTCTCCATTACTGCTCTGTCTGAACTACCCGGACGTGTAATGTGGCCAAACTACTTCAGTTTTCGAGACGTCCTGCTGGTTATGAACCACTCCATATTCAGATGTTTTAGAAAGTCTGTATGTTTTTCTTCTTGAACTACGCATTACACAGAAATACTACTTCTGTGAGTGGCAAACAATACATGTATGTTTATCTTCTTCTTCTTCTTCTTCTTCTTCTTCTTCTTCTTCTTCTTCTTCTTCTTCTTCTTCTACTTCTTCTTCTTCTTCTTCTTCTTCTTCTTCTTCTTCTGGGTGTTCTTTATTTCTTTCTGTCTTCTTCTTGTCTTCATCTTCTTCCTTCATGTTGCTCTTGTAATGCCTACACAAGAATTGCCTGTTTGTTTATGTATGACACATAACTGACAGCTCGCTGACTCTCCCAGATATCTGTGTTTGTATGCTTGCCTCGGTGGGCCAGTGTTGACAGACAGCTGTGTTCTGTGGACCGGTTTGCCTGCCCAGGTGTGCACAGGATTCAAAGAACTAATTGTATTATTTATAGGTAACTATTGGATCTATCGGGTCCTGTTGTGATATAGAGCAGGGTTGCTTATTTTGCTCGACCAACACAGTCATCTTTGTATTGATGTTGGGCAGGTATTCGTTTAGGCAGTTGTTATTTTTTTTCTGCGCTCACTCGCTTTGAACTCAAGCGTAGTCCACGCACACTAATTCTAGTAGAACTGAACTGATTATTGCGTGTGGGTTAGCTTACCGTATTACCAATGTCCCTCGCCATCAGACGATAGCTTACCGTATTACCAGTGTCCCTCGCCATCAGACGATAGCTTACCGTATTACCAATGTCCCTCGCCACCAGGCGAACCCACTCCGACTTCAGAGGTACTTGTAATTTTCGTCCCCAAGTCAAGGACGAGAAGTCAACATTTTAGTCCAGCTGACCGGTGTAGGGGTTGAACCCGCTACCTCGGCATCAGCACACCGATTATTTTGAAGCGCGCGTTCTTATCCATTCGGTTCATGCTGACCTCCCGGCGGTTGTTGCGATCCTTTCAAGAGACTACACTTACAGTATACTCGCGATTCTTGGACAGTAATGGTTGTCTTGTCATCGGGTAGGATTTCTAACAAGTTGTTGTTATGATCCTTTCAAGAGACTACACTTACAATACATTCGCGATTCTTGGACAGTAATGGTTGTCTTGTCATCGGGTAGGATTTCTAACAAGTTGTTGTTATGATCCTTTCAAGAGACTACACTTACAATACATTCGCGATTCTTGGACAGTAATGGTTGTCTTGTCATCGGGTAGGATTTCTAACAAGTTGTTGTTATGATCCTTTCAAGAGACTACACTTACAATACATTCGCGATTCTTGGACAGTAATGGTTGTCTTGTCATCGGGTAGGGTTTCTAACAAGTTGTTGTTATGATCCTTTCAAGAGACTACATTTACAATACATTCACGATTCTTGGACAGTAATGGTTGTCTTGTCATCGGGTAGGGTTTCTAACAAGTTGTTGTTATGATCATTTCAAGAGACTACACTTACAATACATTCGCGATTCTTGGACAGTAATGGTTGTCTTGTCATCGGGTAGGGTTTCTAACAAGTTGTTGTTATGATCCTTTCAAGAGACTACACTTACAATACATTCGCGATTCTTGGACGGTAATGGTTGTCTTGTCATCGGGTAGGGTTTCTAACAAGTTGTTGTTATGATCCTTTCAAGAGACTACACTTACAATACATTCGCGATTCTTGGACAGTAATGGTTGTCTTGTCATCGGGTAGGGTTTCTAACAAGTTGTTGTTATGATCCTTTCAAGAGACTACACTTACAGTATACTCGCGATTCTTGGACAGTAATGGTTGTCATGTCGTTTCGGTGGGGTTTCTAGTAAGCGGTTGTTACGATTCCTTCAAAAGACTATACATCATAATCATCATCAAGTGTCTTGCGAACTGGCGTAGGCGTTCATGTCTCTCCAAAGATCTCGGTCTTTGGTGTTCTGGATCAACTCTGCTGATGATATTCCTCCCGTCGCCATCTCAGTCCATCCAGCATCTTTTCTCTTGGTCTGCCCCTGCCTCTCTTCCCCTTAATCTTGCCAGTCGTCACAATGTTCTACACTGCCTCTCTTCTCATCGTTATTTCTATTGTATCGAATGTCGTCATCTACCTACTTCTTTCTTTCCCTTCTATAAATGCCAATCAATACCTGCAGTTTATTTCTAAAGTTAAACCAAGTCAACAAGCACAGTGAAATTTGGTTCTTTCATCATCATCATCATCCTCATCTATGCGGCTGTTGAGCCTCATTTCGGCCAGATGCTGGCGTATCTGGTAGGGCATGATGTCGATGGTCAGCGAAGGCAATCGGGAGGCGTGAATTATAATTTTATCCAATAGGGAGTGGATTATTTCGAGGGAGTTCGACTTTTTTCGAAGATTGAGTTCGTGCAGCTGCATCTCCAGCTGGGTGGCTAATTTCTCTGCTTGTTCTGGAAGCACCTGGGGAAACAATAAGGGGAATGGTGTTGTCATGTGAATTGTTTGTGAGGAATATTAATTAGTGCCTCTTGGGGTTACCACTAGCTTTATACATAGGCGGGCAGGGAGACAGATGGCCGGGCAGGGAGACAGAAGGCCCGGGTAGGGAGACAGATTGGTGGGCAGGGAGACAGATGGGTGGGCAAGGAGACGGATAGGTGGGTAGTGAAACATATAGGTGGGTAGGGAGACAGATAGGCGGGCAGGGAGACAGATGGCCGGGCAGGGATACAGATAGATGGGCAGGGAGACAGATGGCCGGGCAGGGAGACAGATAGGTGGGCAGGGAGCTAGATAGGCGGGCATGGAGACAGACAGGCGGGCAGGCAGACAGATAGGCTGGCAGACAGATAGGCGGGCAGACAGACAAAAAGGTGGGCAGGCAGACAGATAGGTGGGCAGACAGATAGATAGATGGGTAGGCAAATAAATAGGTGGGCAGGCATACAGATAAGCGGGAAAACGGACATATCGGCGGACAGGCAGGGTGATAGGCAGACAGACAGACAGATAGGCGGGGAGACAGACAGATAGATAGGCAGGCAGACAGTCGTGTTTTAATTATTTCGGGCAAAGTATAATTCATTTTTTCACTTTACACAATATGTAACGCTGCAGTGTACACCTGACGAGATGGAGCGAAATAAACCAGGCAATAAATCGTGCAACATATTGCTTGTGGCTTGTGTGTATAAATGTCTAGGAAATTCTTCTTCTGTTGTCCGTTATTCCCCAGAGCATGAGCCTCTCAACCAATGCAAACCAAGCTGTTCTGTCTTTTGATACCACCTATAACTCCCTCCGTGTCTTCCTCATGTTAGTTAGGTAATTAGTCGTGGTTGACAACTTCACGGCAACGGGTTGTCCCCATATTGCTCCGTTCCTGTGCCAGTGAATATCACACAAAATGCTCCTCACTGCCAAAAGTGAACAATGGAACAGACAGGAGTATCGGCAAGCCAACAGCCCACATAGGTACACTGTGCATAATGCCGCCGCCAGAACGCCAACACAAAAGTCCTCCATGAAAAATACAGTTCATCGTCGATGGAAATGGCAGTCACCAGAAAGACTTCATTGACCCGGGTTTTATCCCAAATGACTCGGTCTCCCTCCACAGGACGACCCGCCGAAAGCGCCGCACAAAACACGAACTCCGTACCTCCAGCGGCGACTCCCAGGAGTATCCTGAAAAATGCACTCGTGAGCCGAAAAGGCAAACCAGTCAATCCAGCAACAGCCGGCCACCATCGTTCCGAACATGCAGTTCACGCTACACACAACCGCGGACAGATGTAAAAGCATTCCACACGAAACTCACAGCTCACATTGTCGCGCCACGCACTCACTCAGTAGCAGGGCGACGGAACCATATCCTCCTCAGTCGCCTCCTTCGACATGCATGGTAGGCAACAGTGTTACTATTCTTTGCTCCCCTGTACGGGCTCCGGCAACACACGGGCGCTCCTCATGTTATTCAACTCTAATTCTCTTCTCCGTGTGGTTTTAGGTCTTTTCTCCCTCTATTTCATCGGCCCTGTAGGTTATAGACACAAGACTTTCTATTTATACTATTTCTCGCTCGCTTTGAACTCAAGAGTAGTCGATACACGAGCTACTACCTCAAGTGCACCGGACAGGTTTTAGCGTGGGGATTAGCTTTCCCTATTAACAGTATCCCTCGCCATCTGGTGAACCCACCCCGACTTCAGACGTATTTGTAATTTACGTCCCCAAGTCAAGGAGGAGAAGTCAACATATTAGTCCAACTGTCCGGTGGAAGAGTTGAACCCGCTACCCCAGCATCAGCACACTGGATGTTTAAGAACTAGCGGTCTTATCTATTCGGCCATGCTGACCCCCAATAGAGTTACATATTTTAAGTCTGCTGATAGTTTAATCTTCTCTTGAAAGTGGCTTACATTTATTCCTTCCTTTTGTGCGTATGTGTGTGTGCGTGTGCGTGTGTGTGTGTGTGTGTGTGTGTGTGTGTGTGTGTGTGTGTGTGTGTGTGTGTGTGTGTGTGTGATCGCGCGCTTTGTGAAGCTTCCAGAATCAATCTTCTCGAATGGTCTAAGCCGGTCTCTAATATTGTCTGTACAATGGAGAATCGACAATCGTCAGTGTTGATTTTGAGAACCTAATCCTCATTCATGCGTATAGTTAGTCAATCGAACTTGCTGGAAGAATGCAAGTAGACTACGGCCTATACGTCACTTATTGTAGTTCAATAACTGTCAGGTCTCAGATATGACTGGACTACTACTACTACTACTAGAACTACTAGAACTACTACTACTACTAAACTATTACTACTACTACTAGAATACTACAACTACTACTACTATTACTACTACTACTGCAACAACTACAACAACTACAACTACTACAACAACTACTACTAGACTACTACTACTACTACTACTACGACTACTACTACGACTACTACTACGACTACTACTACTACTACTACTACTACTACTACTACTTTTACTACTACTGTTACAACCACAACTACTACTACGAAACTACTACTATTGTTGTTGTTGTTTGTCCATCAAGAATGATGATGACCATTCATTGCATCCAGTGGGGTAGAAAGTATGGAGCCGTGAGTTCTAAAATGGCTGATAAGGACTATTTTGGCTCGAAATGTTCTTTGACAATGTGGACAAAGAATGCTTGACGTTCCAGGAGGGGGATCTCCTGCAGTGGTTTTTCTGTCCTGCCTTTTCTTCACAGCTATTGCAGTCCTGGTTGCTTCACAAGTCACTGCACCCTTATGTAATGATGTACGCCACGAATTACGGTCTTTAGCAGCAGTCTCCCAGGTGTCATGATGAATTCCAAAAGCTTTCAGTGAGATTTTCAGTGTCTTTAAAGCGTTTCCTCTGGCCGCCTAGCGACCGTTTACCACAACGCAGCTCGCCGTAAAAAAATGTGTTTAGGGAGCCTGTGATCTGGCATACGAGTTAAGTGACCAGCCCAGCGAATCTGATCTTTCATTAGTAGCTACTATTACTACTACTTCTACTACTACTACTACTACTACTACTACTACTACTACTACTACTACTACTACTACTACTACTACTACTACTACTACTATTCTATACATAGCATCCGATGGATCTTATCCCTGGTCTATAGGTAGTGAGATCGGACGCCCGTGTGTATTGTTGCGCACGTAAAAAAATCCCTTGGCAGTAGGAAATCGAATAAAGAGTAACCAAACGGCGCTGCCTGGGCAAAATTTCGAGTTAAAAATCTACCCAAAGTATTTCAGGATCCTCGCCGGTGCTATGGAGTTCGTGCACTGAGCTGAGACTCTCCGGACTCAGGCTTGAGTTAGGAGTAAAACGGAGCACCCCGTGTGCCGCGATGTTGATCCGTCGACTAAACTAAACTAAACTAAAACTTATCCTCAGGACATGCGGGTGTGTTGCGAAGCGGAGAGGTGGACAAACTGGCTGGTTCTACACCGCTAGGTGGTGTAATGGTGCACGATAAAGCAGACGTGGAATCATGTGTATAGTGTAGAAGAAAAGATACACCATCGTTGCCTGGAGAGAATGGTGCGGACTGACGTGACTAGGGCGTTTGGCCGACACTCTGTTCTCAGAGGAAAGGCCAGCCGGACACAAAATAAATTTCAACTGGTACTTCTTCTTCTTCTTCTGCGTTCATCCGGATTTTTTTTTTTCCGGATGTGACTGCGTTGTGCCTGTTTACAGCAGAGCTGCGTTCTTGCGCCGTTAGGCCGACACATCTGACTTCTGCGAGCATTTGTTGACCGGGTTAACCTTCCCGGCAACTGGTACTATTAGTATTGGGGCTCTTCGTTGGTTGTTCCATGGCCGAATGGATAACCGCGCTCGCTCTTAAACATCCAGTGCGCCGATGCCGAGGTAGCGAGTTCAACCTCTAAACAGAGAATTTGACTAAAATGAAGACTTATCTTTGTTGACATGAGGACGTAAATTACAAGTGCCTCAGAAGTCAGAGTGGGTTCGCCTGATGGCGAGGGACAGAGGAAACAGTTCAGAGCACTAGAAGTCCTAGTACGTGTATGGACTACGCTTGAGTTCAAGCGAACGAAAGCAATTTTTAAAAAAAGTCTGTTTCTTCTTTCGACACCCCTCCCCGACCTTAAACACATCCTCATTAAATTGTTGAGCATGAAACAGGAACTAGGCTATCTATACCGTAGAAAATGTAGTACGCATACTATCTGTGACAAATCTGTGCGCTGCAAGCAACGCATTGGCCTTAGCACCTGTGTTGTGTCTTATACGCTATGCACATAATTGTGCACGCACACAGGCACAACACACGCAAACAGACACAACACGCACACACAGAGACACAACGAAAGCACACACACACACACACACACACACACACACACACGTGCGCGCATTCCTGTGTCTAACTGTGTTCGCATTTACACCCAGCCTAAACCTAGGGAAGTAATGAACAATTTTATACGTGTAATACGCATGTTGGCATATGATGCTAGACGAGTTAGTTAATAGACCAGTTGACATTGGGTAGGTAACGGGGTCAGGGTCACGTCTGCCAACTTTATTTCCCGAGACATGTCCGGGTACCCGTTTCAGGCGGGGTGGGGGATCCAGGTTCATGTTTACAATTGGAACCCACCCCAGGGTGGGTCGAATCCATGACCACCGGGCCGGCAGGGGAGCGTCTAGCTACCACCACGCTACCCCGTTACTACCACGCTACCACGCTGCCCCCCCCCCCTCCCCCACCCCCATAAAAAAAGAAGTTCCGTAGCAGGAACTTGGTGTGGATCTGTGAAACGTGAGGACCTTCATATTTTATAGACCTCTCTGTACGGAGAAATGTGTATGGTGGCATGTGTACGGAGATATGTGTACGGAGATATGTGTACGGAGAAATCCAGGATCAGACACCGTAAGACCACAACAGGCTGACATACTACATATTTAATGAATTCAATATAGAAAGTAAATATGAACGGAACTCTGGGACTAGTAAAATGGCGGCAAACTAACGATATATACAAGATTTATTCCTAGAAGAAAAGGTACTTTATTTTTAATTCTCCCTAAACAAAACAAAAAAAGCATCCCTTACAGGGCCTCATTTGCATCGATCCAGCAATGACTTCCGGTTAAGTGTTCGGTGGACTGCTGGAGCGATCGATGGATGTTTTGTTAGTTTTTGGGCCCGTAGATCCCTCACTGTCGTCGGAATTTTGGGCCCTTAAGGCCCTCACTGTCATCGGAGTACTCCGACAGTGATGGCCTACGGGCCCAAAATCTAACAAAACATCCATCGATCGTTCCAGCAGTCCACCGAACACTTAACCGAGAGTGATTGCTGGACCGATACAAATGAGATCCTGTAAGGGATGCTATTTTGTTTGGGGTGAATTAGATGCAGAATACTGTTGGCAAGCTACTGGAGAAAATTGTAGCACACAGACTTGCTTGGGACTTGGAACAGCTCGGCTGCTTCCCGCCCACACTTGGAGGATACAGACGCAACAAAGAGTCATGGCTGAATGCGGCGGTCTTTGCTCAAGATGTTTACGAAGGATTTCAGGTCAGAGAAGAGACATGTGCGGCCGCCATAGACTTAGAGGACGCATATAACAGAGTATCTTTCGAGCACTTGATGCAAACCCTCCTCAGACTGAAAGTGCACCCTCACCTTGTACGATGGATAGCTGCAGTTCTACTCCAAAGGAAGGTGGTGCTAAGATGCGGGAGTTGGTCTTCTGAGCCGATAACGATATGTCCAGGATTGCCGCAGGGTTCACCACTGTCACCAGTACTATTCAACGTGTATACGGTGCCGATCACTGAACAACAGTTGGATGGGAGGGGTAGGACTCTATCATTCGTTGACGACATCCTCGTGTATCGACAGGGTCGAGATAGACAGGCGGTTGCCAACTATATGCAGGGCGAACTAGATCGAATTTCCTCATGATGTGCTGATGCCGATGCCCTTGTCAACCCTGCAAAGGCAACGGTTACATGGTTCTCACTAAACAACCATATTGTGAAAACAGACCTGCCGGCAGTAAGAATGGATGGGAGCATTCTGAGTAGAACCCAGTCAATGACATATCTTGGCGTGAGGCTTGATCGTAGCCTGTCCTTCAGAGATAATGTCGATTATGTCATAACGAAGGCTCGAAAAGGTTTGGCAGCAATGAGAGTCATGGCAACTGCCAATATCGAGCAAAGACTGCTATTACTTCTGTTCCAAGGACTTGTGCTTTCACGCATCGAGTATGCCCTGGCCATCCTCACTGTCAGCCCTACACAGATTGGAAGATCTGAAAAGGTACAAAACGAAGCAATGCGCATCATTTTGGGCTGCACGAGAGACACCAGCTGTGTAGCAATGAGATACCTCCTTGACTTCCCGACAATGGAACACAGGATCAAGATATGGAGAGCTCGTGCATACTTAAAAATAAGTGCAGATGAGCAGCACCCTCTGCATGACGCTGTATTCAGAGAAAAGGGTGACAGGCTAAAGAGGGGCAAATCATGGATGGGTCGGGCGGAAGATGTCGTCGGACAGGTCTGCAGTTTTACCAGTATCAACCCCGGCAAGGAATGGGTGCCGGTGCCTCCAGCTTTTAAGTGTACCTTCTCCTGCATTATCACACTCGACAGACGGTGCAGAGAGCAGAACCCTGCCGCTGTCAATGCAGAGGTTAACGCGCTCATCTATGATCACTCAGATTGCCCCGAAGTGCTCATCTATACAGATGGATCTGTTGTAAAGCAGCAGAGAAGTGCGTGGGCATTTACAGCCCGTTCAGCGGGCCGAACCGTTCAAGAATCCAGTGGTGCCCACTCTATGACCACGAGCAGCATGACGATGGAGGTGATGGCAGTTACACAGGCTTTCATATGGCTGGAATCACAGCATTATACCAACGTGTGTGTACTAAGTGATTCAATGAGCATGATTCAGAAGGTCGAAGCTGGATCTGTACGTAGACAGTGGACTGAGTCGCTGCGGAAGTCCGTTGTCCGCAAAGTCACCTTCATCTTCGTCCCGGGACATGCGGGAGTCGAGGGAAATGAACGAGCTGTTAAATTGGCTGGCTCTGCACCCCTTGTAGATGGCCAGCCCATGGATCGTGCCGATGTTATTAACGCCCTTAAAGATATGGCGAGAACAGAGGATTTTGACGCCAGTGATTCCACATCGCTTTCCAGGATGAAAGACCTGGGAGTAAGAATCGGCGCAGCATCGAGGTACATCGGGAAAACAAAGCGCCTCGTCAACCAACACAGAACTGGCACTATTAGCCACCGGACGCTGATGCATATGCTGGGGGGAGGATCTGAGCACCTATGGACATGTCCGGAGTGCAACGAAGATACCCCAACTGATAACTAACTAACTAAAAATAAAGTACCGAAAACTCGGCACGGGTTGTTTCATACTCGAAGGTGGGCCACTGTGGTGTAGGGATGGTCAACGTCGCTTCACAATCACGACATATCCGCTTCGAATTCAGCCAAGGGCGACTCGGGATCCGAGAGTTTGACTTTGATTGTCACAATGTTATTGCTCGTGGTCACAATGAGCGTCGGCAGTACAGAGAGCGGCGGCAAACTACTGAATGTAAAATTTGCAAAATAAAATTACAAACAATCAATGAATACTGGAGTTGACTGCGACGTGTGTAAAAGATATTTAACTTACTCGATACTCTATGGAGTTCTTTGTCGCTGAATTGATTGTATGTCGAATACATCCTATAAGATGGTCATGCGTTGTCTAAAACTTAATGGAATTACCTGTCTTTGAACTGAATGCATATTGATTCCTACAAGAAAGCTGGACATGGGTTGTTTGTTTGTGTACATCTCAAGATCATTGTACCTGAAATGATACAATCCGTAATTAATTATGCCTCGGGTCAGTCCGTGTACAAGCAATGTGTTATATGTATCGAGTACAACCAGTCTTACATGTACTGAGTAGAACCAATGTGTTACACGTACTTAATGCAACCAGGTATTACATGTACCGTATAAAATCAATGATTTATATGTACCGTGTACAATAAATGTATTACATTACCGTGTAAAATCAATTAATTACAACACCGTGTACAATCAATGTATTACATTACCGTGAACAAGTAATGTATTACATTACCGTGTACAATCAATGTATTACATAACTAGTCTTTTTTGCTAGCTTCTTCAAGCTGAAAAAATGGAAAGATATAGGTCAGCATGGTCGAATGGGTTAGAAAGCTCTTTCTTAAACATCCGGTGTACTGATGCCGATTTAGCCGGTTCAGCCCCTACACCAGACAGTTGGACTGGAATGTTGACTTCTCGTCCTTGACTAGGGGACGTGCATTACAAGTACATCATAAGTCGGAGTGGGTTAGCCTGATTGCGAGGGACACTGGTAATAGGGAAAATTAATCCACATGGAAAATTCAATTCAGTGCTACTAGAAGTAGTGTGTATCTCTTATCCATTCGGCCATGGTGGCTATGATGACTAAGAGGATGACAGCCACTGATGATGATGGTAGTGGTGATGATGATGACGTTAACGATTTAACAAAGAGGATTACAAGCATGGAGATGATAATACCAAATCATAGTGAACCGGAGTCTGTATGTTATAAATATACAAACACGCCAATTATATATATATGACTAAATGTCTAATGTTTCTGTATATATAATATATGTAATAAGTATACAATCAAACATACTTCTTCTGCGTTCATCCGGAATGTTTTTTCAGACGTAATTGCGGTGTGTTTTGTTATGCACCCTTGGGTCACAACCTTTAGGCCAACACATCCGACGTTTGCGAGCGTTTTTTTAAAAAACCAAGTTAGCATTCCTGGAGGACTCTCACTTTTGTGGTGCCGTCCACAGCCCAGCTGGTCAAGTTAGAACGGTCTAAGACTTCACGGTCAGCCATCAAGGGAAGGCAGGGACAGTCCATAGGCATTTTCCGCCATCCAAGGAGGCTTCCATAATTGCAAGGTTGACACATAGCGCTCTGGTACTGGGCTCACCCAAGGAATCGCCACGTACTGCACATGGCTGCTTTAATTCCTCACTTCCATGTATTGGCCATTTTGTTCGCCACAGGCCGGTCCCCGCACAAACCAGCAACGGTCAGTTTACAGACGACTTCCACTCAGCGAGCTTTCGGTTCGGACGTGTACCGATACTGTGCCCGGAAGACTAGATTGTCAGAGCTGTTCCGGCCGGAAGACAAGATAGTTCCGGGCACGACGGACATTTCATTCGGATGTTTTTGCGTTGTGCCAATTTATTTGCAACCTTTAGGTCGGCACATCCTATTTCTGCGGGCATTTTTTAATCAGGTTTGCCTTCCTGGAGGTTTCGAGGGACATTCTATTGTGGTGTCGTCCACATCTCAGCTGGTCAAGTTAGAACGGCCAAGGACATCACGGTCAATCCTCAAGGGAAGGCAGGAACAGACTATGGGCATTCCCCGCTATACAAGGAGGCTTCCATATTTGCAGAGCCGGTACATAGCGCTCTGGGACTGGGCTCACCCGAGGAATCGCCACGTACTTCTCTTGGCTGATTTACTTCCTCACTTCCATGTATTTGGTGTTTCGTTCGCCACTAGCCGCTCCCCATGCAAACCAGGAACGGTCAGTCTGCAGACGACATCCACTCAGCAGGCTTTCGCTTCGGACCTCCACGTAATAGATTAGCTAGCCAAGCGTTCCATTTCGTGTTAATGATGCGTTTTTCCACCTTTGACTACGCTCACTCAATGAGCTATAGTACAGACTTGCATCGTAACCAATGCGTGCGATTGGGTCGCTTTTTCACATTTAGTAACACTCACGAGGTAGGCTACATGTGCTGCCGGCTCAGCACCTTACCTCTATGCAGCAGAGAGCGAGTAACGGAGAGGCCCTCTCATCCGGGGGATCCCTCATATCCCTCGGCTGAGAGCCGTAGAACACGTATCTGAACCAAGCATGTAGCAGGGTCAGCATCTCACCCCCCCCCCCCCCCCTTTGCAGTAGGTGAGTATCACCTCGGCCTTCACATCCGGGAGATATTGACTTAGAGGCGTTCAGCCATATCCCTCAGCTGAGAGCCTTAGAGTATGTGTCTGGACCAAGAATTAGTGACATCGAGCTCCTGATTCGGACTTTGACTGCCTATCCTCAGTCTACCTGCAAGGCAGCAGGTTGTGTCTCTCTTGGTCTGGTCGCTATCCCTGTCCGACATATAGTTGTGCTTCCGTCGGTATAGCTCTTGGGGTCATTGGGACACGCAAGCCTCCCTACCACGGCAAGGTGGAGACACGTCAGAGGGGCAATCAAACATACCAATTATAACATCAAACATACCATTTATGCAATCAAACATACCAATTATACAATCAAACATACCAATTATAGAATCAAACATACCAATGATACAATTAAACATACCAATTATGCAATCAAACATACCAATTATACAATCAAACACTCTAATTATACAATCAAATGTGCCAATTATACGATCAAACATACAAATTCTACAATCAAATCTACCAATCATACAATCAAACATACCAATTATACAACCAAACATACTAATTATACAATCAAACATACCAATTATACAATCAAACGTACCAATTATACAATTAAACATACCAAATGTACAATCAAATGTGCCAATTATACGATCAAACGTACCAAGTATGCAATCAAATATACCAATTATACAATCAAACATACAAATTCTACACTCAAATCTACCAATCATACGATCAAACATACCAATTATACAATCAAACTTACTAATTATACAATCAAACATACCAATTATACAATCAAACATACCATTTATACAATCAAACATACCAATTATACAATCAAATATATCAATCATACAATCAAACATACCAATTATACAATCAAACATACCAAATATACAATCAAACATACCAATTATACAATCAAACATACCAATTATATATATGACTAAACGTCTCCGGTTTTTCGGCATCAAACAGGAGCAGACAACCCTGTGCGCCCCTGTAGAAAGACGCTGTGATACTGCGGAATCGCTCCTGTCCTGAATAGAAAAGAATGCAGTTATTATCATAACATAACACAAATACCGAAGCAGGAGCGTGCCGTGGGCATCGAAGCGTTAGGACCATTATGGTAAACCTGGGTGTTCGGGGAAATAGGTTGATAGGCTTTGGCTCCTGTAGCGAACGATGAGAGCTGGCATGGAGCCCTCGTCCCGCCTTCGCTCATGCTATTGTTGGTGGTAACGTCCTGGCCGGTACATTAACTCGTAATATCATCAGTAAAATTAAGCAAGTTAAAAGTCAGTTGCATATCCTTTACAGGATGTAGCAGTCAACTCCGGAATTTTTTTTGGCTCTTTGTGATTCCTGGGCAATTTTACGTTCTGTAATTTGTCATTGCTTTCTGAACCACGGACACTTATACCATTGTGTGGAAACCAACGCAAGGCGGCCTGCTTCCAAATATCCCGCAGGTATGTTTCGGACACGGTATGCGGGTCAACGTGTTGGGTCCGTAACCTCTGAGACACAGAGTCGACATTTTTAGTGTAGCGAATGAATGTCAGTTTTCGAAACACGATACTGGTTTTGAGGCTATTTTCTTTATGTTCAGAGCTTGAAGAATGTCAGTATTTTATTATTCTTGATCCACGAAATTCACAGAACTTTTCTGTAACATTTGCGTTCAAAAGTATGTGTCCTCTTCTTCTTGGTCCATGATGTTCTGGGAATGTTTCTGCACAATTTTTGTCTAGTTATTTCTTCTTGGTCCATGATATTCTAAGAACTCTTCGATAACATTTATGTTCAAAGTATATTTCTTCCTGGTCTATGATGTTGAAAGAACGCTTCTGCACAATTTTTGCTCAGTTATTTCTTTTTGGTCCATGAGAACGCTTCTGCACAATTTTTGTTCAAAGTATATTTCTTCTTGGTCCATGATATTATAAGAACTCTTGGATAACATTTATGTTCTAAGTTTATTTCTTCTTGGTCCATGATGTTCTGAGAACACTTCGATAACATTTTTGTTCAAAGTATATTTCTTCTTGGGCTTCTGCACAATTTTTGTTCAAAGTATATTTCTTCTTGGTTCATGATATTCTAAGAACTCTTCGATAACATTTATGTTCAAAGTATATTTCTTCTTGGTCCATGATATTCTAAGAACTCTTCGATAACATTTATTTTCAAAAGTATTGTTTATTTTTCTTGTTCCGTGATATTCTAAGAAGAACGCTAACGACGCCAAATATAACAATAACAACAATAATAACAACACCAATAATAATAATAATAATAATAATAATAATAATAATAATAATAATAATAATAATAATAATAACAACAGGGAAAACGACAATATCTACAAACACAACACCAACAATTACAACACTACAACTAATAACAAAACAACATTGACGAACCATAATACATCAACAACATCGACAATAGAAACAGAATCAACAGCATCATCAACAATAACAAAACCAACAACACGTATACCAACAGCAATAACAATCTCATCTCATCTCATCTCATCTCATCTCATCATGTTCCTCTTGTACCTTGCGGTGTCGAGGTGAAGTATAAACTTCGTGAGAGTGCCCGATTATGGGCTTCATATATTGATATTCCCATGGACTCTGCTATTCCCTCCGTCCAATGTTTACGTGGTCGGCCTCATCCTCTGTTTCCATCTGGTCTGTACATCATTGCTTGTTGTGGTATGCTGTTGACTGGTAACCTACTTGCATGGCCAAACCATTTGACTTGCTGCTTTCTAATAGAATCTAGTGCTGCTATAATCTCCACTTTAGTCCTCATTTCTTCATTTCTGATCTTATCTCTTCTTGAGGTCTCTTCTTGAGCAATAACACTAAAAACAGAAATATCACCTAAAACAACACTAACAATAACAACATCTCCAAACATTGCAACACCAAGAATCACAGCACCAAACAGAACGATACTAACAACAATACCATTAACTACTAAACCACCACCAACAACACCATTAATTACTGTACCACCAACAACAATACCATTAATTACTACACCATCAACAACACCATTAATTACTATACCACCAACAACAACACCATTAACCACTATACCACCAACAACAACACCATTAATTGCTACACCACCAACAACACCATTAATTACTGTACCACCAACAACAATACCATTAATTACTACACCACCAACAACACCATTAATTACTATACCACCAACAACAACACCATTAATTACTACACCACCAACAACAACACCATTAATTACTACACCACCAACAACAACACCATTAATTACTACACCACCAACAACACCATTAATTACTACACCACCAACAACAACAATATTAATTACTACACCACCAACAACACCATTAATTACTACACCACCAACAACAACACCATTAATTACTACACCACCAACAACAACACCATTAATTACTACACAACCAACAACACCATTAATTACTACACCACCACCAACAACACCATTAATTACTACACCACCAACAACACCATTAATTACTATACCACCAACAACAATACCATTAATTTCTACACCACCAACAACACCACCATTAATTACTACACCACCAACAACACCATTAACCACTATACCACCAACAATACCATTAATTACTACACCACCAACAACAACACCATTAATTTCTACACCACCAACAACAACACCATTAATTACTACACCACTAACAACACCATTAATTACTACACTACCAACAACAACAATATTAATTACTACACCACCAACAACACCATTAATTACTATACCACCAACAACAACACCATTAATTACTACACCACCAACAACAACACCATTAATTACTACACCACCAACAACAACACCATTAATTACTACACCACCAACAACAACACCATTAGTTACTACACCACCAACAGCAACACCATTAATTATTACACCACCGACAACACCATTAATTACTTCACCACCAACAACAACACCATTAATTACTACACCACCAACAACACCATTAATTACTACACCACCAACAACAACACCATTAATTACTACACCACCAACACCACCATTAATTACTACACCACCAACAACAACACCATTAACCACGACACCATCAACAACAACACCATTAACCACTATACCACCAACAACAACACCATTAACCACTACACCACCAACAACAACACCATTAATTACTACACCACCAACAACAAAACCATTATTTACTACACCACCAACAACAACACCATTAATTACTACACCACCAACAACAACACCATTAATTACTACACCACCAACAACAACACCATTAATTACTACACCACCAACAACAACACCATTAACCACGACACCATCAACAACAACACCATTAACCACTATACCACCAACAACAACACCATTAACCACTATACCACCAACAACAACACCATTAACCACTATACCACCAACAACAACACCATTAATTACTACACCACCAACAACAACACCATTAATTACTACACCACCAACAACACCACCATTAATTACTACACCACCAACAACACCATTAATTACTACACAACCAACAACAACACCATTAATTACTACACCACCAACAACACCAATAATTACTACACCACCAACAACAACACCATTAATTACTACACCACCAACAACAACACCATTAATTACTGCACCACCAACAACAACACCATTAATTACTACACCACCAACAACAACACCATTAGTTACTATACCACCAACAACAACACCATTAATTACCACACCACTAACAACACCATTAATTACTACACCACCACCAACAACACCATTAATTACTACACCACCAAAAACACCATTAATTACTACACCACCAACAACAACACCATTAATTACTACACCACCAACACCACCATTAATTACTACACCACCAACAACAACACCATTAACCTTTACACCAACAACAACAACACCATTAACCACTATACCATCAACAACAACACCATTAACCACTATACCACCAACAACAACACCATTAACCACTATATCACCAACAACAACACCATTAACCACTACACCACCAACAACAACACCATTAACCACTATACCACCAACAACAACACCATTAACCACTATACCACCAACAACAACACCATTAACCACTATACCACCAACAACAACACCATTAATTACTATACCACCAACAACAACACCATTAACCACTATACCACCAAAAACACCATTAAACACTATACCACTAACAACAACACCATTAACCACTACACCACTAACAACAACACCATTAACCACTATACCACCAACAACAACACCATTAACCACTATACCACCAACAACAACACCATTAACCACTATACCACCAACAACAACACCATTAACCACTATACCACCAACAACAACACCATTAACCACTATACCACCAACAACAACACCATTAACCACTACACCACCAACAACAACACCATTAACCACTATACCACCAACAACAACACCATTAATTACTACTCCACCAACAACAACACCATTAACCACTATACCACCAACAACAACACCATTAACCACTATACCACCAACAACAACACCATTAACCACTATACCACCAACAACAACACCATTAACCACTATACCACCAACAACAACACCATTAATTACTATACCACCAACAACAACACTATTAACCACTATACCACCAAAAACACCATTAAACACTATACCACTAACAACAACACCATTAACCACTACACCACCAACAACACCATTAACCACTACACCACCAACAACAACACCATTAACCACTACACCACCAACAACACCATTAACCACTAAACCACCAACAACAACACCATTAACCACTACACCACCAACAACAACACCATTAACCACTACACCACCAACAACAACACCATTAACCACTACACCACCAACAACAACACCATTAACCACTACACCACCAACAACAACACCATTAACCACTATACCACCCTCAACAACACCATTAACCACTACACCACCAACAACAACACCATTAACCACTACACCACCAACAACAACACCATTAACCACTACACCACCAACAACAACACCATTAACCACTACACCACCAACAACAACACCATTAACCACTACACCACCAACAACAACACCATTAATTGCTACACAACCAACAACAACACCATTAATTGCTACACCACCAACAACAACACCATTAATTGCTACACAACCAACAACAACACCATTAACCACTACATCAACAACAACACCATTAATTGCTACACCACCAACAACAACACCATTAATTACTTCACCAACAACAACAACACCATTAACCACTATACCACCAACAACAACACCATTAACCACTATACCACCAACAACAACACCATTAACCACTATACCACCAACAACAACACCATTAATTACTATGCCACCAACAACAACACTATTAACCACTATACCACCAAAAACACCATTAAACACTATACCACTAACAACAACACCATTAACCACTACACCACCAACAACACCATTAACCACTACACCACCAACAACAACACCATTAACCACTACACCACCAACAACAACACCATTAACCACTACACCACCAACAACAACACCATTAACCACTACACCACCAACAACAACACCATTAACCACTACACCACCAACAACAACACCATTAATTGCAACACAACCAACAACAACACCATTAATTGCTACACCACCAACAACAACACCATTAATTGCTACACAACCAACAACAACACCATTAACCACTACATCAACAACAACACCATTAATTGCTACACCACCAACAACAACACCATTAATTACTACACCAACAACAACAACACCATTAACCACTACACCAACAACAACACCATTAACCACTACATCAACAACCAGGACATCATTAATAACACCAGTAAAAACTATAACATAACCATTAACAAAAATACCAACAACAATATTGATATCATTAACAGCAACACTAACATAATAACCACATAATTACCTATAACCACATCATTAACAACACCATTAACAGCTAGAACACCAACAAGAACACCATTACAAACAATCACACCAACAACACCAAATATAATAACCAACAGCATAATTAGCTTTAACAACACCATTAACAGCAACGGCACCAACAACAACACAATTAACAGCAACAACAGCAACAACACCATTAATAAGAACCACATCAACAACAACACCATTAACAACAACAACCACTACCAACAACAACAACAACAACAACAACAACAACAACAACAACAACAACAACAACAAACAACAATAATATTAATAAAGCCAGCAAAAACAATGGCATACGCATTAACAACAACATTGATACTATTAACAACAACACTGATACCATTAACAACAACACCAACAACAACATTGATACCATTAACAACAACACCAACAACAACATTGATACCATTAACAACAACACTGATACCATTAACAACAACACCAACAACAACATTGATACCATTAACAACAACACCAACAACAACATTGATACCATTAACAACAACACCAACAACAACATTTACACCATTAACAACAACGTCAAACATAATAACAATGTGATGGAAACATATTAGCAGAGTTGATTCAGAACACCAATTTACGAGATCTGTGGAGAGACATGAACGCCTACGCCAGTTGGCAGGACACATGATGATGATGATGATGATGATGATGATGATGATGATGATGATGATGATGATGATGATGATGATGATGATGATGATGATGCATTTAATACGATCCACAGATCAAAGGAACTCCACTTACCGCCAGTGTCCACTATTTTGGCCAGAATTCTTTTCCCGTGCTTCCACATATCCAAATCCACATGCCCGTTAGGTCTGTAATCTATACACTGACACTCGGACTCTCTGGCATCCTTCAAAGAAGCCAGGTCGGCTAGGAAAGAACTCTTGCCTACGTTGTGGTCTCCAAGTAGAATAATTTTCACTGTATAATCAAACCGTGTACTTGTTATAGTACTCATGTTTGTCATATGGTCGCTACTTAATTGGGTAACTTCTTGTTACAACTGTGCAGCTTGTTCTTACAATCGGGCAGGTTGTTCTTACAATTGGGCGGCTTGTTCTTACAATTGGGCGGTTTGTTCTTACACTCAGTCGGCGATACTCTAGTGCCTCTAGTTGCTGTTGTTGTTGCTGTTTTCCACTTAGTCGTCGTGAGGAGGAGTAATTGGAGTTCCAGCGCATGTGACTAGCGCCTTTCCTTTAATTGCCTCCAAGTTTTCTGAGCAGTTTGGTCCAGGATATAATAAATTAACTACCGGTTTTCTAGACCTGCCATAAATTTCTTGCCTGTAACAACTCGGATGATGTTGTCCCAACTGGCACGGGACCAGAAAGCGGACATCTACGCACTACAATGAACGCAAAGCACCGCGCATTGCAAACGTTGATCGAAGAAGGTGAAGAACTGTAACAACTATAGTTGTCTTTTTTTTCCCCCTTAAACAACAAATAACATTATTTTATTTAAAGAATGAAAGCCGCGTAGTTTCCAAAATCTAAACCAGGAACTAAATACTCTGTTAAAAAACTTCCCGTTATCTGTCCCTCTAGCTTCTTTTTAACTAAAGGCGGAGAACAACATGGATTGACATCAAAGACATTGTAGAATCACACGGAACAACACTATCAAGCACCACCCATCGGGCTCTGGGAAGTAAAATAATTATACCCTACGACGATAAACGACAAAAGTGGAAGATGATAATGAACTAAAGACTATACGTATAATTACTTTCGGCCTGTATATCAAGGCTGACAGCGATAGCAAATATATATGTAAGATCTATTAAACGATCTTTGGTTCGCTCTGTGTCGGAAAAGGTCTTTTTAGTGTATTAACTGTCAGATCTACTGCTTTGTTCGTCTCACAACACGAAGATGCAGTCCCTGCTAACTTGATTGAATTTACTCGGAATCATAACAAAGACGTATTAATGTGGAGAAAAAAAATAAACTATACTATTTGAAGTTTAGAACTATAGTAAGAATAGTCCCCTCCAGATTTTAAAACAATTATCAATGCGTAATTGTATATGCCCCGAGAAATAGTTAATTAGATGCGCTGTTTATTCATACAGGCAACACGCCAGCAGGAGTTAATCTCACAGCCTCTGGCCTTACATGTTAGGATCTGAATAGCTGATACTATACGGGTGTCTTATTTTCACTCCGTTGAATTGCTTTAGAAATTTGCTGTCTGTTGAATCTTTTCAGAAGTTATCTTTGGTGGCATGGATGGACAGGCGTTCAGCTGGTTCAGAAATGTTGTTAAACACGGTGTTTTGCTGATTCATAAATGATGTTAGGTTAAATATACAGATGTTTTACTGCGGAAGAAACGTTGATACGCAGCTGGTTTAACAATCTTAGAGACGGCATAGGTTTCACAGACATGTCGCTGTTGGTGTCCATCAACACTCCGCGCATCAAGGGTCTGAACTGTGATTTCTGTAGGCTTTTGACGTTCAAAAATCAGACGTTCCCTCTAATGTATCTATGAACAGTCCTGGGCGCTGTAAATATGAAATAAAGACATCTTTAGCTAGTTGAAGTGTTACATAGAACTTGTTCTGGTATATAAATGTGAAATGTGTACAACGAGTAGACCAGCTGAAAAACATCTTAGGGCAGTGGAAAGGTGGTTCGTAAGAAAAATTCATTTTTTCTTCTTCTTTCGTTCGCTTGAAATATGTTTATAACTGCAATGCTGTCTCTTGTATGAATTGAACTGTCTTTTTCAGTTCACACAGCGGTCCATAGAGTTTATCTTCCACTGTCGTCTCTCTAGGCCAGAAGGTTTGCCTAGATATGTTATATTTTGGGCAGTCTTGGAGTATGTGCTCTGCTGTCTGCGACGCCAATCCACGTGTGCACATGGCTGTTTTCACCAATCTTGAATTTTGTATACATGTGGTTGCGTAATCTATTGTGCCCTGTTCTGAGGAGCAGAATAATGACTTGTTCTGGTCTGTCCATAACGTGGTAGTCATCTTGAGCAGGTTTTGGTGGCTTTCTGACTGATTTGATCATTCTTTTCTTTTGAGAAAAATGCAGTTATTTGCAGTTGACATCTATTTATTGATCAGTATGTTTTCCATCTTGCAAAAGGCAACCTGTACTCTCAATACCTCATCGTGTGTTTGATTGTTCTCTGTCCATGACTTTCTCGGCATTCTTCTCAAAAAGCACATCTCCACTGTCTTCAATGCCTTCACCACTTCATTACTACTTGTCCAGTATTTGGGAGGCTCCGTGACGAAGTAGTAACACCGCCTTCCGAAGATTGTGGGTTTGATTCTAGGCTATGTTGTTCGGTTCACGAGTTCAGTTTTCTCGGAGACACCTGGGAGTAATCGCTGGAACTACGGAGTTCGTACTTTGTGCCACGATTTCGGCAGACCGCCCTGTGGAAATAGACCGAACCATCTGGGATAAAACATAATGCTGTTAAGTCGATCCTCTCTGCCTGTTAAACTCCCCCCCCCCCTCCCCCCCCCCCTTCCTTTTTTAAATTTTTATTTTGTGTGTCCAAGATTTTCATCCTAACAGAAACACGGGCAACATACACACAACTTTTCGGTAAGCGGATTTCTTCCTTCTATCTGTGGGACGGTCTTTATGTGAACAATTGAGGCGATGTTATTGGCCTACAAGTTCTGCGCGTGGCACACACCGTGCAGATGACAGTCTGACAGCATTCACAACAGCTAAGTAACATTTGTACCTCAACATTATGTATTCCCTGGGTGACTTTACACACCGACATACATACAACCGTGGGACTAGAAGATGTTTAACACTCGAACAATACCTGTGACTATGTTTTAATGGTTTCAGCTTAAGTATTCTTCATTTATTCAATTCATATGATCTCTGGAGTATGCAGTGGACAAGCGACATCGATATATGCCAGGCAATCAATCGTGCAACATATTGTTTGTGACTTCTGTATTTAAACATGTGTATCTATTTGTATGTAGTTGTATCATTGTGTGTTTGTTGTTTGTCTGCTGTCCGTTTTGTTACTTGTGATATTTTTACAATTTTTTTTCCTTCTCTAGTTTTGAACTCACGCGTAGTTCCATAAATGTACTACAACATTTAGTGAATAGAACTGATTTTTGCGTGTGGATTAATGTTCCCTATTAAGAGTGTCCTTCGTCATCAGGCGACCCCCACTCCGACTCCGTAGGTATTTTTTCTAGTAAGGCTTAAGATGTCTACTTGTCGTTTTCGATGGCTTACTCATTTTATCTGAGCAAGTACGGTGACACAATAAAATAAATTAAAAGACAAATATCTATTGCTCTTCAAAGACTAAAACAACTGAATAAATTATGGAGTGGGACAGACAGAATTACAAAAATTCGATTTTTAAGAGCAAGCATCTTTCCCATAGCAATATGCGCCTGTGAGACCCGGCCACTTACTAAACAAGCCATACAGCGTATAAATGCCTTTTAATATAAATGTTATAGACGAGTTCTAAGAAAATCTTGGATAAAGACTAGAACAAATGCATCCATACTTCAAGAGCTGAATATTGAAGAAGGTTGGCTATTAAAGAGATAAAACAAACAAACAAAATTGAAATATTTTGGTCACTTGAAACGTCACGAAAGTTTGGAGAGAACAATAATATAGGGGTATATGCCTGGGAAGAGATGAAGAGGAAGGTCAAAGAGAAGATGGGTGCAGGATGTGGCGGATTATCTCCAGATGGGTGTATCGGACGCGGGACATCTTGCTTATGATCGAGAGGTTTTCTGGAAGGTTGTTATGGGAGCGAGGTTCTGCAAAGGACATGCTACTGAATGCATGAAGGAATGAATGAATGAATGAATGAATGAATGAATGAATGAATGAATGAATGAATGAAGTACGGTAACCGTGAGAATAGTAAGACACAATCACCAATGTAGCGCTCATGGAGAGAACTAACAAAACCCAGTGAACCAGGACGTGAGGAAGAGACGCCGGTGCAGGAAAGGACACACACAGGGAAAACCTGAGGATAATATAACTAGACCCTCTCTTGTCTGGGACCTACAAGGAAAACCTGAGGATAATATAACTAGACTCTCTCTTGTCTGGGACCTACAAGGAAAACCTGAGGATAATATAGCTAGACCCTCTCTTGTCTGGGACCTACAAGGAAAACCTGAGGATAATATAACTAGACCCTCTCTTGTCTGGGACCTACAAGGAAAACCTGAGGATAATATAGCTAGACTCTCTCTTGTCTGGGACCTACAAGGAAAACCTGAGGATAATATAACTAGACTCTCTCTTGTCTGGGACCTACAAGGAAAACCTGAGGATAATATAGCTAGACTCTCTCTTGTCTGGGACCTACAAGGAAAACCTGAGGATAATATAACTAGACTCTCTCTTGTCTGGGACCTACAAGGAAAACCTGAGGATAATATAACTAGACTCTCTCTTGTCTGGGACCTACAAGGAAAACCTGAGGATAATATAACTAGACTCTCTCTTGTCTGGGACCTACAGGGAAAACAAAATAGTGGAAGACCTAAAAACACGGAGAAGAGAATTACAGACATAGATGAATAATGATGGGAGAACGTGAAGATAGCTGCAGGAGATAGGAAAAGATAGGACGGCTTTCCGTGGTTTGGACGAGGGTCTATGATAAAAATAAAAGGATGTAGAAGAAAGTATGGTAATTTTTTTAATGTCGGAGATCAGTATGGCCGAATGGATAAGTGCGCTCGCTCTTAAACTTCCGGTGGGTTGATGCCGAGGTAGCGGGTTCAACCCCTACACCGATCAGTTGGACTAAAATATTGACTTCTCATTCTTGACTTGGGGACGTAAGTTACAAGTACCTCAGAAGTCAGAGTTGGTTCGCCTGATGTCGATGGACACTGGTAATAGGGAAAGCTAATCCACACGCAAAAACCAGTCCAGTGCACTAGAAGAAGTAGCACGTTTATGGACTAGGTTGATTTCAAAACGAGCAAACGCCAAAAAAAAAAAAAATGTGAATTTTAGTTCAAAATTAACCTTTTTTTTTTTTTTTTTTGGCTACCAGTTGTGGAAAATATAAACGTAAAAATGCAGCTAGTATTACGTAAGAAATATTCATATTTTTATACATGCTGACGAGCTGGCATTCCAATGATTTTTAACCATCACGTGAGATGTTGATAAAATCGTCACATGATTCCAGATCGGATATTACGTGCTTCCGCCGCGTATCTAACAAGTGGGCATGTTGCCAGTTCCCACAGCGTGGTTGTGGCGAAAGTGATGACATAAGACACTATCCAGTGCCACCTAATAGGAGTGGGAACGTCAACTATTCCTCCTACTCTCTACGGCGAAAGTAGAAGATGATGATGATGTGGGAGTAAGAAGACAGACAAATTTAAGACAAAAGATAAATTCCGCCATGCATCTAACAAGTGGACATATTGCTAGTTCCCACAATGTGGTTATGGGGAAAGTGAGGTCGTAAGACACTGTCAAGTGCCGCACACTGGACGCTGGAAAGTCAGCCCCCTCTGACGTGTCTCCACCTTGTCGTGGTAGAGGGGCTTGCGTGCTCCAATAACCCCAGGAGCTATGCCGACGGTGGCACAGCTACCTTTTGGACAGCTCAAGGAATAGGAACCAGACCAAGAGAGACACACACCTGCTGCCTTGCAGGTAGACTGCGGACAGGCAGTCAAATTCAGAATCAGGTGCACGATGCCACTACATTTTTGGTCCAGACACATATACTACGCCTCTCGGATGAGGGGTAAGGCTGGACGCCTCTAAGTCAATACCTCCTCCTCCCCTCCCCCCCCCCCCCCCGATGTGAGGGCCGGGCCGATACTCACCCACTGCAAAATGGAGGTGAGATGCTGAGCCTGCTACAAGCTTGGTTCCGACACCTGTTCTACGGCTCACTGCCGAGTGATATGATGGATCCCACGGATGAGAGGGCCCGGCCGTTACTCGCTCTCTGCTGCATGGAGGTAAGATGCTGAGCCGGCAGCAAATGTAGCCTAACTTGTGAGAGTTACTAAAGGTGGAAAAGTGTCCTAGTCGCACGCAGTGGTTACGATGCCAGTCTATATCTTAAAAAACAAACTCATTGAGTGAGTATAATCAAAGGTGGAGAAACGTCTCAGTAACACGAAATGGAACGCTTAGCTAGCGAATCCATTAAGTGAAAGTCCGAAGCCAAATCTTGCTGAGTGGATGTCGTCTGCAGACTGACCGTTACTGGTTTGCGTCGGGAGCGACCAGTGGCGAACGAAATACCCAATAAATGGAAGTGAGGAATTAAAGCAGCCATGAGCAGGACTTGGCGATTCCTTGGGTGAACCAGTCTCAGGGCGTTATGTGCCGGCTCTGCAATTATGGAAGCCTCTTCGGATGGCAGAAAATGCCCACGGACTGTCCCAGCCTTCCCTTGAGGGCTGACCGTAAAGTCTTTGGCCGTTCTAACTTGACCAGCAGAGATGTTGACGACACCACAGCAGTAAGAGTCGAATGTACCTCGAAACCACGGGAAGGTAAACCCGTCTACCAAACGCCCGCTGAAGTCGGATGTGCCGGCCTAAGGGCGCAAATAAAACAGGCACAACGCAAAATCGTCCGAGTGAAATGTCCCTCGTGCCAGGAACAGCTCTGACTATCTTGTCTTCTAGGCACAGCGTCCAGCACATGTCCGAACCGAAAGCTCGCTGAGTGGGTGTTGTCTGCAGACTGACCGTTCCTGGTTTGTGCGGGGAGTGGCGTGTGGCGATCAAAACGCCCAATACATGGAAGTTAGGAATTAAAGCAGCCATATGCAGGACGTGGCGATTCCTTGGGTGAGCCCAGCATCAGAGCGCTATGTGTCGGCTCTGCAATTATGGAAACCTCCTTGGATGACGGAAAATGCCCATGGACTGCCCCTGCCTTCCCGTGAGGGCTGACCGTGAAGTCTTCGGCGTTCTAACTTGACCAGCTGGGATGTGGACGGCGCCACAACAGTGAAAGTCCCCCAGGCATGCTAACCTGGTTTAAAAACGCACGCTAAAGTCGGATGTGTTGGTCTAAAGGTTTTGGCCCAAAGGCGCCTAACAGACACACCGCAATTACGTCTGAAAAAACACTCCGGGTGAACGAAGAGGAAGAAGAAGAAGAAGAAGAAGAAGAAGAAGAAGAAGAAGAAGAAGAAGAAGAAGAAGAAGAAGAAGAAGAAGAAGAAGAAGAAGAAGAAGAAGAAGAAGAAGAAGAAGAAGAAGAAGAAGAAGAAGAAGAAGAAGAAGAAGAAAAACATCAGCTATTCCTCCTGGCGACTCTTAATGGCAAAAGTGGAAGATGATGATGAATGGTAGTTAGAATGCGAACAAATTCAACACAACGGCTAAATGAACATTCTATTTTTTTTTTTTTTTTTCATCTATGATATGCGCTCACATATTCCACTGACGACGGGGTAGCGGGATCGTTTCCTATATGCGTCAGTCTGGACTTCAGAGTTGACGTCCCGTTCCGAAAGCAATGGCAAACTGCTGAACGTAAAATTGTCTAGAAAATCAATTTGGCGTTGAGATTGATCCTAAAGTCCTGTCAAGAACATGCAATTTTATTGTAGTGTTGGTGGTTTTGGTGGGATCTTCTGAATGAGAACCATGATGACATAGTGGCTGGGCGTTGTCCTGTCGGCCCGTAGATCGTGGATTCGAATCTACAGAAGCGGAGTTAGGCTGCCAGTACGACCCAGACTAAAATGTGTACCGGGAATTGTGTTGGGAAGTAAAGGGAACCGGTGTGATATCGACCACATCAGCCTCCTAGTGAAGGTTGGTTTATACAGATATGGGTCTGGTTCCATATGCCCGATGCGTCTTATGGCGTGTAAACCAATTCCAATTCCAAATTTCAAAAACAAAAATTCCAAATTCGTCCTCGTCTAACCTGCTTCATCAGCTGTGGTTATAATTGAGGTTCGTGGTTTTTGTGGGTTTATTTACCCTAATTCCTTTCTCGGACTGGTTATGCATCGTTTGTGTCTGTGACGTCAGCAGTGTCGGCGGCTATCCTTTGTGCTCTTCTGTTGTTGTGGTTTTCTTTGTTTGTGTAGGCTCCTGGCTCGTCTGGCTGCAGTCCTTATAAGGACTTTTCGTAATCCCCCTCCAGCTGGGGGATCGGTCCGTGGCTGTCCTTTGTGCATGTTTCATCTTGTTTTCTTTGGTGGTGCAGGCTCCTGGCTTTATTGGTTGCAGTCCTTAAAAGGACTTTTTATTTGGTCTTTTTGTCTCCTTTATTGTGTATTTTCTGTAGGAGCTTATCGACGTTTTCATTTTCCTCCTTGTGCCTGTTTTCACTGTTGCGTTTGCGATACTGCTGCCTAAAGTTTTCTTCCTCCGTGGTCAGCCATGGGACGATTTTACCGTCATCTATATAGTACTCGAAGTCGTTCTCACGGTCGTAGAGTACTACTGGGTATACCATCGGTTTCCCCCGGAGTTTCTTAGGCTTCTTCTTTTCTTTTTCTTCCCAGCGCCTTCTGAATTCCTCGCGCTTGAGTTCCTCCTTGTCGACTGGGTATTCTGTGCCTCCTTCAGAGATCCGACGGTATAGTAGTTCCCTCTTGGGCGTTGTGGTTGGGCTGCTGGCTTCAGCTTGCGGTTCAGGCTCGGTCTCTTGGTTTTCTTCTTGCTGTTTCTCTGTGAGTTCTTGTGTGGCTTCTGTTAATTTGTTTTGAAAGAGTCCCATTTCAGCTCTATGCAATTCTCTTTCGGTCTTGATCATTTGTAGGATTTCTTCGTTCTCCTTCTTCATCTCAGCCATGAGCTGAATCTCTTGTTTGATGTCGAGCTGGATTTCTTTCATGTCGGCCAGCAGCTTCTCATTATCGCTGGTCGGAGACGTCGTCAGCAGTGCCTTGACTTGCTTCTTCAACTCGTCTATCTGCTTTTGAAGTTGATCTCTTTCAGCTTGTGCTATACCCGTGGCTGTCTCGCCCCTCTGCATTGCTTCCTTGAATGGTGTCTTTGTGATGATGGCGATCTTTAAGACGTCTCTGTGTCTCTGCAGGTACGGACAGCCCAGGTATCTTGCACCGTGTTTGCCCAGACAGTTGGCGCACTTTCTTCTGTTGTTAGGAGCTCGGAAGTCCGTGTCCAGCTTGGCCAGCGGACACTCCTTGAAGGCGTGGTGATCGGCGCAGTATCGACAGATTTCCGTCTTACTGCGACACGTTGCTCTGCTGTGGCCGGCCCTCTGGCATTTTGAACATTGCGTGATTCTTGGTATGAATCTCTCTGGTTGCTGCAGTCTCTTGTTGAGTGATGCTGTGGTCGGCATTTCGCTGCCCTCCGATGTCACCACTGCCAGGGTTGTAGGTATCTTGGAGTAAGTGAGAAGCCGCTCCGCCTTCAAGACTCGGATGTGAAGATTCTCTTCACGTAGCTGCTTCAGGATTTCTTCATCTGTCAGCTCCACCGGAATCCGCTTGACAACCCATCGGATTGTTTTTGAGTCGGTGTTTCCGACTCTGGTGTCTTTCTCCTCCTTCTTCTCTGCTGTCTTGATTCTTGACTGTGTTGGGCTGTCAATCTTCTCCCTCGTTGTAGCTTCAGATATAGCTGTAGTATCAGGCTCTTTGATGCAGCTAGCAGGTGGGCTCTCAACGTTCTTCTTCTTGTTGTCGGCTTCCACGCTGCACATCTTGGCAACAGCGTGTTTCTTGTTGGATTTTCCACGTGACATTTTCCCGCTGATCAGGCTTCTTGACAGAATAATGCGACTTGACTTGTTAGCGCTCGCAGTGCGAATGACGTGTAAACGGGTCCGTTAATTTCTTTATTCACTCACTCACTGACTGGCACCTGGCCGTCTTGACAGACGATAGTTTGTGACATTGTGCTTAAAATAAGTCATAATAACCACAACCATAAAATTGATGGAGTTATACCTCTCTATACCAAAGTCTGGGCTGAATTGTAGAGACCATGTGTTGCCCATGCAATTTGATCCCTCTCCCTGCCTGCCTTCTTTACTCCAGAGGAAAGGTAACACCAGTACGTCTGAAACAAGACAAATTGCAATAGCTGCCGGATCAGCAAAGCAATGCTTTAATTGTCCGCCTGTCGCAGCTTTGATCCTAGAACAAATGCCGACCAAGGCTGAAGGCCTTGTCTGACGTTTAATTCTTAGGTTGCATTTTCTCGCACTAGGGTCAGATTTGTGCCCTTATAATCGCGCTCCGCCGCTCAAAGCCGTTGGCACAATGTGAGATATCGGATTCGGTGAACGCCGCTCAACATTTGCCGCTAACAGAAAGCAGGTAGTACCGTCTACCGTCACTCGGTAGCTCAGTCATATCTGACTAAGACCTGATGAAACTTAATTATTATCTCATCTCATCTCATCATGTTCCTCTTGTACCTTGCGGTGTCGAGGTGAAGTATAAACATCGTGAGAGTGCCCGATTATGGGCTTCATGTATCGATATTCCCATGGACTCTGCTCGTAGAAAACCTAAGAAGTATAAACGGACTGACCTTAATAATTATGTTCCGATTAAATCGCCGTTTGTTAACTTAATGAATGGCGGGTGTTTCTCAAACGTGTGGTCAACAGTATCAAAATGCCCAGACAAGGGACAAGACAAGGCCGGTAATAATATTAATAATGTACATGGTAATACATGCCGGTCTCTCTGGCTGTGGGGTTACAACACTTTCTCTCTGTAATCCCGTTTATCACGCAGAGTCTCGCAGCGGAGCGAGAACTGAGGTGGTTCGACCCCCGCTCGTGACTTGCGGATACTGAGCCGGCCGCTCAGAAAGCAATGGCAAACTACTGAGCGTAATCTTGCCAAGAGATCAACAGACAGCTGAAAGATGCTGCTGTTGACAGCTAAGTCCTGTAAAAGGATACGCAAAAAAACATGGTAATACGCCGTTCCTTGGCGAGGTTTTACAAAATCTCGTGCCAAGTTACCACAAGTGCCTGCATTTAGGATGTGACAATGTTGATAATTAATGAAGTGATGTATGTAACTTTTTGTTTTATTTAGATGTTATTGTCAATTGTCTAAATTTTTACCAGCCAATCGGCGGTTGATTTTGGAACAGCCCGCGAATGAATAGTTAAAATGTTAGTTTCGTTACCTTTTGAGTACGTCGCAAGCAGCGACGGCATTCGTTGATTTACTAGACAATGTTTACCTTGAAAAGCTTGTCATTGCTTTCTGAACGACCGACGCCCACACCATAAAAATTAACGATATGTGGTCTATATTTAAACCTTCTGCGGTTTTTTTTTTTCCCCCGAACCCTGGACTCGGTATTTGGGGGGTATTATGAAACGCGTTCACCACCCCTGAGCCACAGCGCCGGCCAATGCCACACCACTGAATGTAAAATTGCATGGGAATCACATCATCATCATGTGTCATGCCGATAAGCGTGGACGGTCATGTCTCGCCATCTCACACGATCACCAGAGTCGTGGACCAGCTCTGTGTTTTAGTCTCGGTTATGACATGAGACGAAACCATCTAGATATGTATCTCTTTGCCTTCCCCTCGTTCTTTTCTCCCTCAATCTGTTTTTTTTTTTTAAATAGGGCTCGCGGTTCCCCCAGGGGCCAGAGCCGCCACATCAGGTACCCACGTGTCATCCGGATGATCGCCTCTGCATGTGGGCTTGGCAATATCAAGCACAGATAAAAAAAAAAAGAGTCGCTTAAGATTCGATAGGGTCGACTTCATTGCACCACTTTTTATCACATATACAAATATACTTTTTATCACATATTTTATCACATTTCCGCAGCGCGCACAAAGCACAAACTATGTAGCTCCAGCGAAGACCCTCGGGAGTCTCCGAGAAAAAATGCACTCGTGAACCGAAGGACATGGCACGGAATCATACACACAGCATTCGGATCCCGAGTCAGACGATACTACTACACTTTGATCTTAGCCATAAGGCCGCACCTAGTTCTCCACTTCTTTTTCTCTCAAAATGTGCCCAAATACATCTTGACTTACTACGTCTGATACCTCTAACCAGTTTACAGTAGAAAATAATCATGCTCCGTCAGTTCACAGAGAGAATCACAAACAGTCAATAAATACTGGGATTGACTGCGACGTCCTGTGCCAGACATGCAATAACTTTAACGGCACTCTTCCGAAAGACGGGTTTAAATAGTCCCGCAGTGAATACTTTTATATAACTAACACTAACCCTAACCCTAACTTATTCACTGCGGGACTATTTGGACCCGTCTTTCGGAAGAGTGCCACTTTAACTATGTTAATGTCAACAAGAGTTTCTCAACACTTGTTATATCTTTTGTAACTTATTTATCAAAATTGTAACACTAAATCGTACAGAAACGAAATTCCGTCGGTGCACATTTTCCGAACACAAAACACATCCGTCCGAACTTTTAAATAATTCATCAGCAAAAGACAAGCCTCAAGGCACAAACTCATTTACAGTTAACAGTAATAATGTGCTGGAATTCACAAAGGACACTGTGTTTCATTCTCCCAAAGTACGTCTTCAGTTACGGCATGCCTGAAGACGAATAAGATTACACATGTGAATACACGAAACCGGGCCAGATGACTGGTTTCACAAAAGAACATTCTGACACGATCACGGGGATTCTTAATCTTTGGTTGTATCGCTAGCTTCTGAAGCTGTATAGTATAGGTAAACTTGGACAGTGTTGGGAGGTCGGAGGTTGCTAGAGGAATGTGTTCGTTTCCTCGGGCCCAGTTGTAATTTGGGTGATGGCGCCTTGTGCTCTTTCTTCTTCGTCTTACGAGGGTAAGTTAATAAGTAAGTCACAGATGACTAGAAAAATAACTAAATATGATAACAACTTGAAACCAGTTTATTTGTATACATACATTGTCCCTTTATTTCTCAACATAATTTCCACCAACAGTGATGCACTTATCCCATCATTTTATCAGTCCTCCCAAACCGGCTGCATTGAACTGTGTGCTATGTTTTCATCTACTTACCATCCCATAGACCTTTGTAACTTACTTAATTGACTCGCCCTCTAACTTTTTCTACCCAGCTATGCACCACTTTACGGGAAATCGCTAGGGGTTAAGCCCACTGAAACCTACCTTGGCGGGAGACACTTCGCGAGTGACGCCGAAGTTGAATGTGACGTGAAAACGTGGTTTAGAAAACAGAGCACGCAGTTCTATTTTGGGAGTCGTTTGGGAGGACTGATATGCTATAATGACGGGATAAGTGCATCAATGTTGGTGGAAATTATGTTGAGAAATAAATGGACAATGTATTATAGAAATAAACTGGTTTCAAGTTGTTATCATAGTTAGTTGTTTTCCTATAGCCATTTGTGACTTACTTATTAACTTACTCTCGTATTATTCATGTTATTTCTTTCTTTTTTCTTCTGTTTATTCTTCTCTTTCTGTCTCTTTCTTTCTTCTTGTTCTACTTCTGTTCTTCTGGCTATCTTTCGTTCTTCTTCTTCGTTCATCCAGAGTTGTTTTTTTCGGATGTGATTGCGTTGTGCCTGTTTACAGCAAAGCTGCGTTCTTGCGCCGTTAGGCCGACATATCCGACTTCTGCGGGCATTTGTTGACCGGGTTAACCATCCCGGATCTTTCGTTCTATCTTTCTTTCTTTTATTCGTTTTTTATTCATTTCGTTGTTCTTTATTTATTTCATTTTCTTCTTCTCTTTCTTTCGCTTCTATTTATCTATTTCTCTTTCTTTCATTCTTCCCCTTCTGCTTTCTCTGCCTTTCATCCTCCAATGAAGCATAGACCTTTAATCAACTCAAACCACGACCTTTGCTGACTTGATCATCATTGGATGGGTGTTCCAGTTGTGTTTTTATGGAATGCGGTTGTCACGCCAACCCTCCTTAGACGCCTCCTACCACATCTTCTGTTCTTTGTGACAGTCTATTGGTCCTTTAGTCTCCGTGGCGAAGTCGTCAAGCCGTTTGACTCGGACTCCGAAGGTTATGGGTTCGTCGCTAGAACTACGGAGTTCGTGCTTTGTGCGACGCTTTCCACGCTGCAGAAAGAGACCGAGCCATATGGGATAAAATCCGGTGCAATGAAATCGACTCTGTCGACTTTTAAGCTTTCTTTGCAGAAAGAACTATTGGCCCTTTTCATTTTATGGGTGGGGCTATCTACTCCTTTCATTTTCTGGCTGGAGATATTCATCCCTTTGGGTTTTTGTTTTTTAAGGCGAGGCTATTGGTACTTTTCATTCTTTGGGTGGAGCTATTGACACGTTTCGTACTCTGAATAATTGTATTGGTCTATCTATTGTACTCTACTAAGCAATTGGTGCATTTCGTTCTTTGGATGAAACTTGGTTTCTTAAGCCCTGTGAATTAATCTACAGGTTCGTCCTTGTCTGATGAAGTTATGGACACATTTCTTCTAACCTCTATTATTCCTCTTCTTCTGCGTTCATCCGGAGTTTTTTTTCGGACGTGATTGCGTTGTGTCTGTTTACAGCACAGCTGCGTTCTTGCGCCGTTAGGCCGACACATCCGACTTCTGCGGGCATTTGTTGACCGGGTTAACCTTCCCGGGATCTCTATTATTCTATTGATTATATATTTCTGAAATCATTTTTGTAAAAGTGTTTACAGTATGTTTCGGTTAATGCATTATCGACCGTCTCTTATCGAGATTTGTAATAAGCTAAGCTGTCTTTGTTCCTGAGTATCTTTTTTTTATACAAAGAAGAAGAAGAAGAAGAAGAAGAAGAAGAAGAAGAAGAAGAAGAAGAAGAAGAAGAAGAAGAAGAAGAAGAAGAAGAAGAAGAAGAAGAAGAAGAGCAGGAGGAGGAGGTGGAGCGGGGCAGACGACAGAGGAGCTGAAGGAGGACGAAGAAGAAAGAAAGAAAGAAAGAAAGAAAGAAAGAAAGAAAGAAAGAAAGAAAGAAAGAAAGAAAGAAAGAAAGAAAGAAAGAAAGAAAGAAAGATGATTTGGTTTGTGTAAGAACTTCGGGCCTCAAAATACCTGAACCTGCCCACAAGACCCAAAGAGGAGCGTGGGCTCCAGGCTAGGAGCCCATATATTCAACAATTACAATGCGTTTCAAGGCCTGAAACCGTAACGAATCAACATTAAGTGCTGGCCGTGCGGCGTCATGTGGTATTCCCGAATTAAATCTTACGCCATATTTGCGTGAAGGTCTTAGTCAGATATGACTGAGCTATTGTATGACAGTAGACGGTACTACTTTCTGTTGGGCGGTGCTCACCAAACCCGACACCCCACACACATTATGCCAACGTCGTTGGGCAGAGAACGCAATTGGGAGGGTACGGGCCTTACCCTGGTGCGAGTAAATGCAATCTAAAGACTAAATGTCATGGCTTGGTCAGCAACAGGTCTAGGATCGAAGCTCCGACAGACGGACAGTTAAAGCATTGCTTTGCTAATCCGGCAGCTTGTCTTGTTCCTAACGTATTGGTGTTACCTTTCCTCGGGTGTAAGCCAGGCGGCCGAGAGAGGGATCACACAGTGTAAGCGGCACATGGTCTGCAAATTCAGCCCTGGCTGTGTGCTATAGAGAGGTATAACTCCATTTTACAAACGTCTGTCGAGACGGCCAGGTGACAGTCAGTCATTTGTGTGAAATATTCAATGTGTAGCAGAGCTGAAGGAACACAAACTGTACATTTCGCTGGCCAATAGACATAATATGGACATGAACACAGACCTGATTCTGTCCAGGTATTTATCTCTCTGTCTTCACCGTGCTCTCTTCACATCAGTTTGCCAGTTGTCGCTAAACTCTCATATTTCATTACTATCATATGCCATGCCGATAAGCATGGGTAGCGGCCATGTTTCACCGTCTCAAACGATCACCAGTCGTGGTTCAGCTCTGTGTTCTTGTCCCGTCCATGTCATGTGGCCACGCCATCTAGATATTTACCTCTCTGCCTTCCCCATGTTCTTTTCCCCTCAATCTTGCCAGTTGTCACCAAGTTCTTCAGTTTTCTTCTCATCATATCGTGCTCACAATATCTTGACTGCCAAGTTACAATTTCTCTAACGAGTTTTAGGTGTGCTTTTTTCTGACAGTCCATGGACTACTTTGCAATTGCCTCAGAAACTACATTTCCACCGCCATTATAGATATCAGCATCATGAAGTGCCTGCCAGCTGGCGTAGGTGTTCATGGCTCTCCACAGATCTCGGTCTTTGGTGTTCTAGATCAACTCTGCTGATGATATTCCTCCATATCACCGTCTCAGTCCATCCAGCACCATTTCTCTTGGTCTGTCTCTCTTCCCTTTGATCTGTCCAGTTGTCATGATGTTCTCCAATGCCTCTCATCTCATGACCAAAGAAAGCCATTTGTCTCTTTCTTATTGTACATAATGTTCTAGTTTTATTAGCCTCTTTCAGGCAGTCATAAGTTACTCTGACAGTTCAAGGAATTCGCAACATTCATCTCAGGAACCACATCCCCATTGCTTCCAGATTCTTTCTAATTTGTTCATTTACATTCCAAGACTCACTGCCATAAAGCAAAACAGGTTATATATAGTACCTCAGCACTTACTTTCTTACATTCAATGACAGTGACTTACTTTCTTACATTCAATGACAGTGACTGACTTTCTTACATTCAATGACAGTGACTTACTTTCTTACATTCAATGACAGTGACTTACTTTCTTACATTCAATGACAGTGACTTACTTTCTTACATTCAATGACAGTGACTGACTTTCTTACATTCAATGACAGTGACTGACTTTCTTACATTCAATGACAGTGACTTACTTTCTTACATTCAATGACAGTGACTTACTTTCTTACATTCAATGACAGTGACTTACTTTCTTACATTCAATGATAGTGACTTACTTTCTTACATTCAATGACAGTGACTTACTTTCTTACATTCAATGATAGTGACTTACTTTCTTACATATTTGGAGTTTTTAACTGATTCAGTGCCAATCAAAATAGTAGGTTTTGACCAGACATGGTGCACAACCAAATGAAGACGCATTATAAAGTAAATGTCTATTTGCTGAGCATTAAAATTAGGGAAGATATAGTGAAACAAAATAAATAACATGATGACCATAGAAATCCTGTCCAAAATGGGAGGTTACATTTATCTTTCGACACTGAATTTGAGTTAGTTAAATGTTGTGTGATATGAGTGACAAGTTTTTGGTCACGTTATGAGAAGAAATACATTAGAGAACTTGGTGACAACTGGCAAAGTCGAGGGAAGGAGAACAAGGGGATTGCAGAGAAGTAAATACCTGGATGGTTTGGCCACTTTGTATGGTCGAGACAAGAACAATGAGCTGATCCACTATTTTGGTGATCGAGTGAGATGGTAAAACATGACTGCCCACGCTTACCGGCATGGCACATGATGATGATGAGTGAACTAATGCAGGACCTTAAGTCAATTGAAGATAACACAGCTGTGAGGTCTAAATTATAGATGCTTGATGAACAGAAGTATTCACAAAGCATCCAGTCAGATATGATGCTAATACGATACAAGAAAAGGCGAGGGAATAGCATGGCGAGCCTTGAACAATCAGCATGAGAGCCCACTGAGCAACACAAACAGAACATATATCTGTATATATTATATATCATTCGTGTACATAGAACCAGTTTTAACATACGGCTGTGAATATGCTCAATTAGTAAATGAGCGGGAAAAACCCTAAAAGCCTTGGAGATGTGGTTTTATAGAATAATGCTGACAATTAATTGGACAGCCACAATGAACATCTGGACATTTTGAGAAAAGCTAAGTAGCAAAGACAGCTTATCACAAACATTAGAAAGAAGCAGTCATCATTTTTTGCCACATTATGAGAAGACAACAACTGGAACAATTTGTGACAACAGGAAAGATATGTGGAAAGAGATATAGAGGAAAACAGCGCGAAAAAATTCTTGAGTCTTGCATCATGGCACAGAAGGAGTCAATACGCAAAATGACCCATGTCACGGGAGATCACAATTTGTGGAGGGGCGTGATAGCCCATGCCAGCCGGCATGCCACTGGATGATGATGATCATCATCATTCATAAATTACACCTGACAAACATAAGTCATTATTATCATTCCATCTCTGACTATATATGTTATGCCATCCATGACATTCAGTTTGTCATTTCTGCTCAAAATCAATGAAGACATAAAAACATTAAAAATGTATCATTCCGTCTTAGTAACAACAAAAACATGAGAAATCTGTATGGTTAAACTGTTGCATATAATCAAGTTGCATTTATACAAAATATGTCCAATCATGGCGATTTCAATTGACAGTTACAAGATTGCTTGATTAATTAACAAGAATTGATGTCATTGCATTCAGAATGCACTCCCCTGTCTCCATAAGCAGACGCCAAAGTGTAGGAATGCTGAGGATACCATATCACAATGACTGTGACAACAGTTAAATTGTCCCTTTTGCTATGGTCATTTAGGTGGTCTTTCTACAAATGATACAAAATGTGTTCATTCTCTCTCTCTCTCACCCACATTTAGTACTGTATTTCCAAAGTGTACAGACAACCTGTATGTCTGCAGAAGATAAGTTGTGGGTGGAGGTGGGTGAGGAGAGACATGAATATGATGGCTGTTTTCTACAAGCTGCTAGTTATGTCAGTTCTTAAACAAGAGATTTGAAATTCCAGCAGGAGGAAATGAAAGACTATTATCCCTGCGCTTGGCAACCTCTTGTGGGTTTGCCACCATTATTACTGCATATGCACCGACACTCGATTCCTCTGATGATGTGAAGGATTTGTTCTATGAGGAGTTAGACTCTGTGATCAAGGCAGTTCCAAAATCCGACTACATTTATATGCTCGGTGATTTCAATGCTCGTGTGGGCAAGGACTCGAGTTCATGGCCAGTGTGCCTTGGAAAATACAACATCGGTCGCATGAATGAAAATGGGCAAAGGCTGCTGGAGCATTGCACCAGTAATGACCTATGTATTACAAACTCTTTTTTTAAAACAAAAGAGATGCATAAGGTCACATGGAAACATCCAAGATCCGGCCATTGGCACCAGCTGGACTTCATCATCACACGGAGACAACATCTGAACCATATATCATTGACTCGTAGTTACCACAGTGCTGACTGTGATACAGATCATTCTTTGGTTGTTGCAAGGGTTAGACTGAGACCAAAGAGAATCTACACAGCTAAACACAAATCTAGCCCCAGGATTAATATTATTAACACTCATGATCCTGAAAAGTGCTTTCAGTTTCAACAGCAACTTGAAGACGCTTTCACTGATACACCAGAAAATTGTACAGTAAATGATAAATGGAATAAACTTAAGGAAACTCTTTGTAAAACTGCCGTAAAGGTTTACGGCACTGTGGATCATAAGAGGCAGGACTGGTTTGCGGCCAACAGCGAGACTCTGCAGCCCTTGATTGATAAGAAGAAGAAAGCTCTCTTAAGAAACAAGGAAAGACCAACGCGTAACACTCTGAGTGAGCTAAGGCAAGCTAGGAAGGATGTGCAAAAGGCTGCCAGGCAGAGTGCAAATGATTATTGGATCAAGTTATGTGAGTCCATTCAAATCGCAAGTGATAAGGGAGACATAAGAAGCATGTATGAAGGAATAAAGAAAGCCTGTGGTCCAGTGATCAAAAGAAGTGCACCATTGAAAACCTTGACTGGAGAAGTCATCACTGATAAGAAACAGCAGATGGACAGATGGGTAGAGCACTATTTGGAGCTTTACTCAAGTGAGACCAAACTAGCGGATAATGCCCTCAACGCCATAGAGGCTCTACCAACTCTTGACCACCTGGACACACTTCCCACCATAACAGAAGTTAAGTGTGCTATAAATGAACTTGCATCTGGCAAGGCTCCAGGTAAGGATGGGATTCCAATAGAGGTTATCAGGAGTGGGCAAGACACACTCACTATACAGATCCACCAGCTAATAGAGCTATGCTGGCGTGAAGGACAAGTCCCACAGGATTTCAAAGATTCAAGCATCATAACACTGTACAAGAACAAGGGCGATCGGAGCGACTGCAACAACTATAGGGGTATCTCACTTCTGTGTATTGTTGGAAAAGTATTTGCCAGAATTGTTCTGCGCAGACTTCAAGTCCTAGGAGATCAAGTCTACCCCGAATCACAGTGTGGCTTTCGACAGAACCGGTCTACCACTGATATGATATTCTCATTGCGACAAATGCAAGAAAAATGCCGTGAACAGAATCAACCACTGTTTATTGCCTTCATCGACCTCACAAAGGCATTTGATTTGGTCAGTCGTGAGGGTCTGTTCAAAGCACTAAAGAAGATTGGCTGCCCACCAACTCTTCTGTCCATTGTGGAATCGTTCCACACAGGCATGAAGGGTATAATCAAGTTTGATGGTGCAACTTCTGAAGAATTTGAAATCAAGAGTGGAGTTAAGCAAGGTTGTGTACTAGCTCCCACCCTCTTTGGAATATACTTTTCACTTCTACTGAAATATGCATTTCGTGATCAGGATGGTGGTATATACATTCACTCACGCTCAGATGGCGGCCTCTACAATGCTCAGAGATTGAAGGCTAAGACCAAAATTAGGAGGGTACTGATCAGAGAGTTGCTTTTTGCAGATGATGCTGCAGTTACGACCCACTCTGAGGAAGAATTGCAATGTCTACTATCTGCATTCTCCAATGCTTGTTCTGAATTTGGTTTAACAATTAGCAAAAAGAAGACACAGATTATGTCACAAGGTGCACATGGGGTACCATCAATCTTTATTGACGACGCCGAACTAGAGATAGTAGACCATTTTACATATCTAGGATCGGTGGTAAATAGCAAATTATCCCTAGATCAGGAAATCAACATCCGGATTGGTAAGGCAGCAACAACAATGAACAGGTTAAGAAAAAGAGTCTGGGAGAACAGGAAGCTTACTGCCAAAACAAAAGTCCTTGTCTATCAAGCCTGTGTCCTTAGTACTCTTCTCTATGGCAGTGAAACCTGGACAACTTACTCACACCAAGAGAACAATTTAAACAGCTTTCATATGCGGTGTCTGCGAAGAATTCTTGGTATTAAGTGGCAAGACAAAATCACAAATACTGAAGTATTGGAAAGATCAGGTTGTGTGACAGTTTATTCCATGCTCAGTCTTCGTAGACTTAGATGGATAGGACATCTTAGGCGGATGGATGATGGTAGAATACCAAAGGATATCTTTTTTGGTGAATTACAGATGGGTAAGAGATCTCAGGGTCGGCCTCTACTACGATACAAAGATGTGTGTAAGCGGGACATGATTGATACAGGCATTGATAATGCACATTGGGAGCAAGTCGCCGCTGAACGTGTTGCATGGAGGGCAAATATCAGAAATGGAATAAAGTCAAAGGAGAAAATTATTGCAGAAAAGTCACACACCAAGCGTTTGAGACGTAAGATGGTGCATGATGGTGGAAATGACCACGTGTTCACATGCACCCACTGTGAACGGACATTTACAGCGCAAATTGGCCTTATCAGTCACACTCGCTACCGCCATAGTTAAAAGTTATTATGCCTTTTTAAAGCACAAACTATCGTCTGTCAAGACGGCAAGGTGCCAATGTAAACAAGAGAACAAGAGAAAACAACAGACAAACAAAAATAGAGAAATAGAGCGTATAATTTCAATTCACACACCTATGATTCTATTTTTCTGTTCTTTTATTCAGAAAATCCCTCCACCTACATTTCCTATTGAGTTTGCTTTTTACAGATCCATTTGTTGTTGTTGTTGTGTTCGTTCACTTGAAAGTAAGCGTGGTCCATAAATGTGTTACTACTTCTAGCACACTGGACTGATTTCTGTGTGTGGGTTAGCCCTCCCTATTACCACTGTCTCTCGCTATCAGGCGAACCCACTCCAACTTCTGAAGTACTTGTAATTTATGTCCTAAAGTCAAGGACAAGAAGTCAACATTTTAGTCCAACTGACCGGTGTAGGGGCTAAACCCACTACCATGGCATTAGCACACCGGAAGTTTAAGAGCAAGTGCTCTTATCCATTCATCCACGCTGACCTCCAGATCCATCTGTAAATGACAGGTGCTAGTTTAGGAGAAATATGGTTTCTGAGGAGAATTCACGGAACACCAAGGACAGACAGGCCAATGAATGAAACAGTCCAAGAAACAAATGAAAACCATAAACTGATCTGATTAAAGAAATTAGATGCACACTGCACAGATTTTTGGGGGAAATTATGAGATACTTGAAAAACTTAGTGACAACTGGCAGCATTGATAGGAAAATAGCAAGAGGAAGGCTGAGAAATAAATAGCCATAGCCGCAGGGCTTGGCTAGAAAGCATAAAAAAGTGTCGCTTAAAAGTCGACAGGGTCGACTTCATTGCACCGGGTTTTATCCAATATGGCTTGGTCTCTTTCCGCAGTACGGAAAGAGTCGCACAAAGCACGAACTCCGTAGCTTTTAGCGACGACCACTTCGCCACAGAGACTCCCCTAGAAAGCATAATTAAGATAAGAACACAATCCTGATCCTAGACTTTGGTGATCATGGGAGATGGCAAACCATGGCTTCTTTTTCAAATATAGTGGTCATTGAGGAGGCTAGACAGACCTTCTGTCACAGAGAAACAACAGTGGAACATAAACTCTATGGACCACTGAGTGAACTAAAAAAGATACAATGGTCAATATTGCAGTTATAGACAATATTTCAAGCAAAATAAAGAAGAATTGAGAGTAAGCAAGTTAGTTGGTGGGAGAGTTATCGCTTTAAAATATCTCAAAACTTTGTGACATGGTCAAGTGTGCAAGAGGTGCCGCGCCTTACATAACCTTCTCACAAACCAACGGAAGGCAAGGGAAACCAGTGTCATGTTTATACCTGGTAAATCATGGTTACAGCAAACAAGTGAGGAATTATGTGGAAGCTGTGGTTTTATGAATAAGAACACCGTGGTCAGATAGAAGAGCAATGAAGATATCTTTAACTCACAAAGAACTGGTTACTGGCATCAGAAGGACAGTTCACATTCTATGGACATGTCTTCTTCTTCTTCTGCGTTCATCCAGTTTTTTTTTTCCGGGTGTGATTGTGTTGTGCCTGTTTACAGCACAGCTGCATTCTTGTGCCGTTAGGCCGACACATCTGACTTCTGCAGGCATTTGTTGACCAGGTTAACCTTCCCGGGGTCGGCCATGTCTTAACAAGGGAAAAGCTAAAATACATTGTGACAACGGGGAAGCTGGAGGGGAGGAGACACAAGGGAAGACCAAGAGAGAAGATGCTGGACAGTTGAACATCATGGAAGAGCAGCAGTATTAGAACTGACTGGCAGTACATGAGACAGAACCACAAGGCATGGACTATAAGAAGAAGAAATCATGGCTACCAACAAATTGAAAATCGTATACACAGATAATTCATGCGAACTCCAGATCCCTATTTCACCAAGGTGTTTTAGCTTCAGTCTTCTTCAGGTTAGCTGTGTTTAAATGGGGAAATCTCCATGGCAAAGTGGTCAAGCTGGCCGTTTCATGCTCCAAAGTCACAGGTTTATCTCCAGATTGTCATACGGTTCATGGGTGCAATTTTCTCAGACTTATAGGGGTTGTCATTGACGCTAGTCTGTACTCTGTGCAACGTTTTTGGTGGGCTGCTCTGCGGATAGAAATCAAGCCATGTAGGATCCAATTCCTGTGCAATGAAGTTGATCCTCTTGCATTTAATCCCCCATTTAAGTGTTCAAACACTGCCAACTAACTTGGCCAGTCACCGCGGCAATGGTGCTAATTTACAGTATTTTGAGATCACATAATGGACAGATGGAGGATCAAGACAGCTGACCAAGCCTTTTGGGTGACTGGTTATGGCTGATTTAAAACCAGGTATCAATTGAACGTGGTAGTTCGTCAAACAGTTCCTGGCTTTTTGTCTAGGTTAGGGAAAGATAAATATAAATCCAAACAGAAAAAACACTGGCCACTTCCTGTCAATGAAATGGCCAGATAATTGGGTTCTGTAGCACATTTTATCTAATTGTCAGCATAAAAACATCAAGTGCTACACATATACACAGAACTAAATACATAAGCAGTATATTCACACATACAGAATTTAAGAATTTAATAGTATGTACAAATATACACAATATGAGTTTCAACAGTATATACACACACATTGGAATACAAGACTTTTAATTGAAAACAATCACACACACACGATATAATATTTCATTAGCATATATAAAGACACATGCATAGAATTCAACATTCCAAAGTTGTGTATGTCTGTAACCATTTGGCGTGTATTATTAGTGTGTGTATAATATACAAGGCATTGTCTAGACCAGGGGTGGCCAACACGAGGCCCGCGGGCCGCATGCGGCCCGCCGGTGGTCATATTGCGGCCCGCAGAGTGGGAAACGACGATGTGGTCGAAGCTGTAGCACGCCTGCATGTTTACTTTAATTTAACAAAAAAATTAGGCGCGTGGCCCGGCAGGAATTATAATTTCTGAAATTTGGCCCGCCTGCTGAAAAGGTTGGCCACACCTGGTCTAGACATTACACAGACCACATGAAAACTGACAAAATTGTAGCCATACCTTCAACATCAAACAAAATACACATTTCCAAATGATGATCAGAGCAAGGCAGAGATAAAACCCTAGATCAGCAATTTGTAGCGACTCCCCCAAACCATGCAGCCTTAATTCCTCAGGATCAAGACCGTTCCTGTCCCACACCAAAAGGTACTATAGGCAGTAATGACAGTAACAACAGTTCAGCGCAAGCTTCAGCTCGACAGCATCAAGTCTACCTTGACAGTGAGTACGCATACCTGCTACTGACTTCGTACAAAAATGCCACAACCATGATTCAATTTTTGGTCAAAATAGGTATCCCAGTATTGCTACATACCCCAGGTTTGCTTCAACCAAATCTGCATCACTTCTTTTTCCTCAACCTGGAAGAGGTGGAAATGTGAGGTTCTGCGACTGAGTGCTCGCAGCACACAAACCCACTGTGTTGTAAAAGAGGACGTAAACAAGGCAGTCCAGTTTTCAAAACGTTTTTAAATCGTCCAAAACAGTTCTCATCTCATACCTCAGTGTGTGTCAAATCAAGTAGTGGACTTAGGATCCCAGTAACAAACCAAAGTAATTCTGTCTGCCTATCCATATTTTAGAACCACCACAGCAATTCTGACTGCCTATCCATATTTTAGAACCACCACAGTAATTCTGACTGCCTATCCATATTTAAGAACCACCAAAGTAATTCTGACTGCCCATCCATATTATAGAACCACCAAAGTAATTCTGACTGCCCATCCATATTATAGAACTACCAAAGTAATCCTGACTGCCCATCCATATTTTAGAACCACCAAAGTAATTCTGACTGCCCATCCATATTACAGAACCACCAAAGTAATTCTGACTGCCCATCCATATTATAGAACCACCAAAGTAATCCCGACTGCCCATCCATATTATAGAACCACCAAAGTAATCCTGACTGCCCATCCATATTTTAGAACCATCAAAAGACCCCTTTTAACGGATTAGTATCCTTTCCACCAACATTTCAGCAGTTCCAATAAATGCTCTGACTTCAACCCCATTGAAACTCTCTCCCCGAACAGTCCACAACAGAGCTGAAATCCAACTGAATGATTAGAAAGGAAGGGGAGAGAGAACCAATTGTAGAGATTGGATGAAGAAAGAGTGAAAGTAGTGATTACATAATGCAGTCTGTATATGTAGGTCAGCATGGCATAACATCTTACATACATACATACACACATATCCAAATAATCTAACGATATAAACATACAGACATACACACACACATGCCCAAGTAATCTAATGACATAAAGATCCATACACACACATAATCTAACAGTATACATACACACATGCCCAAATAATCTAATAACATTAAACATACAAACATATACACATGCCCAAATAATTTAATGGCATAAACATACACACATGCCCAAATAATCTATTGGCATAGACATGCAGACACATATGCCCAATTAATCTAATGGCATAAACATACAGACATACCCAAATAATCTAATGGCATAAACATACAGACACACATACACAAATAATCTAAAAGCATATACACACACATGTCCAAATAATCCAACAGCATAGACATACAGAAGGCGTGGCACCACGCCTTGATTGAGGAACAAAGAAATAGCACATCATACATACACACATACCCAAATAATCTAATAGCACAAACATACAGAATAAAAAATGTCAGTGGCAAATGTGCACACGCATACAAAGAGTATTAGATTCTCTGAGGTATACTTAACAGGCACAATGTCATCAGATTTCTGGCAAGAAACAACTTACAATTCAGAAGCCAACTCCACTAACGTGACTGCTAAATTTGAACATTTATTACTACAAAACTTATAAGACTGCCATGCACCTTTTTTTTTGTCCCTGTACATTATGCAATGTAATGCTGTTACATGTATCTAGATGCAATCTTAATGAGTCCAAATTGCAGCATTTAACACCAGATTGTTTTAAACTGAAAATTGTCAAAACTTGGACACAACAGTTCAGGCTCTACAGCCCTAAATAAAATCACAACTTTAACCAAGGGTGTGCATCAATGGCAGCTTTACTGCGATCCCCATAGTCGTAGTTCAACTCCTCTCCACACCCGATGTTCCGATTGGCCACAAGTATGAGACGAGGTCTGCTGTTCACAATTACAGATTTTGTGCAACAGTTTCCTTCCCTGCTGTGGTTAATTAACCTACCAAGGCGTCCAGATTCGGCAGTGGCATCGACACTGAGAACAAAGCCAAATTACTGTTATTTGACAGAAAACAAATAAACACATGAGTTCAGTCAAGAATCTACATAAAGTGCTGTCTGCATAATGGATCATCATCATCATCAAGTGCTGTGCCAACTGACGTAGGTGTTCATGACTCTCCACAGATCTCGGTATTTGGTTTTCTGGATCAACTCTGCCGTTGATATTTCTCCATGCCACCGTCGCAATCCATCCAGCATCATTTCTCATGGTCTGCCTCTGCCTCCCTTCCCTCAATCTTTCCAGTTATCACAATGTTCTCCAGCACCTCTCTTCTCATCACGACCAAAAAAAGCTGTTTGTCTCTTTCTTATTGTTGTATATAATGTTCTAGTTTTGCCAGCCTCTTTAAGGTATTCGTCCTTAGTTACTTTGGCAGTCCAAGGAATTCGCAACATTCGTCTAAGGAACCACATCTGTGTTGATTCCAATTTCTTCCTAATTTGTTCATTTATATTTCAAGATTCACAGCCATACAGCAAAACAGGTTCTTCTTCTTCTTCTTCGTTCATCCGGATTTTTTTTCCGGATGTGACTGCGTTGTGCCTGTTTACAGCAGAGCTGCGTTCTTGCGCCGTTAGGCCGACACATCCGACTTCTGCGGGCATTTGTTGACCGGGTTAACCTTCCCGGGGAAACAGGTTCTATATAGCTCTTTAGTACTCTCTTTCTTACATTGAATAATGGATAGTGTACTTATTTTTCATTCTACTGCTACAAAATGGACTAACGCAAGAGGGGTGCAAAGAATTCAATACATCAAATACTTTTGTGCCCGCAGAAGTCGGATGTGTCGGCCTAACGGCGCAAGAACGCAGCTCTGCTGTAAACAGGCACAACGCAGTCACGTACGGAAAAAAAATCCGGATGAACGCAGAAGAAGAAATACTTTTGTGAAGAAATGTTGGTTGTGTAAAATATATCTGGGCACATGGTGATTTCCACTGGAAATCACAAAAAGTGATGAAAAGCTGCATTAAAAAAATTAATTGCATGACCTTTGCAGGATGCTGTGATCAATGCCGGCTCCTGGTTGATTTCAATCAATCAATCAGGTGCCGGCTCCACAATGAAGGTTGGCTGCAATGGATCTCCAACACTGTGTCTGTCGCCCTGGCTGTACATTCTGTCAGACTGATGTTCGTCAATCTATAACAGAGTAGCCTGTTATAGGAGTTGTATGGCATTATGGGGCTAGATGGTGCGCAACGTAAGGAATTATTAGTGAGCAATGCACGGGCGAGCACCGTGGTTGGAGATGGCTATGAGCGTATCGTAGGGTGACGACAGAATAGTTACCGAAGAGAAGCCGTTGGACCATCAGCTAGATAGGCAGCCTGTAATCGGTTCCACCTGGAATGATTTAATTTGAGCAGCCATAAGTTTTTAAACCTTGGTCCTTGGTATGTCAACCACTTGGTAGAACAACCAATAAACAACAAAACTTGGATTGCTGCAGACTTATGTTATTTGTATCAAGATCTTCTATACAACTTGGCTATCTTTGGCCCCCCCCCTACTCTACTATACAGCTCTTGATGTTACCTTCTCACTTCTCCGCTGATTTACTTGGCAATTTTACGTCCAGCATTTTGCCACTGCTTTCTGAACGAGAAGTCAATGTTGAAGACTCGCGCTCGCTGGCTTTGAACTCAAGCGTAGTCCGTACACACTACTTCTGGCAGTACTGGAATGAATTTTTGCGTGTGGATTAGCTTTCCCTATTAACAGTGTCCCTCGCCATCCGGCGAACCTACTCCGGCTTCAAAGGTACTTGTAATTTGTCCCCAAGTCAAGGATGATAAGTCAGCATTTTAGTCTAACTGTCTGGTGTAGGGGTTGAACCCCTTGCCTCAGCATCAACACACCGGATGTTTAAGAGCAGGCGTTCTTATCCATTCAGCCATGCTGACCTAGTTCACTGACCCGTGTAGGGAATGAAACCCCATGCAACAATTGGACATCACAAAAGTCTGCATAAGACCATCTTTTTTGCTAATTTGCAGGGTGTTGTGCTCAACCCCCGGTTGATTTACTGGACAGTTTTACGTTCAGCAGTTTGCCATGGCTTTCTGAATGTGAAGTCAACGTTAAGTTCAACTAGCTGGTGTAGGTAACAAACCCCACAACTCACTATCACCACACCAGAAGGTTAAGCTCAAGTAAATTTAACTCCATGATCATGCAGAACTTATTAGCAAAATATGCCTACCCATGGGTGAGTACAGCCCATTACTTTGGATAAAATCTTTCTCATAAAAGAAAACCATACACAAACGCACACTAAAGGCTTAAACAGAAATGACGGCACAAGCTAAATACACTGTAAAATGTACAAACAAACTGTAAGAAAACAATAATTACCAGTAATGCTTGGGGCCCATGCTAAAGAAGTACATATAGCAGCCTATTTCTGGATTAGCGGCGTAGTCCTTTTCCCGCTGTTTAGCAGTTGCAGTGTCAATCAGTTCTCCAGCATACTCCACAATAAAGTCACCTTTCTCAAACTCTTTGGTAGTGACAACTCCTCTACCTTTGTTTTCAAAGTCTGTGATCTGCAATGAGACACGGTTACCAATATCTACAACTGAACACCATTCAGTGTACTTCAGGAGCAAAGATTACACAAAGTCCTATAAGAAATAAATTGTCTTCTTTCGTTCACGTTACATTTGTTTACAATGATGTCTCTTGTACTTTTTTTTTTTGGCGCCCGCTCACTTTGAACTCATGCATAGTCCATATACACTACTTTTAGTAGTGCCGAACTGAATTTTGCGTGTGGATTAGCTTTCCCTATAAACAGTGTCCCTCGCCATCAGACGAACCCACTCCAACTTAAGAGGTACTTGTAATTTACGTCCCCAAGTCAAGTACGAGTCTCTTGTATAAATTCAAGTGTAAGAAACAAATGAAAACTGTACATTGAATTGAGAAATTAGACACACACAGTCTAGAATTCTAGGCATATTATGAGGAGAAATAAACCAGAGAAATTAGTGACAAGATTGATAGGAAAAGAGCAAAGAGATAAATAATTGTGGACAGGCCACAAAGACACAATCGAGATAAGAACACAGAGCTGATCCGTGACTCTGGTGATTGTGAGAGATGATGACCCATGACCCTCCACGCTTATTGGCATGGCCCTTGATATTAAAAAAACATTACACACCTTCATTACACATGGTTACGCCTGTTATTGATATAACATCACGCATACAGAATCAGAGAACATATTTACAACCAGTAGAGATCCTAAGCCGGTCTCTCTGGCCGAGGGGTTACAATACTTTCTCCGTAATCGCATTTATCACGCAGTCTCGTAGCGGGCGAGAACTGGGAGCGGTTCTACCCCCGCTGGTGACTTGAGGGATAACTGAGCCGGTCACTCAGAAAGCAATGGCAAACTACTGAGCGTAATCTTGCCAAGAAATCAACAGACAGCTGAAAGATGCTGCTGTTGACAGCAATGTCCTGTAAAAGGATATTCGAATTACCAAAAAAAAAAAAAAAAAGAGATCCTAATGTATGTATACCAGCACTACATTTGCTATAAATATTCAGTACTTGGTTTAAGTTAGTTGCAAATCCTTTTACAGGACGTAGCAGACAACTCCAGCATTTTTGGGCTTGTTTTGTGATTCCTGGGCAAGTTTACATTCAGTAGTTTGCCATTGCTTTCTGAACAACTGGCACTCATACCACTGTATGTAAACCACCGCAAGGTGGACTGCTTCCAAGTCGCCAACAGCTGTATTTCAAACGTTGCATGCAGGATTGTGAATTGCATTTGTAACCCCACCGCCACAGCGCTAGCTATTTGTGGGTAGGTGTTTGCATTTGAAAATTCACCTGGGCAGCTGCTCAATCAATCAATCAGGTGCTGTCTCCGCAATGAACGTTGGCTGCAATGGATCTCCAACACTGTCTGTCTCTCACCCTGACTGTCATTCTGTCAGATTGCTGTTCGCCACCCTCTTGATGTTATCTTCCCACTTGTATCGTTGTCTACCTCTTGCCCTCAAGTATGGCTTTTATAAGAGTGTTATGTCTTTTAACATCAACTCTCTTTTCATTCCCAGTTTTTCTAGAACCTCTGTATTTGATTGTTTTTGTTTCCATGAAATACGACATATTCTTCTGTATATCCACATCTCCAGGGCCTCTATTCGACTTTCAAGTTGCTTGTTCAATGTCCAGGCTTCCGCATCATACAGTAGTGTTGAATATACATAACATTTGACAATTCTCATTTTAATGCGTTATTAATCTTTCTAGATGTTAATACTGGTTTCATGCTGTTGAAAGCATTTTTGGCCATTATCTTTTTGATTTCTACTTCACTTCTACTATCATCTGTTAATACGTGTTCAAGATAGGAGAAACTTGTTACTTGTTCCAGTATCTCCCCAATAACTGTGATGTTCATTGATAACCTTTCCTTTCCATTGTTAATTATCATAGTTTTCATTTTTAGAATGTTAATATCTAAGCCACATTCTTCACTATGTCTGTGTACTTGTTCCACCAGGTTTTACAACTCTTGCTCGCTTTCTGCTAGTAACACAGAATCGTTAGCATATCTAAGATTGTTTATGATTCTTCCATTGATGTTAAGTCCAGGCATTTTGACTTGTCTAAAAATTCTTTCTGTGTATAGGTTGAAGAGGCCTGGAGACATCCCTGGGTGGACTCCTCTTTTTATCTCTATGGGCGATGAATAATTATTTCCGCATCTAATTTATGCCACTTGTTCCCAGTACACGTTACTAATAAGTCTGATGTCCTTTCCATCTACTCCTATGTCTTGAAGGCATGTAATTAGTCATTCCTGTTTTACTCCATCAAAAGCTTTCTTCTAGTCTATAAAACAGACATATATTTTTCTGAACTATGTATTTTTCAATTAACATCCTCAAACAGATAATTGCTTCTCTGGCTCCGCTGTTTTTGTGAAACCCAAATTGTTCTTCAGCTACTTCCCCATCTATCTTATTTTGAATTCTTTCTTGAATGACCTTGAGTAGTATCTTAGTTATATGGCTCATTAAGTAATAGTTCTGTATTCCTCACAAATAACAGCTCTTGGCTTCTTTAGTAGTGTGATGAAAATGGATGTTTTCAAATCCTTGGGAATGTACCCAGCATATATATATATATATATATATATATATATATATATATATATATATATATATATATATATATATATATATATATATATATATATATATATATATCATTACATAATTCTGTGATAGTATCAATGCCAAAGCTGGATAAGAATTTTAACATCTGTTTTTATCCTGCCAGGTTCTGCAGCCTTTCCTTCTTTCATTAAAAAATAGCCTTATCTACTTCAGTCTTTAATATGTTTGGTCCATCTTGAGTATTATACAATGTTGGTTTTTGACCCTTCTGTCCCAGAATAACTCTTCTGTGTATTCTGTCCATCTATTTATTATGTCTGTATTATCAATTACAATTTTTCCATTTTATCCTCTGATAAACCATTTCCTGTTATATTATTTTTCTTCTTTGTAAATCTTTTTATATTTTCATGCAATTCTTTTGAGTTGCGTTTTATTTCTTTGTATTTTTTTCTGCAACCACTCTTCTTTGGCAACTCTGCATACGTGACATATTTCTCTGTCTATTATTATATACTCTGGAGTGTTCTTTGCTTTCTTGCTTTGAGTCATTTTGCTCAAGATTTCATTGATTATCAATAATTGCTTTTTTTTATTTACCTTCACTGGCAAGGTGGTATTTGCAGTCTATGCTAGTTTTTACACATTATCACTTTGTATTAATTTTATCTACAGGATTTTCACGTCTATATTGTTTCATGCTATCAACGATTAGCCTATCATATTTATTTTTTACTTCAACCAGGTATAGTTGACTTATGTCTGGTTATTTCAATGCTGATATATCTATTTGAGGTGTCTTCGATGTCCTTATTCCTGTGTCTTTAAGTTTTATTTGTAATTTTAAGACTACAAGATTATGGTCAGTTGATATCAGCACCAGGATATGTTTTGGCATTTTTAACATCGTTTTTAAATCTATTTCTAATCATGATGTAGTCAATTTGGTTTCTCGTTCTATCTCCAGGGCTTTTCTACATATGCAGTTTCCTAGGGTTAAGTTGGAAAAATGTTACAAATAATAAGATTGTTTTCTTCGCAAAACTGTATCAGCTGATATCCTGTCGGTTCCGTTCCCAAACCATGTTGACCTACTATCTGCTTACATTTAGTTCTTCCAACCTGTGCGTTCATGTCTCCCATGACAATTAGGACCTTTAAAGATTTTACAACTTTTAGTGTTTGTTGTAGGTCTTCATTAATATTCTTCTAGCTGTTTAACACTATAATCAGTCGTTGAGGCATATATCTGAAGAATTACTATGTCGAAAGGTCTTGCCTTAATTTTGAGTAGTATCATTCTATCTTTATAAGCCCAGAATCCACTAATATTTTTCTCTAAGTTTCTTTTTACTAAAATTCCTACTCGTCTCTTGTGGTGATCTCTTCCAGAGTTAATGAATATGTAGTCGTCTCTCTTTATATAACTCGCATCTGTCCATCTTGTTTCAGACACACCTAATATAAATCCATGTTTTTGGCTTCCGAAATAAGGTCAAATTCCCGTGCTTGATACAGAGTGCTTATGTTCCACGTACCAATTCTCAGACTTCTCCCTTTACTTTTCAAGTAGGCATTGTCAGACTGCACCCTTTCAAAAGAATATGTAAGCATTCGTCATTATGCACTTCCTTGCTCACTAGAGTTGTCTTTTCCCTGAGCATATTTACAAAAGGCTCATCTCCAGGGGGCCAAGAATTACCCATATTGCTGTTTTTTTTACTGTTGTGATTGCATTGCTGTCTGTGGGATACTATGTGGTGAGGTCCCAATCTCAGCCATGTTCACTATTGTGTCCTGAACACGCCTCATGTATGCCACACACTCTGCTGTTTCGCTTCTGAAGCCATTGATCTATTTAGATTCAACCGCCTTGTTCACTGTCCTAGTCTTGTGTACTAGGGAAGGACATTCCCTTAGTAGGATATTATCCCTACTTCACTCAAGTAGTTTAGCCGTACACATACATAAGCTAGGTAAAGAGATGGGAAAAAAATAGGATGGGATATGGCTGCCACTCACTGTGAGGTACTATCCCTCTCTCTTTACCCTACACCACGTGCAGCTGCTAACTCTTGTTTATTCATCATCATCGTAATCAACAAAGGCCTTGCTGAATGGCATAGGCAATCAAACTTCTCCACATCTTGCTGTCTCCAACAGCAAGTATCAACTTGTCATGACATAATGCTGTTAAGAATGTTCTCTTATTGCCTTCCTCTTATCTCTCTTTCCACAAAGCACATGTTCCAGTTTTTCTAATCTCATAAAGTCACCTGTCTCTTTCTGATGCGTGTGATAAGTTACAAAGAATGAAGAAACATACAAACCTTTAAACCATCTTCACATTTACTCAAGATCATCTCCTCTAGTTGGTGCTGTTTCTCTTTCTGAAATGACAAGGACACTTTTGGACACATGTGCAATATAGACAACAAAAAGACATCAAGTTAGAACTGAAATATTTTCCACATTCTAAATATAACTTTTAAATACGATCAAAATTCTTAAGTCATCAGATTATTTCCTTGTTTGATTCAGAATTTTGACTTTCACTCAAGTTTAAGAGACAGGTTATTTCTTTCTTTGATTCACAATTTTGTATAGCTGACGGCCCGGGTTTTGTGGTAGGTAGAGATATAACCCCATCCCTGTTCTCCCCTTTGGATTGTAGTTATAAAGCCTTTTTTGAAGCACAAAGTAACAAACTATCGCTTGTCAAGACAGTAAGGTGCCAGTAGTAGTAATCTGACTCTTAATAAAATCTTGTATATATTGGTAATGTCTTTTAAATACGCAAACAATATAAAATAACACAAAGTAATGCAGCTTTACAGAACAGAATTACGACACATACAGGATGTTGCGGCGACTGGCCTTCATCAGCAAACAAATACATACACAAAACACAACATATAGTACAGGAGAAGACCTTCCGGTGACTACATTAAGGCATAAGGACGGGATGAGAAGAATAAAAACATGAAAAAATGAGAGCAATGAAGAAAAAATGAAAATATGAAAAATATGCCGTTACTCATCTCAAGAGTCCCAGGCTGTACTACTACTACTATTACGAATGTATTCTTTATCCTCTTTTATACATAGCCGAGGGAGTATGTAGGTAATGGGGACCGAAGTAGGGGATGATACCAGGGTGGTGAGTGGTAACGATTCAGTGAAAGTCCCAGGTAAATGAGTGGAAGTGGTACGTGAAAAAAGGGGGCAGGAAGGTGAGGCGGGAGACTGGAAGCAATGGAGATGTGATAGTTACCTGAGAGTGAAAGCTGAGGAGTCACAGTGGATGCGTGTACAATGCATAAGTGGGTTGTCAGTTCAAATCTTCCGCACATGTGCAACAAATGTGCCAAAACTCTGTTTCGCTAAATTCTCTGTAAAATAAAACTGAAACTGTACCTGAATTTCGGATTTTGTGACTCGTCCACTGCGTCTGACAGGGAAGAAATCTGTGATAACACTCTTCTGTATTAGTTCTGGTTCCTTTTTTCTGTAAAATAACAAATTGGAAAGCCATGGAATGAATTGAAAGAGATCGCAAAGGAAAGCTTTAGTGAGGTGATGCCTATGTGTGCCTATGCTCTGTTGGGATCATACACTGTCATCTACTGCCTATAGTACCTTATGATGTAGGACAGGGGGGTCTTCAGTCTGAGGAATTAAGGCCGCCTGGCTAGAACAGTCGCCGTGAACTGTGCAGGTTGGGATTTTATTTTTCTCCCAACAGAAAAAAATCTATCACTTTCAGAGGATATGAACTAACGTCTCCCGAAAGAGAGCCGGGCATACTAGCCACATGGCCAGCCGCTCCTCACTGGGAGCGTACACGACAGAAGAACAAAAACAGAATTGCATGTCATGAATCAGAAGAAGTTATGTGATGGAAACTGGAAAACTTAAATGACAAGAAAAACAATACACCACATACTAGAAATGGAATATGTTGTATGGAAAAACAAAACAAAAACAAATATAACATGAAAAATAAATCACATTACTTGAAACAGAACAATTTATATGATGAAATACAAAACAAAAATGACATTTCAAACAGTTTAAAAAACATTTTAAACATAAAAAAAAAAAACCAATGTCATACAACAGAAGAAGATAACATGAAATGACATAAAAACCAAAGCAAATGCCACGAAAGCATACATGAAACCACTAAAAATAATTGGCAGTACACTAGGCCGAAGCGCTATAGACATTATCACCAACACTACACAGCACAGGGTATAAGAAACATCACTAGAAAAAATATGTTTCCAATCTGACAAACAGTAACATTTTTGGCACACCTCAGCTTGAAAAATGATGAGGTAAATTAATAAATAATTAGTTGCACATCCTTTACAGGATATTGCAGTCAACCCCAGCATTGTTTTGGCTATTTATAATTTACTAGGCAAGTGTACATTCAAGGTCTTAGATATGACTGAGCTACCATATGACAGTAGACGATACTAGCTGCTTTCTTTTAGCGCCGAATGTTGGGCGACGTTTACCAAACCCGACACTACACATTGTGCCAACGGCTTCGGGCAGAAGAGCGCAATTGGGAGGGTACAAGCCTTATCCTGGTGCGAGGAAATACAATCTAAAGAGAAAATGTCATGGCAGGGCAGACCAGGCCCTAAGCTTTGGTTGGCAGCTGGTCTAGGACCAAAGCTCTGACTGGCGGACAGAACATTGCTTTGCTGATCTGGCAGCTTGTCTTTGTTTGAAATGTTTTGTTGTTATTGTTTCTCTGGAGTAATGTAAACTAGACAGGCTGAGAGAGGGATCATGCTGCACAAGCAACACATTTTCTCTACAATTCAGCCCAGGCTGCTATGGACAGAGAAGTTATCAATCCTTTTCTTTTTTTGAAGCACAACAATTATTGTCTATCAAGACGGCCAGGTGCCAGTATTCATTGTCCACACTTCAAAATCTCATAATGCAACTAACTGCACACGTGGAGGACTCTTCTTCCACTGATCAGCATGTATAATGTATATTCTTTGATCATCATCATCATCATCATCATCTTCCACTTCTGCCGTCAAGCGTCGTGGGACGCAAATATTCTTTGATGTTAGGAAGTTTTTTCTATTTATATGCTCGATAGCAAGTAACATTTAACTACTTCTTCTTTCGTTCGTTTGAAATATGTCTATAACTGCAATGCTGTCTCTTGTATTGAACTGTCTTTTTCAGTTCACACAGCGGTCCATATAGTTTAACTTCCACTGCTTTCTCTCTAGGCCAGAAGGTTTGCCTAGATATGTTATATTTTGGGCAGTCTTGGAGTATGTAACATTTAACTGATTCAGCACCAAAGGATTATAAATCATCACATGTGACCTCCCATTTGGGCAGAAGGACGATATATCGCCACACTAGTGTCATTTTGTTATTTGCTTCATTTCGCTGTATCTTCCACAATTTTAATATTAGCTCAGTGAATGGAACTTTATTTTACAATATTTCTTCATTTAATTGTGTGCCTGTTTGGTCCAAATCTACTTTTTGTCAGGCACTGAATCAGTTAAATCCTCAGTCTTAGGACTCCGTCATTCAGCTCTTAAGTGCAGTTTTTCCAGAGGCCCCTAAGGGTTGCTGCAGGTACCAACAAAAACCTATCATCAGACACCTGAAAGCAATATAACCTACGGAGCAAATGCTGCAATAGTAGTTTTAGTTAATGGAACATCTGCCTTGAATAAAATGAGTTATTTGGCAACACAGACCAAACTGGCAGATGAGTTACTAACAACAGACACCTAACATCATACATGTGAATTCTCTACTCACTTTCTGCGGCCGGGTTTAGGTTTCGCTGGCTCATTACTGGCGGGCACCAAACCATCGGATTGTGAGTTGGATTTTGCACCTTTTCTCAGCTTTGGTCTTGGAACTGATGGGGATGTAACCAGTGACTCTGTTTCCGGAATAGTTTCTGCATTCCTTCCTTTGCCGTGTCTGGTTTTTGAGGGTTTTGAATTTGAATTTTCTGTGGTTTGTGAATTTTCAGTAACCTGTATGTGCGCTTGTGAATTGTCAGACTTGACCTGTTGACTTTTGCAGCATCGATTTGATTCCTCATTGCTCTTGCATGAACTTGTGCATATGTTGGTTATGGATGTGCTATCTGTCACATTAGAACCAGATTCGTTACTTGTTAGCACTGTGGTATTATCAGCTGTCGGAGTATGCGTGTTACAGCAAGGATCCTGATCTGAAGGGACGTTTGAAGTTGATGATGTCTCATCACCATCTCTTGGGGGATCTGAAGTGAAGTCACTGCCAGGTGATGACTCGGGCGTCAAGTAGATGGAGGTAGCAGATACCTGCCGCTTCTGCTGATTAGCACTCACATGACAACCTGTACGCAAATTTTAAAAGGCAATGTGTTAGTACACTGGTATGTACCAAATCAGACATCCTCTATAGTTACTTTAATAAATACAGGGAATGAATCACCAAAAAAACAAGAAGTAGAATCGCTAAGCTTTACTAGAACACGATCACAGGTAACAAAATGGATGTTCCAGACACAATCTTCATCAGCACACAAACAACACATTCTTACAGATATAACTATATAAAAAACTTCACACACACACATATATATATATATATATAATGTACATACAGTGCAAACTGCTTAAGGTAATCTCGGATGCAGCGAATTTCTGTTGTGAAGAACAATATTGTATTCCACATTGTAAATGCATTATCTTCTTCTTCTGCGTTCGTCTGGAATGTTGTTTTAGATATAACTGCGTTGTGGCAGCTTACAGCAGAGCTGCGATATCTGACTTCTGCGGGCATTTGTTGACTGGGTTAACCTTCCCAGAATGCATTACTATATGCTTAAAAAAGAGAAATTTCTGATAAGAAGAACTATTTCTTGGGTCCCAGGTAAGTTTGCCTTATCAGGTCTGCACTCGTGTGTGTGTGTGCATGTGGGTGTGTGTGTGTATGGGGGTGTTTATGTGTGGGTGGTGGGGTTATGTACTTAACAAAGTGTGATAGCTCTATCACAAACAGCGGTAAAATGCTGGGGTTGACTGTGACGTCCTGTAAAGGATATGCAACTAACTATCATATCACAGACTCACCACAGATTCTTGCTTCCGGACAAAGAAGATGTACTGTAAGTTTAGGACCTACATATACAAATTTTATTTTGCTAAACATTGCAGTAAAACAAAAAAAAGTGCAGAGAGATACATATGTCCGTCCTCCCCCATTTTAATGGCATTGTATGTAAACGTATTCACTTCCAATGCACAGATTCCATAAGTGCCCCAGTATCTTTCCATTAACTGCCCAAGGAGAATCTCAGCACAGTGCACAAAGTTAACCAGACACTAATAACTGCTGTAAAATTTAAAACAACAAAAACACACATAATCATTCCGAAATACTGTACCTTTAGGATTAGTCTTTGAACTATCAAAATAGTCAGTGATTCTTGAGGGTGACAAATATTCAATCATTATGGAACTATCCTTTATGTTCTCCATTTTGAGCTGCTTAACCGTGAATCTGATGAAATAAATAAGAAAACAACGTAATTAATCCTACAGTAAAGACACAGAACCTCCATTCATATGCCAGTTAAACTAGCTGGAACCAACAAATAGTAATGTGGTCTGTATCACAACAGCTTCCTGCATTATATGAGAGAAGATGGGGCCATCCAAAAGCTGTACGTGATAAGGAAATCTCTGTACTACAAAGCATCTCACCCCAATTCACTTACTTCGTAAGCAAGTATTTTTTTCGGTCGCTCGCTTTGAACTCAAGCATAGTCCATACACGTGCTACAACTTCTAGTGCACTGGACTGATTTTTGTGTGTAGGCTAGCTTTCCCTATTATCAGTGTCCCTCGCCTTCAGGCGAACCCACACCAACTTCTTAGGTACTTGTAATTTACATCTCCAAGTCTAGGATGAGAAGTCGACATTTTAGTCCGACTGACCAGTATAGGGGCTGAATCTGCTACCTTGGCATCAGCACACCGGAAGTTTAAGAGCAAGTGTTCTTATCCATTCGGTCATGCTGACCCTCTGATACACCAGTATGCAAATAGCTACGTTACATTCTCCCAGCTTATCTTTGGCTTTCAGGTTTCCGTAATCATAATCAAAAATAACTTGTGAAGTGGTAAATAAAACCAGAAAACAAAATAATTCAAATTTTATATTAATGCATTTTTCAGGACAAACAGGATCTTACTCGACAGATTAACCTCAATGCATATCGAACCATTCAGCCAAAGTGCTCAGATCCCCTCCTCACTGTGTAGTGATTGATGGCGCCAGTTTTGTGGTGGTTAACTATTATTCTTTGACCTCCTTACCCATCAGAATCTGCAGGCGGCAGGCTTTATCAGAGAATCCAGAATCACTGTCTAGAATGATTATCACTAAAGTTAGTTAGTCTATCCTCTTGAGCCTAAGTTGGCGCATAGGGCAGAAGTCATGGCTCTCCATGTCCGGCGGTTCGCTGCTACCTGTTGTAGATCTTGGATGTTCATTTGGCCGTTGAATGTGCCTTCTCTGATGATGGTTCTACGCAGGGTCTCTCTTGGTCTTCCCCATTTTCTTTTCCCTGTTGATGACCATATGAGGGCTTGGTAGGGGAATCATTAAAGAGGGTATGGATAATCTCAGAAAGTTTACACTTTATCTGTATAACCAGGTATACCAGGGGTATACAAAACTAAACATATTTTAATAGCCAGTTTTTTTTTTTTAATTTTACAAATATGAGCTAAGAAAACAATTGTAAATTCAGGTGTCAGGCTAAAATTACCAGGTGCGATAGCAACCTGGCGCTTGGATTTGTCTACCCCTGGGTGTCACCATGTCATAAAACCATGAAGAAATTTACATGGAATCCTTGTCATTTCATGCCACAATTAGTAAATGAACTACAGTGAAGGCTCGAGCGCTCAGACATATGACACTTAAATTTTAAGGAACTAGCTAAATAGGGTCATTATTACACTTGGGAAGGTTAACCCGGTCAAGGAGCGTATACTATCATCCCCACCAGTGTATTTTAATGATGAAGAGGGGCTCCTGCTGATGTCATGCGACTCAATGTTGTACAGGGTAAAGATGTATGATGTCCTTGAGAGTCCCCTGGAATTGCGGCAAGGCCCGTAGGTCGGCACACTGCATTCCACCGTTCACCGCAACACAACAAGAACTTACACTAACGAACAATCCATGAGCATGATGATTAGATGCCGTTTATTTGCCATCATTAAAGTAAGTCGGGTTCATAAGCAGTCTCTCCAGCTGGCAGCCTTCAGGCTTGCTATAACCATCCACCGCAGATTCATGCTGTCGCCACAAACTTCCATATCATGTAGCCCAGGTGTTTGCGTTGTGTCAAGTAGCCCCTAGTGCATGTGAGTGTTGAGTCTGGTGCTAACGGCTCCGGCCGTCAAGCCAAAACGATCGCCCAGCATGGTCATTCGGACTCGGCACTTACGTGGTCATACCAGGATGAATGAGCACCCGCTTTCACTGTCCGGCGATTACTAGATGCCGTGGCTGGTCGCGCAGATGTCTGTGTGAACAAGTGACTGCTGTCGATGGATGGACGAGTATAGCGTTCTAATGCATCTGTGGTACTACTGTCAGAGTAGAGCGTAGAAGCGTCTAACTTGCGTGTAAGCTGGTGGTGAAGTGTTTAGCAAGCCGTTGCGTTGTTAATCAACGCAACTTTATGACGTAGCACTTGTACAATTGTAGTGCTACATCGTGCTTTATTCAACTAATGTTCTATTTATGTTCACTGATGTACTTGCATATCAGTTCACTCTCTAACTGCCTGTCATCCGGCATATGACAAACCCGGTCAACTAATGCCTGCAGAAGTCAGATGTGTCGGCCTAAAGGCACATGTATCGCAGCTATGCAGTAAACAGGCACAGTGGAATTACATCTAAAACAACATTCCGGAGAAACACAGAAGAAGAAGAAATAGGGTCATTATTATTATTATTGGCCATATCTAATACATGAATAATGAATGTGAAATTACAGCATATTATAAGATTCTAAAAATGGAATAAAATGTCAAACTATACTAAATTATGACAAAGGACCCTTCTTTTATATGATACGTCTTAAGAAGGCACACTGCATATAGTGTGAGAGACATTTTTATAGAATAATATGATAGTCAATAGGCACTCATGAATGATGTGATCCGTATCATGCTGGCCGCCTTTACTTTTTCAACATATTTCCTGGTGTCCATTTAGGCTGGGTCACTCTGAGTCCCGGTCAATTTTTTTACATTCTGATTAATCCATTCCAACTAATGCTGATGGAACAAACACCCCCCCCCCCCCCTCGCTTAATCAGGCAGGACACCAAACGAGTACCATACTCTACCGTGACTTCAGGCGGGTGGGATAAGTATATATGCTTTAAAAAAACAAAGTGATTATTCGCAATCGCCAGGAAGCAATTTTATGTTTTTCAGTTTTTATCATTTAAAATATTACACATTCAATCAATCAATCATTTACCATGCCGGAAAGCGTGGGCGGTCATGACTCGCCATTTCACTCGATCACCAGTGTCGTGGATCAGCTCAGTGTTCCTGTCTCGTCCATGCCATGTGGCCAAGCCATCCAGGTATTTTCCTCTCTGTCTGTTTCCTTCGATCTTGCCAGTTGTCACCAAGTTCTCCAATCTATTTCTTCTCATAACATGCCCAAAAAAATTTGACTGTCTACGTCTAATTTCTCTAATCAGTTTACGATGTTCATCTGTCTCCTGTAGTACTTGGTCATTGGTTCTTCTGTCTGTCCATGGTATTCTTTGCATTTTCCTCAGAAACCACATTTCTGCAGCCATCAGATGTTTTTCAGCTTGACTGCCCATTGTCCAAGTTTCACATCCATACAAAAGAACAGGCTCTATGTATCCCCTGAACACTCTTTTTCTCGTTTCGATTGACATCTTTTTATTGGTCAGAATGTTTTTCATCTTGCTAAAGGCTACTTTCGCCATGGCGATTCTTGTTATAATCTCTTCAAGGCATCTCCCATCAGATGTTGTGACTGTTCCAAGATAATTGTACCGATTCACTTGTTGAAGAATATTTCCATTTACTTGTATATTACATTGTGGCACTTCTTCCTTCCTAGTGACGACCATAACCTGAGTCTTTTTAAAATTTAATTCTAACCCCAGTTGCTCACTGTGTACAACAACCGCATCTACTAATTGTTGCAGGTCCTGCGCATTGTCTGCAATTAATACTGTATCATCTGCATATCTAATGTTATTGATGTTTCGTCCTCCAATGCTGATTCCATTTATATCCTCTACATTTCTGAAAATATTTTCACTGTATAGGGAAAAACGATCTGGAGACATCACACATCCCTGCCTAACACCTCTTTTAATTGGCTGATACTGTCCCACTTCATTATCAATCCTTATTGCAGCTTGTTGTTTCCAATATATGTTTTTTATAAGTCTAATGTCTTTCCCATCAATTTGTAGATCTGCAAGCATATCCACCATGTTGACATGTCTAACTCTATCAAAAGCCTTTGTATAGTCAATAAAGCAAAGATGTATATCCTTGTTTACTTCTATAGCATGTTCAATAACTGTTCGCAGCATATACACAGCATTTACTGTACCCTTTCCTTCTACAAACATTGTTCTTCCCCTATTTCAGGTTGTATCTTCTTCCTCACTCTTTACATGATAATTCTTAGCAAAATCTTTGTGATGTGACTCATTATACTAATTGTTCTATGTTGATCACATTCCAAGGTTCCTGATTTCTTTGGGATTGCAATAAATACAGAGTTACATAATTCAGGAGGTATATCTCCAGTATCATATAATGTGTTCATCAGTCTGGTGACTTGCTCTAGTCCAAATTCTTCTAAAGCTTTAATCATTTCTGTTGTGATGTTTTCTGCACCGGGGGCATTGCCAGCTTTCATATGCTTAAGAACATTTTGAACCTCCATCTCCAAAATTGGCGGTCCTTCATTATTAAATCTAATATTATACTGTTCGTCTCTGTTATCATCATAAAGGTGTTTCATATAATCTGTCCATACATGTAGAATCTGGTCTTTTTCTATTATGATTTTGCCATCTTTAGTTTTTAGACACCCTGTTGATGTACTTGTTCTTTTATTAGTAAGTTCCTGAATTCTTTTGTGCACTAATTTGGTATTTTGACTGTTGTGTTGGTTTTCAATTTCTAAGCACTTTTCCTCAAGCCATGATTCTTTTGCCTCCTTACATAATATTCTGACTTGTCTGTGGATTTCTTCATATTTGACAGAATTATTTTTGTTGAGTCTTCTTGTTTCCATGAGGTGTAAAATTTCTTCAGTCATCCATTACACATTACAAACTAAAATATAGAATTCAGAAACTCGAAGCTTGTGAATAAAGTGTGCTCTATGGCTCTGCGGAAGCTGCTGGGGGGAGCACCCCCCAGGCAGTGACGGAGTGATCGAGTGTCGGACTCGATGGATCAAATAGACGTCTTTGTTTAACGTGAATTTTATTTGCCAAATGAAATATCGCCTCTTAACTGATTCTCTGCCGCAGACCGATAGGCCTGTTCCCTGGACCGATTTTGGCACCCACGAACCGACTTATCGATTCGCTATATATAGTGCTTTAATTGATCCATTGCTCCTTTTTAGTCCACAATTTTTAGTCTCCCATTGAATTAAACTTTACAATGAGAGATTTCACTTCAGCCTGTGTGCAAGAAGACGCTAGTCCCCATTTCTTTTTAAGGAGAAATTGAGTTTGGGGTGATTCGATATGATTGTTGTGATTCGAAATTCGAAGTGACAACAACGCCTTCTGGTTCTGGACCTCATATATTTTAAAATTACCGTTTTAAACAATTTTATATTATAGTTATTGTGATGTAAAGAACTTTGTGAAAGATTCTAAAACTTATACCACGTGCAGTAGTCAGTTAATTATTTAGAAGACGGTCATAATTTCAAAAGAAATCTTAACAGTGAAAGTTCCTCATATTATGATGGCAAATGCAGACTTATGCTTGCGTTAATGGGCCACACTTGTGCATCTAAATTTGCTTTGCCTATCACAAAGTATTTAAATAATTAAATTTAGAATACTAATAATTATAAGTAAATAGAAAATAGTGTTTACTGATTATTGTTTCTCAGTACTCTACTCCCCAGTAATCTGCCTGGTGTGTTCCTGACATTTTCCATTTTGTGTGAACATTATGTGTTTCAAAATATTGTTTAAATTATGTTTTATTAGTGCTGTGTTGTAGTTCTTGTGATATTATTGAACAAAAGTGGTGTATGTAATAGTATTCAGTAAATTTAACTGGATTAGCTGCTGTGGATACAAAATAGGGAGAGTTTATACATAGCTGAAGTATGAATAAACAGATACTTTATACATAGCTGAAGTCTGAGTAAAGGGATACTTTATACATAGCTGAAGTATGAGTAAAGGGATACTTTATACATAGAAGTATGACTGTTTAAATATCAAGAATAATTTTCCAGATTGGTATCCCCAATACAAATAATTGTGTCCCCAGGCATGTTCAAGAATTGTTGCGTTTCTGTACACTTACTTTACTGTTTACAGGCATCCATCTTTGTTTACATGTCATTACCGACCTACTATTTCCTACTATTTATGTCCTGATCATTCCGGTCCAAGCTGAGACAGTAATATGCGTCGCCTCAGAGAGACTTGATTAGGCAATTAAAACATCAGGCTTTCGACTGACTGGCCTGATGAATTAACAAATAAACAAGGACATGCTACTCATATAAAGTGCAGGAAAACCTGGTATATGTGAAGCAGGTTGAAAAGAGAGAGGAGAGAGATAGATAACGAAGCTAGTGTGAGAGACAGAGATATGAGAAAGATGTGTTGAAAGACATAAAAAATTATAAATAAGATAATAAAAGTGACAAAAGAGAAATAACTCCCATAAACAAATATTTAAAACATCAGTTCATAATCATAGTTCCTAATATTTGTTTATTAAAAAGTCGCTTTCACCCAATTAATTCCTGAAGAATTAAAAAAAAAAAATAGTCCTGCAGGGAATCGAACCAACAGCTCCCGCTTATCAGGCAGATACACTTACCACTGTGCTACTGAGAATACGATTTTGAATCAACAAAAATATATAACATAGCCATGCTCATGTCCCGATGACGTCACATACGTTAAGTCACGTGACTTGGCAAATCACGTGACCAGCCGGGAAAGTTCCGCTATGAATAAAGGGATCATTTATTCATAGCCAGGGTATGAATAGTCACTTCCTACAAAATAAAGCCTTGGTAAATGAAATTTTAAAATTTTTTTTACCTTTTTAATTTCAATTGTTATTACTAAACCTCTCATTATTGTCATAATATTTCTAACCTATCAATTAATTATTAACACAGTCATGCTCCCTGTGCAATCCTCTTTAATTTGATATGTAATATAATATATTGTATCTGCTACCATTTTAACAATTTTAAAAGCATTATTGTGACACACCCCTACTTCCCATTTTCTGCCTTGAATTTCTATTTGGTCAGGAACACTTTTTTGTTTGGCAGGCAATCAGTTAATCAGCATATTGCAACTAGCATAATCACTTAATTAGGCCATGCAAGGGACACTTTTTAGAATAAATAATTTGGGACCGTTATTCGGAAGAGTGCCCAATTCTGGAAAATTATTCTTGATATTTAAACAGCCAGAAAGGACTAACGTAATGTAAAAATAAAACGGGATGCAGAAGAACGGAGAGAAGTAAGAAGAATGGGTGATTCATTTAAAATTACGGAGAATTCGGCAGAATTAAACTTGCAACAGTGAACATTCCTATTTAAATTAACCACCTTCATACTGGCTCAAACTAAAATTGACTAGTGAGCGGATGCTGTGACATGTTTGTTAATTCCCGCAATTCGATTGCGAATAAAATTTAGCTTTATTCACAATTCGATTATGAATAAAACTGAGCTGTATTCACAATTCGATTATGAATAAAACTTAGCTTTATTCACAATTCGATTATGAATAAAACTTGTAGCGAGTCCCATCATCAATTTAATTTTGAGTATTTACAAATGAGACTGCCACAGTAGATAGGCCTTGAAATTCAAAATCTAATGGTACCTCAATGATGCCTGTATGTCACTTCTAAGTGAAGATATTCACATCTTTGTGAAGGTGAGACAAGTTGCGATTTTTCATCCTATTCATCCGTAATGAGAACTCTCTAGTGTGTCCCTTTCCTCCAATCAGCGACACCCGCTTGTGTCTGCGCGTCTATGTGTGCGAGATTGTCTCAAACTGTCATATGAAAACTGACTTCAAAAATATGTTCTGTCATGTTAAATGATTACAAAATAGTACAAGTATACAAATTAATTATTAATAATCTTTAAACTTGTGTTCTATTTAACTTTAGTAGGTCAAATCGCACGTTTTATGTGTTGAAAAGTGTAGCGCAATTGATATGCTCGGCCGTCATGACCCGTGGGTTTCCAATTCACAAAGTCACATCTTCGCAGAAAATCTGTTTTTCAACCACAATTCGAGCAAGTTTAGCGATGAAACTTTGCTGATTCAGGGGCGATATTTTATATGGAAATTAAAATTCACATTAAACAAAGACATCTATTGGAATCATCGATTCCGATACGCGATAATTCCGCTGCTTGCTCCCCGGCAGTCGGCAGCTTGCACAGATCCATAGAGCACACTTTATTCACAAACTTCCAGTTTCTTAGTTCTATATAATATTTTACTTCGTAATGTTTAATAGTTTCTATTATATCACCTAATAATTTTGTTAAAAAAAAAAAAAAATACATGTTCAGTCGGGAAGTGAACCCCGAACTCCCGTGTGGCAGGCGGGCTGCTTACGACTTACGCTAGCGAGAAGACAATGCTTGTTCTGCAAAGATATTTATAAAGTAAAGCCGCCGTTTTGGGTTTTATGATCGTAACATTTTCGCCTGTTTTTCAACCACAATTACAGCAAGTTTAGCAATGAATCTTTCCAAATTTCTGAAACATTTGATGCAGAATTCGAAGACCCATATACAATTGATGGTTTTCTATTGCAAGCGTCAGAAAAAAGTTATTTACGGTCCAATCTGCCGTTTTCATTTTTCTCCGCGTGCGAGATTGGTCTCAACCAAGCGGGTCATAGACGGATTACAAAAACTGACTTCAAAAATATGTTCCGTCATGTTAAATGATTAAAAGATAGTACAAGTATACAAATAAATTATTCATAATCTTTAAACTTGTGTTCTCTTTAACTTTTGTAGGTCAGATTGCACGTTTTGAGTGTTGAAAAGCGAAAGTGTACCATCATTAACATGCCACAGTGATCGATACGCGCATGCGCAGTCACCATGGCACATAGCCATGCGCTTACTCATTCACAAAGAAACGCTTTGCCGAAAATATTCAATATTATATTGTTTCTCATCCACCCTGCAGCGATTAAAGCGATGAAACTTTCCAGATATATTTTAAATTGTATGCAGAATTCAAAAATACATCTATCATTGATGTAATTCTATCTGCAACACCAGAAGAGTGTTACAAAGCGCACATGCCAGTCCGATATTATCCGATTAATAATGCACAAAGAGCAAAAACACATTTTCCCCGAAAATGTTGTTTACATCCACCCTGCAGCGATTAAAGCGATGAAACTTCACAGATATATTTTAAATTGTATGCAGAATTCAAAAATACATCTATCATTGATATAATTCTATCTGCAACACCAGAAGAGTGTTACAAAGTGCACATGCCAGTCCGATATTATATGCGCAAAGAGCAAAATAATACACATTTTCGCCGAAAATGTTGTTTACATCCACCCTGCAGCGATTAAAGCGATGAAACTTTCCAGATATATTTTAAATTGTATGCAGAATTCAAAAATACATCTATCATTGATATAATTCGATTTAGAACACCAAAATAAAATTAATTACGGTAAGTATGAAATATAATGAATATTTGTATAAAAGGTCACGATGATGTCAACCAATCGCTGTGCTCAGAATATTGGGCATAACTTTCCCGGGAAACCCCGGATGACGTGTGTTCTTGTCACGTGAGATGTGAATGAATGAATGACGTCGAAAGAATGCATGGTATATTAGACAGCGTTTTCCAGGACGAGATTTTCAATGGCGATCTGACTCCGTACATGAATTTTGTTTTTACTTCGGGTAATGGCATGATGGAACACGCTAAACTTAGCTTTATTCACAATTCGATTATGAATAAAATCTCCCTTCCTGCAATTCGATTGCGAATAATGCTCAGTACTATTCACAATTTGATTGCAAATAAAGTCTCCCTTGAAAAGTCTATATATATATCTATATCTTCTGACTTCACAAAAACACGTACAGACACAAAAAATGTCCCCAGCTTTCTTTACTTACAATTTACATTGCAGCTTGCTTCTGTCATGGCCCACGCCACGAACAGAAATTATGAAATCAGTCAAGAGCTCTACTAGTAACTACACAACACAGTTTACAAATTCCTCAAACAGAAATCATAAGAAGCGAAATCAAGTATAAGTTTTCTCTGTAAACACGTCTCCCCTACAATGATTCCTACAACAACCCCGCGTGTTCTCTCCACAGCTGCCACATCAACGACATTTGAAATTTACCTCCGTGCCGTTGCACAACCAACACAACGGCACAACGCTTTCCCATTCTTACAGCTCGTGGCACGAAACGGAGTTATATACCTCAATACAACTGTCACAACTAAGATAATCGTGGCTTCTGGAATATATCTAAGCCATCTTGTAAACGTGAAAGATTGTTATTTGATGAAAAATTTAATTATTACCAGAAAAGACGCTAAGATATCTGCAGATGTTTTTTCCTTTCAAATCGGGGTGGCCAGGTATTGTGTATAACTGTAGCCAAACTTTACGTCTAAATTCAGTGTCTGTTTCTTGTGTCTTAAAAACTAAACGGGTTTCAATCAACTCATACCGATCGCTTTGAAGACTTATTTATGACTGTCTGGATCTGCAGTTATACCGTGGGGTACCAAGAAACGAGACAGCTGATCAGCTTGCTAAGGAAGGTGCATGAGAACAACCTGATATGCCTGTTCATCATTATCATCGGTAAGCGTGGGCGGGCATGTTTCGCCATCTTACACGATCACCAGAGTCGTGGATCAGCGCTGTGTTCTTGTCTCGACCTTGCCGTGTGATCAAGCCAACCAGATATTTATATCTTTGCTTTTCCCTTGTTCTTTCCTCCGAATCTGTTGCCAGTTGTCACCAAGTTTTCTAGTTTATTTCTTCTCATAACGTGCACAACAGAATATGACCGTCTCGTTTAATGTTTCGTTTGTGCTCATTGTTTTGTTTGTTTTTTTTTCCCACGGTATTCTTTACATTTCCCTCATAAATCACAATTCCACTACCATTAAATTAGATATTTTTCAGCTTGTCTGCTCATCGTCCACGTTTCGCATCCTTACAAAAGTGTAGGTTCTATGTAGCTCCTCAACACTCTTTTTCTCGTTGCAATTGATATATTTTTGTTAGTCAGTTGTCAGTATGTTTTCCATTTTGCAAAAGGCTACCTTTGCCATAGTGATTCTTGTTCTAATCTCTTCAAGGAACATCCCATCAGATGTTATGACTATTCCGAGATAGGTGTGCCGATTCACTTGCTTGAGAATATTCCCATTTAACCTTATATTACATTGTGGTGTTTCTTTTTTCTTAGAGACGATCAAAATCTGTCTTCTTACAATTTAATTGTAAGCCTAGATGCTCACTGTGTACAATAAACGTATCTACTAAATGTTGCAGATTCATGTGCCTGTTACCTACCACTAATGCAGATAGCAGATGTTGTAAATTCTTCCTCAGAGTGGGTCTAATTGCAGCATCATCCGCAAAAAGCAACTCTCTGATTCAGATTAGTACCCTCCTGATTTTGATCTTAGCCTTCAATATCTGGGCATTATAGAGGCCGCCATCTGAGCGTAAGCGAATGTATATACCAGCATCCTGATAACGAAAGGCACCAACACCAGCCCAAGCAAGGCGAATAACACTTTATGGGCGGACCAGAACAAATCATTATTCTGCGCCTCAGAACAGAAAACAATAGATTACACAAACACATGTATACGAAATTCAAGATTGGCAAATATGGATTGGCGCCGCAGACAAAAGATTATGATTACATACTCCAAGACTGCCCCAAAAACTGCATATCTAGGTAAACCTTCTGTCCTAGAGAAACAACAGTGGAGGATAAATTATATGCAGTAAATTTCAAACGAACGAAAAGAAAAAAAAAGGTTATTACGTACTAATTTCCCGGCGTCTGTATCCTAGGGCCAGCGAACACAATCCCAACATACCGGGTTCGAAATCAGCCTGAGAAGATTTGAAAACAGCCTTGCTTTGATTTTCACAATGGTACGAGCGTCGCTCGTTCAGAAAGCAGTGGCAAACTACTGAAAGTAAAATTACCTAGGAAATCACAAACAGGCAAAAATAATGGGGTTGATTGAGACGTCCTGTAAGGGACATGCAACTGACTTCGAAATTATTCATTCGCGTAGAGTTCGGTAACTTTCCTGTCTGCAGTTAAGCTCATCACTATTTTCTCATTTGCATAGGCCATTAGTTCATCGGTGTGTCCCCCCTCCCCCCCCCCCCTCCTGTTTTCTCGCTTTAGAACTCTAGTGTAGTCCATACACATGCTTCTGCTTTTAGTGCACTTGACTGATTTTAACGTGTGGATTAGCTTTCCCTATACTATTACCAATGTCCCGCGCGGTCAGGCGATTAGAAATGTTCGTCCCTAAGTCAAAGACGAGAAGTCAACATCTTATTCCAACTGACCTGTTTAGGGTTCAACCCGCTACCTGGGCATCAACACACCGGAAGTTTAAGAGCGAGGGCTCTTATCTATTCTGTCATGCTGACCTCACTCACTGGTGTAATCGCAGGAGCTTAGATTATCCCAATTAACAGATGAGTGTTTATCTCAAGATACAATCGCGTGGGTTAAAGCCATCTGTAGTCGGAAACAGATAGGGCCTGCATGACAGACCAGATCTTTGCATGTGTTAGTTCAAAGCGCCGTGACTAAATATAAGTCTAAACAGGAAACGCGTACTTATTAACAAAAACAACGATCTATACTTAGTATAGTCCTTTTATATATTTCTTGTCTTTTTGGAATATTTTCAATGATTCCATCCCGCACGGAACGAAAGATATCAATAGAGAGTAAATGTGGTATTTTTGACCTGCATAAAAGCAGCTTGCTTATTACACACGAACGTTCCTGAGTACTGCTTGGTAAACAGAAGAGGGGTCGTGGCACTCGGAACTCGCCCATCAGGGCACAGTTCGGGACACGCCCATTACACCACAGTGTGTGAGCAGATATCGAAATGGCATATATAAACTACTGCCGTCGCACTTAAATTAACCAGTCTGCATGCGCTGTGTTGAATAATCCCCCTGTTACATCCTATAGAAATGCCTCTCCACGGGTGTGAACTGTCAGTAGCCTACCAGTCTTGCACCTCCCCGCTGGTTTCTGAACTTGGAGCGGCGAAGGCAAGCTATTAACAGTTCCCGCAGAGGTGGGACTTCAATACCAGGTCTTGAGGAAAAAATTTTACCAGCAGCCTAATCCCGATAGATACAAGCTATTTTTAGAGCTCAGACGGCCTACGTTACAATGAATTTGACTAAGAATTAAAACTGAGTCTTCAAAAGAATTCATGACCAACCAACTAACAATCAACCACGGACTCCCGCATATCCAAGCAATATATTAATAAAAATCACCGCAGGTTAGTCGCATTCGTCAAAAGCATCCATGCATACATACTATACCAGTTCACATTCGCCTTCGCGATCGCCTGTCAATGTTGATATACCACAAGCCACTCCAGATGGTAAATAAACCATTGCCGCAGCAAATATATATATTGCTTGGAGATTTGGTCTTGTTGTTGTTGTTGTTGTTGTTGTTGTTGTTGTTGTTGTTGTTGTTCTTCTTCTTCTTCTTCTTCTTCTTCTTCTTCTTCTTCTTCTTCTTCTTCTTCTTCTTCTTCTTCTTCTTCTTCTTCTTCTCCTTTCTTTCTTTCTTTCGTTCTTTCTTTCTTGTTTTCTTTTTCTTCGCCTCCTCTTTCTTTTCCTTCCACTCCTCCTCCTTCTTTCTTTCTTTCTTTCTCTTTGGCGTCTTCTTTTTCTTACTTTCTTCCTCTTCTTTCTTTCTTTCTTTCTTTTTTTCTTTCTTTCTTTCTTTTTCTTCTCCTCCTTGTTTTCTTCATTTTCTACTTCTTTTCTTCCTCCCCCTTCTCCCCAAAGTTCACCTTGTTGCCGTGCAACTTCTCTTCTGTTGTTTCCGAGAATCTGACTGATCTCAAACTGCAAAGTTGGGGGTGGGGGAGGGGGGGGGGGTTGTAGGGAAAAATGGGGGGGGGATTTAAACGGCAAGATTATCGACTTCATTGCACCGGGTTTGTATCCCATATGGCACGTTTTCGTTCCGCAGTGCGCCGTACCGAAAGCGTCTCACAGAACCCGAACACCGTAGCTCCAGCTACGACCCCTACGAGAAAGACCTTGAGGATTGACACTGTGCCGCTCCTGCTTTAGCAAATCTACCGCCCTTCTCTTTTCCCAAGGGCGTCGCTGTGACTAGTAATCCACTGTTATGTTATACTAATGCAGTGGGGTGCTGTCAGGCTGTGGATTGCCCTTGATGCTAGAGCGATGTCTTTGCTGTCTTAAGGAGTGTTTTTGTATGTGTGTGTGAGTGTGTGTGTGTGTGTGTGTGTTAAAGTGTCTCCCTGATATACAATGCAACGGTGAATACAGCTACTCAAAACAAGGTATTCCCTTGGTGAACTTAAGCACAGAATCCACAAATAATATGTTGTACGATTTATTGCCTGACATATTTCGCTGCATTTTTTCAGGTGCATACTCCAGAGTTGTATATCATATGAAGTAAATAAATGAAAAATAATTTGGCTGAAACAATTAAAACACAGCCACGGAGTCTTCAGGGATCTCTGTGCAATCGAAAGGCCATAAAACGCCGTCACCGTCGATTTTTCATCTAATAAAATACGGACATAGCGTGAACAAGGAAAAATCGTTTCGTAAACTGTATTCAACAAACAACAAACGATTGCTCAAATATAGTGAGACATTATCAATTAGGCAGTTCCAGTCAGTTTTGTGCAAGCAGAAAGAGGTCGTGTTAAATTGGAAATTACCATCTAGGTAACAGATTAACCTGTCTCGTGGCCAAAGGCTTGCGAACGCGGTTCGTGAGCCGCTTACCAGGCGTTCGAAACTCAGCTGCGACCGATTTGTGCAGCAGACCGTGTCGCGTTGTGTTATAACGTGTTGGTATGGGAGCCGGTCGTTCAGAAAGCAATGGCAAACTACTGAACGTAAAACTTGCCTAGTACATCAACGGCAGCTGAAATATGCTGGTGTTGACTGCAACGTCCTGTAAGGAATATGCAACATTAGAAAAAAAAACAACAGATTACCCACATTCGAACAATATCTTTGACTATGTGCTTTAATTATTTCATATGATATATAACTCCACGGTATGCATCTGACGAGATGCAGCGAAGTATTCTTGGCAGTAAATCGTGCAGCATATTGTTTGTGTTTAAATACAGATACGTCACAAGACCTTTCTTCCAGAATGTTCAACGACTGTTGTAGTAGGAGAATGACTGTTATTACTGCAACAGTTTCTGCATCATAGTGGAGCAGTTCTCACGACAGTAGGTATGTGTAGCTAGACCCATTTTTCTACCGACACTCCAGGGGTTAACAAATCGGCACTCCATGGGTTAACAAATGGGCAGCCCAGGGGTAAACAAATCTGCACTCCATGGGTTAACAAATGGGCACTCCAGGGGTAAACAAATCGGCACTCCATGGGTTAACAAATGGGCACTCCAGGGGTAAACAAATCGGCACTCCATGGGTTAACATATGGGCAGTCCCGGAGTTGTGTGGTCAGTAACATTCCTTCACTTCCCAATACATTTCCTAGTATCCATTTTAGGCCTGGAAGCACAGGACAATGAGTAAAAACAGCTTCCGCGAGGATTCAAATCCATGACCAACTGGCCGTTAGCCAGACCCGCATTGCATATGGTTTCCTAATACAATGGTATGACTGCCTGTCTTTTCAGACAGCATTGGCAAATTACTGAACGCAAACTTGCCAAGAACACACGGACAGCAACAACAACAACAAAATGAGCGATTGACCGCGACGCCATGTGAAGAATATGCAATTAATGTTTCTTTGTAATAAGTGGCATTGACACTGAAAACTTATTTTATCAATCAGTACTTAGTTTATATTTTTCGTTCCCTTCGCTTTAAACTCAAGAGTAGTCTATACATGTGCTGCTACTTTTAATGCACTGGACTGTGAGCTCTAATATTGAGAAGACCGGCACTGGAAAACATCGTGACGACTGGAAAGATCAGTGGGAACAGAGGCGGGCAGTAAGAAACGATGCTGGATGAACTGAGATGGTGATATGGAGGTATATCATTAGCAGAGTTGATGCAGAACATCATGGATCGAGATCTGTGGAGAAGCATGAACGCCTAAGTAGTTGACAGGGCACACGATGATGATGCTAGTATCGAAAATAAGTTCTCATGTACATCTTTTTTTTTTGGGTCATAAAATCAGCCTGTTTTTCGGAAACAATTTCTTCTAAATTCTGCACGATTCTATTCAAATGCCTCCTTACTATTACTTCCTTCGATGAGAGATACGACTAATGTTTCTGTAGTTCTTACGTAATAGTTTATGGCAAATCGTTGCTTATTTTTCTTCTTTTGTAAATGTACACTTTAATTTTCCCTTTGGCGGAGTTAATATTTTCTTATGAAGATTGAGAAGGGAAATCTTCCCCCGACTATTGCCTCGGAGATTTCTGCTACTTGTAATTTTTCAGTTTATATAAATCACTTCCATGCAAATCAGTGATAAATTAGAAACAACAGACGGAATCAGTACATAGCATTAAGTAGTAACGAATGAAACAAGGACAGAGAATCATCATTAGAGTATTGGGAAAAGAAAACGAGACAGAGGAGGAAGAATAATGAATGGAATGGAGGCCACCACACCTTCACACCCGAACATGTGATTAGAATGACATTGCCTGATTGCCATTTAGTAACGAATTTGATGAAGGTGACTACAGCAAGATCAGCATTCGGTGTGTTATACACACAATATGTTTGATCTCAAGATGAATATCTTTTAACAAAAGTGTCGGACGTGTTATGTGCATTTGCTGTACAGGAAGAATTCTAAACCAGAATTATTTTATTAGAATTTTCTGGTTGCCATTGGAAAACATTCGTCATTCTTCGGGGTAGTTAAGTTATTTTTAGATGACATCTATCTGCCAGTTTGGCGTTGTATGTTATATCTTAGTTTTGTCCATACCATGTGGCGTTGGTGTTGGGTTGGGTTGAGTTGAGCTAAGAACCGACATCACTGCACTCGGGACATTCCCATACGCGCTCCGTCCCGTCGTTCAACAGCCAGAGAAGTGTCACACTGCTAATGCTAAAAGTTCTCATGATCTTCCCACTCAGTTTTGAGATTCTACCAGAACCCCTGCCGATCCCCCGCCAACAATTTCTGATACATTTTATTTACCTCTTTTCTACGATGTCAAACATCCAGAATGTTTTCTCTTGATCTTCCGCTGCATCTCTTCCCTTAAAATTTCTCATTGTCAATAATGTCGACTGTCTACTTTCGCTACAAGTAACCAGTTCTCTTTGTCAGTTAACTTCTTTCTAGATATCTTGATTACTCATTTTATCCGCCTCCGGTATTTTCATCATTCTTCCATAAAACAACACCCCAATATTATATATTGATATCAGAATAATTTCGATAACTTATGTAGCGTCATTAAATGTAACGATTTTTAATTCTTAAACAATGAAATAATAAGTTTATTTATCTCCCATACCTTGTGCAACCCACCCAGGTTAACAGATTCTGTGCCAAACAAAAATTAGGTATAGACAAAACAAAAATGGAAAAAAGAAAGTAGAGGTGTGCCACAGTTATAACTTAAAAGTTGTCAATATGGTAGCAGATATGTTGTATTATTACATAATGACAATTCGGCGATTTGTAAGTCCATGGCAGATACGGAAAGTCGCGTAAGACGATTAATCATCCAATGGGACTGAATCAGTCAAAACTGGGATATATATATATATATATATATATATATATATATATATATATATATATATATATATATATATATATATATATATATAATGCAATGCATACCTGAGTATTCTTTATGTAAACAATCTTTCATGAATATTAAAGATAAACATATGTTATATTGATTTATGAAGTATGCAATAATGTAATAATGTTTGTAATAATAAGTGTACCTAACGTATTTATTAATCTTCTTTTTCTTTTTCGACCACCTTCAGACGTTAGAATGAATAAATGTAAAGAAAACAACAGTCAATCTCCATAGAGGTTTTCCTCACATGGAGCGGGTATAGGCAACAGTACTTTTCTCTGTTCTGCATATTTTGGACACTCCAGTAACAAATGTTCAGCTGTCATTTTACCAGTCCCAGTTACATTAATAAATACCTCTTATCTTTAGTTTATTTAACACGTGGTATTTTCAACCTATTGTGATTTGAATTTAATAATGTTTTAGTGGTATTTCAATGACCGTTACAAAGTTTGGCATGATAATGCTGAAAAAAGTGGACAACTGCGATGCATAAAACCCCGTTGACTCATGGGTAAATATAGATAATGGCCGTCAGAAGTCAGGAGACACAAATGTTGACACCCGTGTCCGCAAAAATGGATACAGAAACCAAAGTAATGAAGACTTGTGTTTATTTTGTTGCCTAGAAGGCACAGTTTGATATCGTTAAAATATCAGTGAAGTCATTTTAGCGAGAAAATAGCAGTATAAAGTGCATTTGGTGTTTTAAATAGTTTATTTTTAGGGTCGTGTTGTGTGCTTTCGTATGTGTGCAGGACTTTGTATTATTTGGACTATACCAATTCACATGTGCGTTTGTTGACATGGATCTGTGATGAATTACACACCCGCGTAAATTATACAGCGATTACTTATAATTTAATAATTGTATTGCCATAGCACATAATTATTGATACTTTACACAGCATATTTCTCTGCATCGCAATTAACAATAACTAAATTACAAAATTAATTTTATAATATAAATAAAAATTAGTTCATTTTTCTTTAATTAATCACAATCACAGTAGGGTAGGTAAATAATAATAAAAGTTTAAAACGGCCTTAATTTACTAAGGCTGTTGTTTTTGAAACATTTGGTTAACTTATTTTTTTATTTAGGCGTATTGTTTATACACATTTTTCTGGGTTTATAAACTAAAATTTATAGAATAATTATATGATGAATTTATTATATTTTTTTTGGTTTTTTTTTTCTTGCATATCCTTTACAGGACATCGCTGTCAACACCAGCATCTTTCAGCTGTATGTTGATTTCTTGGCAAGATTACGCTCAGTAGCTTGCCATTGTTTTCTGAGCGGTCGGCTCACATACCCCGTAAGTTACTGATGCGATTCGAACCACTGCTGATTCTCACTGTCATCACGTTACCGACGAGAGTATACAAGATTACGGAGAAAAGTCATTACCTCTAAGCCACGAAGCCGGCATGTATTATATAGCCTATCCAATAGAGAGTTATAATTTATATTTATTTCATTTTTATAGCTACATACCAATACTTCAATAGTAATATTTAAATTCTCTATTTATTTATAAATTATCTATTTTTACATCAGTTTGTGAAATTTCATTACTTGAAACAATGGAGGATTTACAATTTACAGTAGATCTTTAACGCTTTACGGGCAGACGCTTGTCCGTTTTTTAGCCCTGACAGGGCAAGATTTTTTCAGGTGTGGTAAAATTTTGGGTTACGTTTGTAAAAACATCACAAATAAGGTGTTAGTCAACTGATTTTAGTTAAATAAACAACACAATGAAGGGAAAAGCATGCAGAATATGTTACTCACGTGATTGTTGCCAGTAATCCATACATGAACACAAATATTTACGAAATACAGCATATTGTTTGTGATTGTCAGTCATCTATATGGCAATTTACAAACACATTTCCAGAATCATAATCACTTTCTTTAAAGTCCGACTCATGACTGCTAACGCAAAGTAATGCTTTGCACTGATATCTAGCTCCGATTAATAGTCAACTTCGTGCCCTTCAGTGTCACTTAAATTGAACCCAGCAAAATCTCGGCTATCACTTGAAGAATCGCCGAAATCCATTTTGAAAAACGAAGCATAAAAACCCCGTTCAAATTCATAGTACACGCTTGCAAATGGCGGCCACGTTGTCAAGCTATCAGCAAAAGCGAAAGTAGCCATCGGAAGTATCGGAAAGCAGAGAGATTGCTTTTTTACAATGCATAATAGTAATGGGCGGTTTGGGACGCTTCGCCCATTAACAGGTCCGGGTGGAAATTGATGTTTCACCCGTTAAAGGGTTAAAGTGTATCACTTCTGATTAAAAAAACCCACCTCTGTGACAGTAAGTAACCCCAGAGTTTAAAAAAAAATCTCAGATGAAAATGAGCATTGAGTGAAGCAGACTTTCATATGTCAGAAATACATGATGATGTGTTTAAAATTCACTTAAGGCCTCTCTCGGAGAAGGAAATTGTTATATATCTCAGTGTAACTTATTTTCTCTTATATGTTTTATTTTTCTTCTTTTTATGTTTGTAGCTCTTAGTGTTAATAATAATTTCTAATTTACATTTTAGTTTTCACACAGCTTGCTGACCACATTGCATATTTGCTAACCTGCTAAAACAAACACCTACTATTAAAAACCCCGCAGAAAAAAACATCAAACTATGCATCTGGTCCTTTAATTATGTGTGTGTATGCTATGCACCTTTTACACTTTAAACCTCGAGTTATTTTAAGCAGCATTTAGTAATTCTTTTACACAGCAAAGACGCTGTCAGTCTATTAAAATTCATTGCTTTTCTAGAACAAATGAATACAAGATGTTACTAGGTTGCTCAACAAAATGAACAATGCACACAAATACAGTTTCAATCAAATTCTTTATTAAATTTAAAACAACCCAGAATAATTAGCTAGGAAACTAAAATCTCACAATCACAAATAAGTAAGCTATGTGTCTTGATGGAATAACACAGAAACACAAACAAAACTAACTTTGGGGAACAAATATGAACGAGATAGAGGTGTCTTGAAAACTTATGTGTCTGAGTGCAGCATTTGTACATAGAATACCCAAATAATACTAGGACTAGGGACACAGCCAGAGTACCGACAGGAAAGTACTACCATAACTATGATGCTGAAATTGAAACAATCAAGATAGCAGCAGAGAAATTACAAAATACCAGCCATGGTACACAACCTGTGGTGCTATTGACAGATGCAAAATCAATACTCGAGGCGCTCCTGTCTAGGAAATTGCCAGTGCTAAGGACACTACTTTCTGAACTTAGCAGTCAGCATAAGGTCACCATACAGTGGATACCATCCCACTGTGGAGTACACGGAAACGACAGAGCTGATTAACTGGCTAAGGAAGGAGCCAAAGAAGAACAGCCTGATGTGCCTGTTACATACCACCAAAAGAAAAGAATGATCAAATCAGTAAGAAAGCCACAAAAACCTGCTCAGTATGATTACCACGTGATGGACAGACCAGAACTAGTCATTATTCTGCGCCTCAGAACAAGACACAATAGATTACACAACCACATGTGTACAAAATTCAAGATTGGTGAAACAGCCATGTGCACATGTGGATTGGCGTTGCCGACAGCAGAGCACATACTTCCAAGACTGCCAAAAATATAACATATCTAGGCAAACCTTCTGGCCTAGAGAGACGACAGTGGAAGATAAACTCTGTGGGCCGCTGTGTGAACTGAAAAAGACAGTTAAATTCATACAAGAGACAACATTGCAGCTATAAACATATTTCAAGCGAACGAAAGAAGAAGTGCAGCATTTATTTTGTCGAGCTTCAGTAATATTTTGAGTTAATTCATTTTCTGCATCAACTTTCCAGTAGTCAATCTTATTTTCAATACCAATGCTTTTCTAGTGTGTAAGTGTAATTTTTCTTTGTCAGCCAGAAAATACCAAACATTGGATACGTGGAGTGAAATTTCTGTTTCAAAATTAGTCGCTAGTGTTCTTGTTTTCTGGGAAAAAATTACTTACAAACATCTTGATAACAATTATTTAAAACTAGTGAAAATGTTTTCATTAAAAGGAAAACAAGTATGTAAACTTTGTAAGAGCTTACATTGGAGACAGTTGTAAACAACCTTACTAAGTAATGCTAAATCTTTTATTATTCCACTGGTCCTTGTCGTCTTCGCAGATGATAGTTAGTTACATTGTGCTTCAGAAAAGGCATAATACAACCCAAGGCGGTAGCGAATGTGACAGATCAATTTGTGTGGTAAATATTTGTTCACAGTGGATGCACATGAACACACCGTCATGCATTATCTGCTGTCTCACACGCTCAGTGTGTGACTTATCTGCAATCATTTTCTCCTTTGTCTTTATTCAATTTCTGATCTTTCTCCTCTACGCAACATGATCAGCAGCAATATCAGTGTCTATATCAATCATGTCCCGCTTACACACATCTTTTACTGTCATCATCATCAAGTGCCCTGCCAGCTGGCATAGGCTTTCTTCGCTCTCCACAGATCTCGGTCTTTGGTGTTCTGGATCAACTCTGCTGATGATATTCCTTCATGCCACTGTCTCAATCCATCCAGCATCATTTCTCTTGGTCTGCCTCTCTTCCCCTTGATCTTATCAGTTGTCACTGTAGTACTTTATAATTTGACAGATATAGGTATAACATAGATCGCTTCGATTTTGGCTTTAGACTTGTTTGCCCTGTAATATTAACAACAGGGACCATCATATTTTGTAGGTCTAAGTGCATGAGTGAATAGACGACTAGTCATTCCCTCTCATAGCGAGTGGTGAGCCAATGACTCGAACATTTGTATTACTGCGCTCATGCTATTGCCAGCGCAGCTTCCTTAACTGCTACACCATGTGCCTGCTATAAATCTGTTAGCCTTAACATAAGTTACATTCACATAAAATTGGGATAATTTTCTACCTTCGCTGAATACATTTTTATTGCTCTTTATCCAATCTCACGTTAGAGGAACTGAACTCTCTAATTTATGTACTATTTCAGTCTACGGAAGCATTCCCAGACCTGATATCGGCCGCACTGCATGGAGCTGGTATTTCAGGAGATGACCTGGCATTTGATTTTGACATGAGCGATTTCCATGATGCCACAGATGAACCAGGACAGAATGGGATATCGTATGTCAAGGTATGATTTGTCTACTTGCTTACTTACATATCTGTCAATCTTATTTATATCCTCAGGAGTAAACTAGGCTGGCCGAAAGAGGGATCATGCCGCATGGGCAACACATGGTCTCTACAATTCAACTCAGTTAGTTAGTCGACAGATCATCCTCATTGCAGATCGAACCATTCAGTCCATAAGTGCTCGGATCCCCTCCTCAGCAAATCCTGCAGCGTGTAGCGGCTAACAAACACCAGTTCTGTGTTGGTTTATCAATCTTCTTTCGCTTCCTGCGTAGTGTTCTTGTTTGGCCTCATCTCTTTTAATTTGCTGTTCTCGCAGTCTGACGATTGGTTGTAGATTCACAGTCATCACTTGGTTCTCACAAAAATCTTACTTCTCGTAGAGCATTCAGAATGTCAGCCTGGTCCATGGCGCGTCCTCCCTCCACCTCAGCCTTACCTGTGAGCTTGTCAGCCCACTCATTTCCTTGTACTCCCGCATGCCCTGGCACGAAGATGAAACTAATCTTTGCCAGCCGAGACCGCTCCAGAGACAGCAACCACTCTCTTCGGATCCACCCCATCTCTTTCCTCTTGAGCACACTCATTGAGTCGTCGCTAAGGAGACATGTCCTAGAGAATGTCTGTGCCTCGAGCCATGTTATTGCTTTACTTACTGCCATGACTTCCATAGTCAGGCTACATGTGGTCTCAACAAAAGCACCAGAGTCCTCCTTTACAATTCTCCCTCCTGTCTGAGCTGTAAAGGCCCATGAGTGTCTCACATGTCGGACGACCGACCTATCTGTGTAAATGACATCATCACCGTCTAACGAATTCTCGAAAATCAACGCTTGTACTTCCGCCTCCACAGCAGCCAGATTTTCTTGTCTGCATTTTCTGTCTAGTTGTATGCAAACAGAAAAAGACGTACAGAAATCTGTTGGCACTTGTACCCACTCAGACTTTGTGCTATGGGTAGATATAACTCATCCCTGACATTACTGCCATGGGTTGTAGTTATTATACCTTTTGTGTGTGGCACAATGTAATAATCATCTGTCAAGACGGCTAGGTGCTAGTGAATGATATCTACCTACCTATCACATATCTATTTATCTTGCTGTCTAACATACTCCTCCCTTTATTCTTTCTTTGCCAGTGTTTCTTGCCTTAAGTCTTTTCATAAACAAGAAAACATGTCAAACTAGATTCCACATCCCCATAGAGAAATAAGGAGTGGAGAGACCACATCCCCATAGAGAAGACAGGAGTATGGAGAGCACACCCCCATAGAGAAGACAGGAGTGGGGAGACCACATCCCCATAGAGAAGTAAGGAGTGGGGAGACCACATCCCCATAGAGAAGTAAGGAGTGGGGAGACCACATCCCCATAGAGAAGACAGGAGTGGGGAGACCACATCCCCATAGAGAAGTAAGGAGTGGGGAGACCACATCTCCATAGAGAAGACAGGAGTGGGGAGACCAAACCTCCATACAGAAGAAAGTAGATAGATTGTAAAATAAGGAATCTGAGAAGTCATTCCCTGATTCTAAGATTCCAGCCCTGACCTTCTTAAATAAGAATGAGGAACAAATATGCAATATCATCAAGTCGCATACATTAACTCTTAACCCTTTACAGGGCTGACGGGCAAGATTTTTTCAGGTGTGGTAAAATTTCGGGTCGCATTAGTAAAAACATCACAAATAAGGTGTTAGTCAACCGATTTTAGTTAAATAAACAACACAATGAAGGGAAAAGCATGCAGAATATGTTACTCACGTGATTGTTGTTGGTAATCCATATATGAACACAAATATTTACGAAATACAGCATGTTGTTTGTGATTTTCCGTCATCTATACGGCAATTTACAAACACATTTTCAGAATCATAATCACTTTCTTTAAAGTCCGACTCAGACTGCTAATGCAAAGTAACGCTTTGCGCTGATATCTAGCTCCGATTAATAGTCAACTTCATGCCCTTTAATGTCATTTAAACTGAACCTAGCGAAATCTCGGCTATCACTTGAAGAATCGCCGAAATCCATTTTGAAAAACAGCGTAAAAATCCAGAAAACTATCAAAAAAAGTCCGTAAAAGTCCGTTCAAATTCATTGTAGCGCGTTTACAAATGGCGGCCACGTTGTCAAGCTGTCGGCGAAAGTGAAAGTAGCCGTCGGAAGTGTCGGAAAGCCGAGAGATCGCGTTTTTACAATGCATAATAGTATCAGCCGTAATCGGCCGCTACGCTCGTTTAAGCGATCGGCCGCTATGCCCTGTAAAGGGTTAAAGGACGGAAGCCAGTATTCATGACTGGGAGCACTTGTTCTGATACAGTTTTGAAAGTACTGCATTTATAACCACACGCCATATCAGAATAGGTTTCACTAACTTGTAACTTTCATTTTGTATGCTCTGAGCAATGCTTCTTTCCTTTACTTCAGTGAGAACCAGTCGATACCCAGGAATTTATTTCTGGTGCTGTCACAATTGTGATAGCTTACCATAAATAATATTTAGAAGCTGCCAAATTTGTACATATGAAGTCTGTGGTAAAAGAAAAACACATAAGTTTTCATAAGGTGTATTAGTATGACACAAAATACTTCACATCATAGTGTCAATATCCACATTAACAACGAGAAAAAAGTAGTGTTCAAAGGCAATAAATGTGACTGCACTGAGTTTGATCCCATATAACTCGGTCTCTCTCTGCAGAGCAGCTAGCCAGCAGGCAAAAGCATCGCACAGTGCATGGGCTCAGAAGGCCTGGCGAGGACTTCCATGGGTCTGTGAAAATGTTCAGCATGAGAGCCGAATGACTGAGCCCAAAATGAATTCATGGCCTTCTGAGAATGAGGCGGACGACATAACCATTTAGCCATGGAGGCTACAATATTAACAATGTATATGGAGGTTAGTGTATATGGCTGAATGGATTAGATTGCTCACTCTTAAACTTCCGATGTACAGTTGGACTAAAATGTTGACTTCTAGTCCTGGACTTGGGGGTATAAATTACAAATGCCTCTGAAGTCTGAGTGGGTTCGCCTGATGGTGAGGGACACTGGTTATGGGGAAAGTTAATCCACAGGGAAACATCAGTTCAGTGCACTAGAAATAGTAGCGTGCGTAGGACTACGCTTGAGTTCAAAGCAAGCTAATGCTAAAAACAAAACACACACATGCATACATACATATATAGACAACCAATATTTATATGACTTTACATAGGATAATGATGGAAACTTTTTTTATTTCCAGGATGAATCTCAGATGTCTGCCACTCAAGTTCTGCAGCCAACTTCAGTTGTTCAAAGTACCAGTTCAGCCAGCATCATGCGGCAACTGGCCAGCCATGCACAACAACAGATGTGTCCCACTATACAGCCAATGACAATAATCAACCCACCCCACGTCCGCCAACAGAGCATCATTGCTTCCAACATCACATTACCAGGGGTGGTCAGAACAATTTCTCAAACAGACCGGGGCCAGACGTTGGTCCAGTCCGTTCCTCAAGGTGTGCAATCATTTCGTATCATAAGGACTCCTGCAAATACTGTTCGATCACATGCTCAGATTATCCAGCCAACTCTGCAACAATCAAAAGGACGTGGTCAGGCGGTGACAAGACACATAGTTCAGACTACCTCACCTCAGGTAGATTGACCTTGTCTACACCTTATTCATAAATTAAGGGAAAATTTAGTCAAGATTTTATTATCTGAGTGCCGACTTGGTAGGTTAAAGCTGTTTGTAAGTCATACTGAGGCGTAGAAAGATTCAGGCGCTCGGTTGCCGTGGCATCTGAAAATTGGTACCTGGCGCCTGAATTTTCAGTGATTTTACAAGTCTTTACTTGCAAAAATAAATTGGCTCTTCAGAAACTGGAGATGACTCCTGAATTATGTTTTCTCTACCTCTGATCATTATGATGGCCTACTTGCGCAGAGTAGTTCTTGGAAGTTCGTTGAGAAAAGCCCAGGATCATCTCAACCGTGGAAATTTAAATAATATTGTTGATAGTAGGGTCTTAGAGCATTGCTGTGATGATCCGCAGCTTCTGCTGCTCCAGATGTATTGGTGTTACCTTTCCTCTGGAGTAAACTAGGCAGGCTGACAGAGGGATCATGTTTCATAGGCAACACAGGGTCTCTTCAGTTCAGCCCAGGCTTTGTGCTATGGAGAGGTATTATGCCTTTTTTGAAGCACAATGTAACAATCATCGGTCAAGGTTGCCAGACAGAATTAATTATTTCTCTGGAGTGGAATATTAATCTCTAAAAGTGGATTACCATAAATTGTGGATTATCTGCCAATGGTGAATTGTGAGTAAAGTATGTATCGTGCTTATCATGTCTGAATTTGCTGTTCTGAACAGTGTAGTGTGAGCAAACATCCTACATTGTGAGCTGTCAGTGTTGTGAGTTGTGAGTGAACCTACATTTTACTGCCCTGTGCATGTAATTTTATATCTGCTCCTGTACTGGGCCAAAAATATATGCACTCATCATCATGTGCCGCGCTGATAAGCGTGGACTCAAGGGGTGATGTGGTCATATTACACCAGCATGGCTGAATGGATAAGAATGCATGTTCTTAAACATCCGGTGTGCTGATGCCGAGGTAAGCCGTTTGACCCCTACACCAGACAGTTGGACTAAAATGTTGACCTCTCGTCCTTGACTTGGGCATAAATTACAAGTACCTCTGAAGTCAGGGTGGGTTCGCTTGATGGCGAGGGACATTGTTAATAGGAAAAGCTAATCCACATGCAAAATTCAGTCCAGCACTACTAGAAGCAGTGTGTATGGACTACGCTTGAGTTCAAAGCTAGCACCAAATAAAAAAAATGACACCGGCCGACGTTACTTCCCAGACATTTCCTGGTGTACATTTTAAGTTGGGTCTACTTGAGGGACCTGGCCAGTGTTTGCAAATCTAGCTCAAGGCAAATGTGAACTCCTGGTCACTTGGCCAGCAGGTAAGCAGACTGACCACTGTGTTACCACTCCTCCTAAGAGAAATCTAAGGAGGCTTAAAACATGGATGAGATTTAGAGACAAGTGAATAATATGGGGAAGACTTTTGGTGGAGCTCATCATTGGCATGTGGGCAGTCATGCTTTGCTACCTTACACGATCACCAGTTGTGGATCAGCTCTGTGTCTTTGTCTCAAACAAGCCATCGCAATATTTGCTTCTCTGTCCTGCCCTTGTTCTTTTCCCCTCAATCTTGCCAGTTGCCACCAAGTTCTTCAGTTTAATACTCATCATAACATGCGCCACATATCTGTACGTCTAAGTTCTCAAATTAGTTTACGGTTTTGATTTGCTTTTTGTAGAACTATATGGCCGGTCTCCCTGGCCTAGTGGTTAAACGACTTTCTCCGTAATCCCGTTTATCCACGTAGGGTAACGCAGCGCGCGAGAATTGGAAGCGGTTCGCCGCGTTGGTAACTTACGGGATAAGTGAGCCGGCCGCTCAGAAAGCAATGGCAAACTACTGAGCGTAATCGTGCCAAGAAATCAACGACAGTGGTAAAATGCTGGTGTTGACAGCGATGTCCTGTAAAGGATATGCGGGGGGGGGGGGGGGGGGGGGGGGGACTATATGCACTAAGAGCTACAAATGTTTGTTTTCTTGTACTATTTCTGTCAGGATGGGTGTACTGTGGGTTGTAGATTGTTCTATTGTGTGTCGGAAGCTATGTATGTTTGTGGTGGATTGTGTTGTAGTGTGTGTGTGTTTAGGATTATCTACTGTATGTTGTGAGTTTCCCATAAGGGAATCAAAGAATAGTAAGTAATACTACAGCTATCATGCATGTCATAGCAGTTTGACTAAAATGTTGACTTCTCGTCCTTGACTTGGGGACATACATTACAAATGCCTCAGAAGTCGGAGTGGGTTAGCCTGATGGCCAGGGACACTGGTAATAGGGAAAGCTAATTCACACGCAAAAATCGGTCCAGTGCTCTAGGAGTAATAACATGTGTGTGGACTACGCTTGAATTCAACGCCAGCAAACACAAGAAAGCATGTCATAGGTGGCAGCTAAGGAGGGTTGGCAGGAGACTCACAACTTAAGCTGTAGAATCCAACAATCACCAACAAGTCTTCAAAGTGTTTGGTTGAGGGCCTTTGGTCTGTTGGCAGATTAAAGACGGGAGTACATATTTTTCGTTATGGCCCCACTCATTAACACACAGGTGATGTGATGCGTTTGGTTATATTGTCACTGGACTGTATTGAGTACAGTGTTTATCTGAAAAAAATATGGGTTGTATCCAGGAGTAGAAAAATTGTGTTTCAGTTGTCATGGTGCCTGAATTTTCGGCCATTTTCTTAGCTTGTGTTTGCGACACCAAAAAAAGTCCCTATTCCTAAGAAAGAAGGATTGGCTCCTGAATTATCTTTCGTTTTTTTCTACCTCTGGTTATGTTTGAAAAGTGGATTTTGAAGCATGCGTCGATCGGAGTTATATTTTATCCAGACTGGATTATGTGCAGTGTGAGTTATGTTTTCTGTGGATGGTGGATTATGTACAACGTGGATTTAATATGTTTGTTTGCCCTCACCAGGTTATGAGTACGTCATTACTGACAAATAGTTCCTCTGTGATGTCTGGCAACCTTGATGCCAGGACCAAGAACATCATCTGTATCCCTGCTTCCTTGAGCAGTAACTTACAGCAGACACAGGTATGTGCTCTACCAGTGATGCAGTTTGGGCATGTCTGTTCTTGTATGTGTGCACATTCATGCTGTGACTTCAAAATTGTGTTAAGTTTATGTAGGTGTTGCTTATTATAAGGAGCAGAATATTATAACATTTTAGTCAAAAATTTATTAATTTGTCAGCTAGTGTTGGTGTCTCTTCACCCTTCTCTGTCTGTTGGTTCTCTCTCTCTCTCTCTCTCTCTCTCTCTCTCTCTCTCTCTCTCTCTCTCTCTCTCTCTCTCTCTCTCTCTCTCTCTCTCTCTCTCTCTCTCTCTCTCACACCCCCACCCTCCTTACTGCAGCTTTATCTTAAGATTAATAACTGCCGCATCAACATATTGTCATTAATAACTGTCGGCATCAACATATTGTCATTAATAACTGCCGCATCAACATATTGTCATTAATAACTGTCGGCATCAACATATTGTCATTAATAACTGCCGGCATCAACATATTATCATTAATAACTGCCGGCATCAACATATTGTCATTAATAACTGCCGGCATCAACATATTGTCATTAATAACTGCCGGCATCAACATATTGTCATTAATAACTGTCGGCATCAACATATTGTCATTAATAACTGCCGGCATCAACATATTGTCATTAATAACTGTCGGCATCAACATATTGTCATTAATAACTGCAGGCATCAACATATTATCATTAATAACTGCCGGCATCAACATATTATCATTAATAACTGCCGGCATCAGTGTATAATCATTGCAATACTGCAAAGTATGTCAGCAATTGTACTGAACTCACACACACCAACAAATGTGGTCTGAAAAAAAATTAACGGGGCATAACACAGAAAAAACAAACAAACAAAAAGCAGCGTCTTAAACTAGATCCCACAGAGTGGGGATACATTAGAATGTGAAAGAGTCGGGAAGGTTAACTCGGTCAACAAATGCCCGCAGAAGTCGGCCTAACGGTGCAAGAACGCAGCTCTGCTGTAAACAGGCACAACGTAATCACGTCCGGAAAAAAAACTCAGGATGAACGCAGAAGAAGAAGAATGTGAAAGAGAAACCTAGAAAACAGTAGCAGAGGAATTAAAAATGTGTATGTGTGAGAGATTTGTTTTAAAAAGTCTCAAAAGGAATAATAACTTTGGAATGTAACTAATGCTTTTCTATAGTTCATATGGGCAGAAAAGTGACTGTAATTAAATGGTTGGTATGAATTATGTCTTTATTGGCAGGTTTTCATCCAGTCGAGTAATGGCAGTGGATTAGGTTCATCTCAGGTCTTGAAAGTGACAGCGAGAGGGGGGAAAGCTGTCACGACAGAGGATATCACCAAAATAGTCAGCTCCTTGCCAAACCTCAAAAGTGGGTCCAGAATTATTGTCAACACAACTACAGGCGGTTTTGATAATAAGGTGAGTCTGTGGCTTCTTCTTCTTCTTCTTCTTCTTCTTCTTCTTCTTCTTCTTCTTCTTCTTCTTCTTCTTCTTCTTCTTCTTCTTCTTCTTCTTCTTCTTGTTTCACTTGAGACCTCAGTTTGCATGAATGCAAAGAAAGCAGCAGTCAGGGGGCTTATTTACATCTCCAGAGTTTTGTTCTTAAAGAAGCCGGTTGTCACCTTCATCTTCATTCTGGGAGTTGGACACGAATGAGCTGATGTGCATCCCCTGCAGGTCAGCCAGCTTATGGATCAAACAACTTTTGTTTACGCCCTTAGAGAGATGTTGAGAGAGGAGGACTTTGACGCCAGTAAATCTACATCAGTGGTTCTCAACTAGTAGGGGATTTTAGGATTCCCGGAGGGGGAATTAAGATTATTTCAAGATCGCATTAATACAAGAACCAGTTACTTAATATTGTTTTTCCCTCTAAATTTTACGGTTCTGTACTTCTCGCCCTAATGAAATTCATTTTATAACGTAAGTAGACCCGCAAATCACGTTTTATGTAGATGTCTAGACTGATTCTAGTATGTGTTATAAAATTTAGCTTCCATTTTTATGTATACTGTGTGTGGGTGGGGGGGGGGGATTTATAGGGAGAAATTCGAAAAAGGGAGGGGGTGGGGAATGACGTTCTGAACATATGGTAAAGGGGGGCATGGGCCAAAAAGGTTGAGAACCACTGATCTACATTGTCTAGAGCAGTGGTTCTCAACCGGTGAAGAATCTCTCTTTTAGGGTTTCCAGGGATGGGGGGGGGGGGGGGGAATTGAGATTATTTCAAGATTCCATTAATACAAGAACTGATTACTTGATACTTCCCCTCATACTTTACGGTTCTGCACATCTCACCCTTCTGAAATTAATTTAATAACGTTAGTAGACCCGCAAATCACGTTTTATGTAGATGTCTAGACGACTTGTTTTAGTATGTGCTATTAAAATTAGCTTCCATTATTACGTATACTGTGTAGGGGCAGGGGGAATCTTTAGGGAGGAAATATGAAATGATGGAATGACGTTCTAAAAATATGGTGAAGGGGGGAACGGGCCTAAAAAGGTTGATTGGGGGGGGGGGGGGGGGGGTGGAATCTTTGTACATGTCAGGAGTGCTATGATGATACCCCAACAGATAAACTAATGAAGCAGGTTTTACAATTGATTTTATTTGTTCTGAAGCAGGTGCCATGGGTGTGATATGGTAGGGCTGTAACATTTTATAGGCCTGATTGTGTGGAGGGATAGTTGGTTGATCTTTCCGTCACTGAACATGATGTCCAACTCTCGTCCAACCATGCTCATGACCATGTCATTAGTGTCTCTATCAGCTATACTACCGGAGCGGGTGTATGCCAAAATAGACTTCTTCACCCTGCATCTGTTGGACACTCTTGTACCAAAGTTTACCTGTCAGTTTATCAGTTCTCATCCTTGACTTGGGGACGTAAATTACAAGTACTTTTGAAGTCGGAGTGGGTTTGCCCGCTGGCGAGGGACACTGTAAATAGGGAAAGATAATCCCCACGCAAAATTCAGTCCAGTACTACTAGAAGTAGTGTATGGACTACGCTTGAGTTCAAAGCAATCGAGCGCCAAAAAAAAATTTGACCAGCTCGGCAGTTATGTTCATCAGCATCTCCTAATTTTAGTTTACTCAACATGTGGTTCTCCTTCCGTTATCTGGGTTTTACAAACCAGCACACCGGAAGTTTAAGAGTGAACGCTCTTATCCACTCAACCAAGCTGAAAGTAAGGCGCCAGTTTGTACACCCTGAAGTGTACCTGGTATATGGTGATAGCCCCATATTTGCATAGACCAATGAAACAGGTGATATGGTCAGTATCACGTAGGCCACTTACTTTCCTTGACATTACTTTGTACTCATTTAGGCTGAGTGTCACAGTCAATCCCAGCATTGATTGGCTGTATGTGGTTTTCTACGCAAGTTTAACAGAGACTGAAGCTCATGCAGCTGTGGAAATCAGCACAGGGTTCTCTGCTTCAAAATTGCCCGAGGCAGACTTCGAATCCGGCATATCACGATTGTGAAACTACGTCCACTCTTGCAAATTATATGGATTTGGATAAGAGCATATGTATAAAACATTTGCAGCACTTTTATACAGAATTCAGTATAGTTTGTTACGTATCAAATATTATATAACATTATATATCGTTTCATCTTGTACCTTGCGGTGTGGAGGTGAAGCATGAACAGTGGAAGAGTGTCAGTTTATGGGCTTCATGTATTGAGATTCCCATGGACTCTGTTATTCCCTCTGTCTGTCATTTATATGGTCAGCCTCTTCTGGTTCTATTTGGTCTGTGCATCATTGCTTGTTGTGGTATACTGCTAGTTGGTAGCCTTGTTGTATGACCGAACCATTTAACTTGTTGTTTTCTGATGAGATCTAGCGTTTAGTATTGATTTTCTCTCTTCTTGATACATTGAGTACTCAAAATCTTATTTGTTGTTTTTTTTTATTCCTTTTATCTTGTTCTGTCATTGTCCAGGTTTGGCATTGGTAGCATAGAGTTGGTAGGCAGATTGTGATGTAGAGTGCTTTTTTAGTATCTACTGACATGTTGTTTGTTCTTTTGTATTGGTGCCATTTGTCCAATGAGTTGATTTGAATTATTACATCTATTTTCAATCTCATCTTCTGATGTCATTTGATGATATACTTCCTAAGAACTTGAAGCTCCATTATATCTGCAACCCCTAAATTATACGTACGGATAAAACAGTTGCAGAGCATTTGTACAGAATTCAGTATAGTTTGTTACATAACATATATGATATACTATTATCTGAAAATGATCATGCTTCTGTTACAGTCTACAATTCAGCTGATCTCCAAACCAGGCAATCCGCTACAAGAAGCTACAGTTCTAACGTCGCCAGCAATGCCCACGAGCACCAACTCCTTACTCATTCCCAATTCCATCATCAGTACCCTAAAAACATCTGCCCAACAGTTTCCCACCCAGGTGGTCACCATCCCATCCCAACAGACCAAGATCTCACGCTTGCCTTTCACCCCGTCACATAAGCTGGGACAGATCGGTACCCTATCTGGTATCCAGTCATATAACAGCATCCCCACAATCACAGACATGGTATGTGTTGGCATGCTGTTTGAAATCTGTTGTATTTGTCAGCTGTTAGTTCAGAAACAGTGGTTTATATCGAAGAATCAAGATGATGCCTAAATGCGAGATAACAATAGTAGGGAAAATGCTTAACCAAGTTGATAAATTTAAATACCTAGGGGCGATTAAGATGGAAAATGCACGACAAAGCAGAACAGGCCAAGACAAAGCTGCATTCCAGAACATGAGAAGTATCTTATGCAGTAAGTTACAATTACTATATATAAAAAAAGAGAGTATTAAAATGTAATATAGAACCTGTTTTACTCTATGGCAGTGAATCATAGACTGTTAATGAACAAATTAGGAAAAGCTTAGAAGCAACGGAGATATAGTTCCTGAGTTGAATGTTGTGAATACTTTGGTCTGGCATCTTTCTGGGGAGTGTTGCAGAGTTGCCCTTCCCCATTCCCAGCGGGGTGGGCTGGAGCGGTGCTGGAACTTCACACTTGCAGAGAGGAATATTAGGATTGAACCACATTATGATTCATCACAGCATATACAGTCTGGAAGTGATATCCTGTTCAACCCTTCAGGGTTATACGAGGGGCTTCAAATAAAAATCTTAATTGTTTTTTTTTTCATTGGTGTGTGTGAATATATTCTGAAAAAGTCAAGAACAGATGTATAATTTTTTGATGTAGTCACCACTGCATTCAATGCAAGTCCTTCAGCGCCGATAATGTGCTTGGATTCCTGTATAAAAAATATCTTTTGGTCACAAGTGTAACCACTCATGCGCCCACTGCGACCTCTTCATCGGACCGAAAAGTTTTGAAGCTTCCGACTCCACTCATACACTTGTTGGACTGACAGGCATGCATCACCATGCTGGACCTTCATTCATACACTTGCTGGACTGACAGGCATGCATCACCATGCTGGACCTTCATTCATACACTTGTTGGACTGACAAGCATGCATCACCATGCTGGACCTTCATTCATACACTTGTTGGACTGACAAGCATGCATCACCATGCTGGACCTTCATTCATACACTTGTTGGACTGACAAGCATGCATCACCATGCTGGACCTTCATTCATACACTTGTTGGACTGACAAGCATGCATCACCATGCTGGACCTTCATTCATACACTTGTTGGACTGACAAGCATGCATCACCATGCTGGACCTTCATTCATACACTTGTTGGACTGACAAGCATGCATCACCATGCTGGACCTTCATTCATACACTTGTTGGACTGACAAGCATGCATCACCATGCTGGACCTTCATTCATACACTTGTTGGACTGACAAGCATGCATCACCATGCTGGACCTTCATTCATACACTTGTTGGACTGACAAGCATGCATCACCATGCTGGACCTTCATTCATACACTTGTTGGACTGACAAGCATGCATCACCATGCTGGACCTTCATTCATACACTTGTTGGACTGACAAGCATGCATCACCATGCTGGACCTTCATTCATACACTTGTTGGACTGACAAGCATGCATCACCATGCTGGACCTTCATTCATACACTTGTTGGACTGACAAGCATGCATCACCATGCTGGACCTTCATTCGCCCATGAATTTCTATAGGTTTCATCCCTTCACTGATCAGAAAATGATTGCTACTCCTCTTTGGTGCATGTCAAAAGTGGGGCGGCCATCTGTAAACAATCTTAACAGCAATATTGACAGGTTACAAGACAATGGCATGGTTATTGTAATTTCTATCACACTTTTAAGGTTTTCATTTGAAGCCCTCTCGTAATTGAGAAATATAGTGTCCAGTTTTCCCCAGCTAATTGTTTTGGTTTTTTAAAATGTGTGATTTTGAGACAATTTTTTAAAAATTTGTTCTCCCAACATCCAACTTTAAAACGAGTAGTGTTGTAATTTTGCTTTTTCATATTGTGTAGGCTTCTTTTCCACATCTTTGGTCTTGCGGGATTAGTACATTTAGTTTGATTAATCTCAAAGATGAAGATGAAATAAGTGGGCATCAGACGACACACTGCACAATAGATATTTTAGAATATGGTCTCTTTTGGTGTATCTTCAGTCTTAAACAGAATGTCAGCCTGGGATACACATCCTCTGACTGGGCTTGGTCAGAATATAGGCTCTAGATCAGTGTTTCCCAACCTTTTTTGTGCCATGCCCCACTTAAGCCTTTCTAAAATTCATATTGCCCCCCTCCCCTGCCCCACGGCCCCCCCTCAACATATACATTATTTTTAATATTCAAAAATTGAAATGTTCACTAAAGAAACTTGAATGATAGGTTTTAGGAAGAAATCACTAGGTAATTATTGAGCAAACACAGTAAGTAAATTTTCAAAACATATAATGGAGAACAGAAATTCAAGTACAAAATAATTTTAATGAAAGATTTTTCTATATTATTTTAATTATTAGTAATTATTTATTATTTAAATTTAGTGAGATCCTTGCGCTTGATGCTTGCTGCAAAGAGATCTTATGTCAGGTTCCAATTTAGTTAACTTCAGTCTCAAGTCTCCCCGTTTTGTTATATTCAGCCGATTTCTTCCATTTTCGAATTGCCCCCCTTAACAGTCGAATTGCCCCCCTGTGGGGCGTGGGCCCCACGTTGGGAAACACTGCTCTAGATTCTAGATGCACGCTGTAATTGAAAAAGTACAAAGGCAAGACAGTAAGCTGGAGAGACGAGACAGTAAGCTAGAGAGACAAGACAGTAAGCTGGAGAGACGAGACAGTAAGCTAGAGAGACAAGACAGTAAGCTAGAGAGACAAGACAGTAAGCTGGAGAGACGAGACAGTAAGCTAGAGAGACAAGACAGTAAGCTGGAGAGACGAGACAGTAAGCTAGAGAGATGAGACAGTAAGCTAGAGAGATGAGACAGTAAGCTAGAGAGATGAGACAGTAAGCTAGAGAGATGAGACAGTAAGCTGGAGAGATGAGACAGTAAGCTAGAGAGATGAGACAGTAAGCTAGAGAGATGAGACAGTAAGCTAGAGAGATGAGACAGTAAGCTAGAGAGATGAGACAGTAAGCTAGAGAGATGAGACAGTAAGCTAGAGAGATGAGACAGTAAGCTAGAGAGATGAGACAGTAAGCTAGAGAGATGAGACAGTAAGCTAGAGAGATGAGACAGTAAGCTAGAGAGATGAGACAGTAAGCTAGAGAGATGAGACAGTAAGCTAGAGAGACGAGACAGTAAGCTAGAGAGATGAGACAGTAAGCTAGAGAGATGAGACAGTAAGCTAGAGAGATGAGACAGTAAGCTAGAGAGATGAGACAGTAAGCTAGAGAGATGAGACAGTAAGCTAGAGAGACGAGACAGTAAGCTAGAGAGATGAGACAGTAAGCTAGAGAGACGAGACAGTAAGCTAGAGAGACGAGACAGTAAGCTGGAGAGATGAAACAGTAAGCTTGAGAGACGAGACAGTAAGCTAGAGAGACGAGACAGTAAGCTAGAGAGACGAGACAGTAAGCTAGAGAGACGAAACAGTAAGCTAGAGAGACGAGACAGTAAGCTAGAGAGACGAGACAGTAAGCTGGAGAGACGAGACAGTAAGCTAGAGAGACGAGACAGTAAGCTAGAGAGATGAGACAGTAAGCTAGAGAGACGAAACAGTAAGCTAGAGAGATGAAACAGCTAGAGAGACAAGACAGTAAGCTAGCGAGATGAGACAGTAAGCTAGAGAGACAAGACAGTAAGCTAGCGAGATGAGACAGTAAGCTAGAGAGACAAGACAGTAAGCTAGAGAGATGAGACAGTAAGCTAGAGAGACGAGACAGTAAGCTAGAGAGACGAAACAGTAAGCTAGCGAGATGAGACAGTAAGCTAGAGAGACAAGACAGTAAGCTAGCGAGATGAGACAGTAAGCTAGAGAGACGAGACAGTAAGCTAGCGAGATGAGACAGTAAGCTAGAGAGACGAGACAGTAAGCTAGAGAGATGAGACAGTAAGCTAGAGAGACGAGACAGTAAGCTAGAAATATGAGACAGTAAGCTAGAGAGACGAAACAGTAAGCTAGAGAGACGAGACAATAAGCTAGAGAGATGAAACAGTAAGCTAGAGAGACGAGACAGTAAGCTGGAGAGATGAAACAGTAAGCTGGAGAGACGAGACAGTAAGCTAGAGAGATGAAACAGTAAGCTAGAGAGACGAGACAGTAAGCTAGTGGAGAGATGAGACAGAAAGCTAGAGAGACGAGACAGTAAGCTAGAGAGACGAGACAGTAAACTAGAGAGATGAGACAGTAAGCTGGAGAGACGAGACAGTAAGCTAGAGAGATAAAACAGTAAGCTAGAGAGACGAGGCAGTAAGCTAGAGAGATGAAACAGTAAGCTAGAGAGATAAAACAGTAAGCTAGAGAGACGAGACAGTAAGCTAGAGAGACGAGACAGTAAGCTGGAGAGACGAGACAGTAAGCTGGAGAGATGAGACAGTAAGCTAGAGAGACGAGACAGTAAGCTAGAGAGATAAAACAGTAAGCTAGAGAGATGAGACAGTAAGCTAGAGAGACGAGACAGTAAGCTGGAGAGACGAGACAGTAAGCTGGAGAGATGAGACAGTAAGCTGGAGAGACGAGACAGTAAGCTGGAGAGACGAGACAGTAAGCTGGAGAGATGAGACAGTAAGCTGGAGAGACGAGACAGTAAGCTAGAGAGATGAGACAAGACAGTAAGCTAGAGAGACAAGACAGTAAGCTGGAGAGACGAGACAGTAAGCCAGAGAGACAAGTTGATCCACTAGTGTGATCACTCGGTCAACAAACACCTGGAAAAGTAAGACGTGCCAGCCGAAAACTCCGCTTTAAACACACACAACACATAAATGTCCAAACAAACATTTCGGGTGAAGAAGAAGAAATTCTCTTTTCCAACTTTAGTCTTCAGATTTCAGTCTAAGCCAATCATTAACGCCTGTTTTCTATATAAACAATGAGCTCCTTATATTTGCTGTTTTTGTGACCGAGACCAAATATTTATCTGATTTTGGTTGTCTCATGTTTTCAGCAGGACATAAATCTTGGACATATACGAATGTCAATGTCCAGTAAGGATTTGTCGAAAGCCTGGGGTGAGCATAACTCCTTGAGGAGGGTGCACAGTGCACAGGTTGGTAGTTTCTTGTTATTTTCTTGTTTGTGAATTGACCTTATTATGAGTATTCAGTCATGTTTAGGACCTGTCTCCACAGCATGAGGCTTATTGGGTCTGTGGTGTTAATCCTACAGTTTTATAACAGAGAGTGAGCTAAACACAAAATGCATACTACGAGTGAGCCCAATCAGCAACTGATTAGGGAAATTAGACGGAGAGAGATTTTTTGGGCACATGAGAAGAAATAAATTGGAGAACTTGGTGACAACTGGCAGGATTGAGGGGGGAAAGAACAAGGGAAAAGCAGAGAGGTAAGTATCTGGATGGAAAATTAATGCAGAGCTGGTCCATGGTTGGTGATCGTGTGGGATAGCGAAACATGACTGCCCACATTTATCGGCATGTCACATGATGATGATTAAGTAGGTTCTACATGACCACCACACAGTCCAGCAACACACTTGGTTCGAGGTAGAGAACTTTGTTCTCTCTCTCTCTACACTTAATCGCACATGTACACCTAAGTCGTTGTCCAGATGAGGATAGTAAAAGACATAAGTTTAGAAAATAATAGAAATGTCCAATAGGATAGAAATACTTTGAAATATGTTTTAATGGTGTTCAGTAAGTAGTAATTCTATATAGGGTGGAGGATGAGAGTGATAAGATGGGGTTATCTTTAAATGTTGGCAAACTGTGTGGTAGTTTCAAAGAAGGTACTCAGATAGCATTAATGTCTGGGGGACAAATAAACTCGGTTTTAACTGCTCAGTTCAACTTATTGAAAATTGGTCATGTCAGATTACTCAGTCTTCAGATGTTTTGGTAACGTTTTGAGAAGTAAACTGGAAAGCCTAGTGACAGACTTGGTGAGAAAAGACAAGTCGAAGATCAAGAGATAAATGCCTGGCTTATCAAATGACATAATTAGGACAAGAATACCTAGTCTGAGACTTTGTTGATATTGTGAGATGGCGAACCATCTTATTGACAAGGCACATGATGATACACATTGAGAAAGTAATGTGGTGGTTGCCTCTTGACTTCCACACCCATATAAGGCCTACATATGAGTCCTCATGTACTGGCCTCCTATGACTTGTATAGTAAGTTACAGTGTTATTATTCTTTGATACCCTTATGAGCCCTAGTAACACATGGCTGACCTCATGAGTAACTATATGTATATATATATAAGTATATAGTATATATATGGTACTACCTGGTTCAGTTAGCGTAGAATATTGGGCGGCGCTTACCAAACCCAACACCCCACATTATGCCAATGGCTTCGGGTGGAGGGGCGCAGTTGGGAGGGTACAAGCCTTATCCTAGTGCGAGGGAATGCAACCTAAAGACTAATTTCATTGCAGGGCAGGCCAACCCTAATCCTTGGTTGGCAACTGGTCTAGGATCGAAGCTCCGACAGGCGGACAGTTATAGAGACTTTGCTGATCCGGCAGCTTCTGCAGCTTTCTTGTTCCAGATGTATTGGTGTTACCTTTCCTCTGGAGTACACTAGACAGGCCGAGAGAGGGATCATGCTGCATGGGCAACACATGGTCTCTAAATTCAGCCCAGGCTTTGTGGAGAGGTATAACTCCATTTTACAATCTATCGCCTGTCAAGACAGCAAGACGCCAGTCATATATATACATATATATAAAAGTTACTTATGTTTCCTTTAATATAGACTTGACACATGCATAGGTGGATACCGCATGTATTATTGTAATAATAATGCAGCAAGACCGGAAATGCTACTTCCCTAATTCCATTAGAGTAATGCAGTTGTAAAGTTTGTAACACTAATACTAATACTTTCCCCCTTTCTCTCTCTTGTCTTAGCAGAGCTTGCTACGAACTATGCCAGACCTTCTGCTGGAGGAGGAGGAGATAGAAGAGGAGGTTGAGGAGCTGGGCCGTGCTGAGACCTACGCTGAGTACACGCCCAGTAAATGTACGTATTTGATATCAACATGGGTAAAGTGTCATCAGTTCATCATTATTGTATTATTATTATTATTGATTCTTCTGAACTATCCACCAATCTAGTGGTAGCGCTGTGGCTAGCAAACACACTTGCCAGCCGGCCCACGGGACATGTGCTCAAATCCCAGTTGGTCAGCATGGTCGAATGTATAAGAACATGTATTCTAAAACATCAGGTGTGCTGATGCCGAGGTAAGGGGTTCAACCCCTACACCGTAAGTTGGATTAAAATGTTGACCTATCGTCCTTGACTTGGGGACGTAAATTACAAGTACCTCTGAAGTAGGAGTAGGTTTGCCTGATGGCGAGGAACACTGTTAATAGGTAAAAGCTAATCCACATGCAAAATTCAGTTCAGAACTACTACGCTTCAAAGCGAGCAAGCGGGAAAAAAAAAATCCCAGTTGAGGTGCATTGTGTATACTGGCCTGTGAGCATGGATCACCTGGATGGTTCCGCCGCCCTACTACTGAGTTGAGTGTGTGTACTTGTGCAGTAATATGTGGCTGCTGGTTTTCTAGTGACTGCCGTTTCCATCGACGATGAACCATATTCTTCGTGGAGGACTTTTGTGTTGGCATTCTGGCAGCGGCATTATGCATAGTATACCTGTGTGGGCTGTTGGTTTGTTGAGACTCCTGTCTGTTCTACTTTTCACATGGAGCGGTGAGGAATGTTTTGTTTGATATTCACAGGAACAGAGCATAATGGGACAACCCTTTGCCATGACGTTGGAACCATGCCTAAATAACTAACTCACTGAATGTCATCTTGCCGTGAAGTTGGAACCATGCCTAAATAACTAACTGACTGAATGTCATCTTGCCGTGAAGTTGGAACCATGCCTAAATAACTAACTGACTGAATGTCATCTTGCCGTGAAGTTGGAACCATGCCTAAATAACTAACTGACTGAATGTCATCTTGCCGTGAAGTTGGAACCATGCCTAAATAACTAACTCACTGAATGTCATCTTGCCATGAAGTTGGAACCATGCCTAAATAACTAACTCACTGAATGTCATCTTGCCGTGAAGTTGGAACCATGCCTAAATAACTAACTGACTGAATGTCATCTTGCCGTGAAGTTGGAACCATGCCTAAATAACTAACTGACTGAATGTCATCTTGCCGTGAAGTTGGAACCATGCCTAAATAACTAACTGACTGAATGTCATCTTGCCGTGATGTTGGAACCATGCCTAAATAACTAACTGACTGAATGTCATCTTGCCGTGAAGTTGGAACCATGCCTAAATAACTAACTCACTGAATGTCATCTTGCCGTGAAGTTGGAACCATGCCTAAATAACTAACTCACTGAATGTCATCTTGCCGTGAAGTTGGAACCATGCCTAAATAACTAACTGACTGAATGTCATCTTGCCGTGAAGTTGGAACCATGCCTAAATAACTAACTCACTGAATGTCATCTTGCCGTGAAGTTGGAACCATGCCTAAATAACTAACTCACTGAATGTCATCTTGCCGTGAAGTTGGAACCATGCCTAAATAACTAACTCACTGAATGTCATCTTGCCGTGAAGTTGGAACCATGCCTAAATAACTAACTCACTGAATGTCATCTTGCCGTGAAGTTGGAACCATGCCTAAATAACTAACTCACTGAATGTCATCTTGTCGTGAAGTTGGAACCATGCCTAAATAACTAACTCACTGAATGTCATCTTGCCGTGAAGTTGGAACCATGCCTAAATAACTAACTCACTGAATGTCATCTTGCCGTGAAGTTGGAACCATGCCTAAATAACTAACTGACTGAATGTCATCTTGCCGTGAAGTTGGAACCATGCCTAAATAACTAACTCACTGAATGTCATCTTGCCGTGAAGTTGGAACCATGCCTAAATAACTAACTCACTGAATGTCATCTTGCCGTGAAGTTGGAACCATGCCTAAATAACTAACTCACTGAATGTCATCTTGCCGTGAAGTTGGAACCATGCCTAAATAACTTACTCACTGAATGTCATCTTGCCGTGAAGTTGGAACCATGCCTAAATAACTAACTCACTGAATGTCATCTTGCCGTGAAGTTGGAACCATGCCTAAATAACTAACTCACTGAATGTCATCTTGCCATGAAGTTGGAACCATGCCTAAATAACTAACTCACTGAATGTCATCTTGCCATGAAGTTGGAACCATGCCTAAATAACTAACTCACTGAATGTCATCTTGACGTGAAGTTGGAACCATGCCTAAATAACTAACTCACTGAATGTCATCTTGCCGTGAAGTTGGAACCATGCCTAAATAACTAACTCACTGAATGTCATCTTGCCGTGAAGTTGGAACCATGCCTAAATAACTAACTCACTGAATGTCATCTTGCCGTGAAGTTGGAACCATGCCTAAATAACTAACTGACTGAATGTCATCTTGCCGTGAAGTTGGAACCATGCCTAAATAACTAACTGACTGAATGTCATCTTGCCGTGAAGTTGGAACCATGCCTAAATAACTAACTGACTGAATGTCATCTTGCCGTGAAGTTGGAACCATGCCTAAATAACTAACTGACTGAATGTCATCTTGCCGTGATGTTGGAACCATGCCTAAATAACTAACTGACTGAATGTCATCTTGCCGTGATGTTGGAACCATGCCTAAATAACTAACTGACTGAATGTCATCTTGCCGTGAAGTTGGAACCATGCCTAAATAACTAACTCACTGAATGTCATCTTGCCGTGAAGTTGGAACCATGCCTAAATAACTAACTCACTGAATGTCATCTTGCCGTGAAGTTGGAACCATGCCTAAATAACTAACTCACTGAATGTCATCTTGCCGTGAAGTTGGAACCATGCCTAAATAACTAACTCACTGAATGTCATCTTGCCGTGAAGTTGGAACCATGCCTAAATAACTAACTCACTGAATGTCATCTTGCCGTGAAGTTGGAACCATGCCTAAATAACTAACTCACTGAATGTCATCTTGCCGTGAAGTTGGAACCATGCCTAAATAACTAACTCACTGAATGTCATCTTGCCGTGAAGTTGGAACCATGCCTAAATAACTAACTCACTGAATGTCATCTTGTCGTGAAGTTGGAACCATGCCTAAATAACTAACTCACTGAATGTCATCTTGCCGTGAAGTTGGAACCATGCCTAAATAACTAACTCACTGAATGTCATCTTGCCGTGAAGTTGGAACCATGCCTAAATAACTAACTGACTGAATGTCATCTTGCCGTGAAGTTGGAACCATGCCTAAATAACTAACTCACTGAATGTCATCTTGCCGTGAAGTTGGAACCATGCCTAAATAACTAACTCACTGAATGTCATCTTGCCGTGAAGTTGGAACCATGCCTAAATAACTAACTCACTGAATGTCATCTTGCCGTGAAGTTGGAACCATGCCTAAATAACTAACTCACTGAATGTCATCTTGCCGTGAAGTTGGAACCATGCCTAAATAACTAACTCACTGAATGTCATCTTGCCATGAAGTTGGAACCATGCCTAAATAACTAACTCACTGAATGTCATCTTGCCGTGAAGTTGGAACCATGCCTAAATAACTAACTCACTGAATGTCATCTTGCCGTGAAGTTGGAACCATGCCTAAATAACTAACTCACTGAATGTCATCTTGCCATGAAGTTGGAACCATGCCTAAATAACTAACTCACTGAATGTCATCTTGACGTGAAGTTGGAACCATGCCTAAATAACTAACTCACTGAATGTCATCTTGCCGTGAAGTTGGAACCATGCCTAAATAACTAACTCACTGAATGTCATCTTGCCGTGAAGTTGGAACCATGCCTAAATAACTAACTCACTGAATGTCATCTTGCCGTGAAGTTGGAACCATGCCTAAATAACTAACTGACTGAATGTCATCTTGCCGTGAAGTTGGAACCATGCCTAAATAACTAACTGACTGAATGTCATCTTGCCGTGAAGTTGGAACCATGCCTAAATAACTAACTGACTGAATGTCATCTTGCCGTGAAGTTGGAACCATGCCTAAATAACTAACTGACTGAATGTCATCTTGCCGTGATGTTGGAACCATGCCTAAATAACTAACTGACTGAATGTCATCTTGCCGTGATGTTGGAACCATGCCTAAATAACTAACTGACTGAATGTCATCTTGCCGTGAAGTTGGAACCATGCCTAAATAACTAACTCACTGAATGTCATCTTGCCGTGAAGTTGGAACCATGCCTAAATAACTAACTGACTGAATGTCATCTTGCCGTGAAGTTGGAACCATGCCTAAATAACTAACTCACTGAATGTCATCTTGCCGTGAAGTTGGAACCATGCCTAAATAACTAACTCACTGAATGTCATCTTGCCGTGAAGTTGGAACCATGCCTAAATAACTAACTCACTGAATGTCATCTTGCCGTGAAGTTGGAACCATGCCTAAATAACTAACTCACTGAATGTCATCTTGCCGTGAAGTTGGAACCATGCCTAAATAACTAACTCACTGAATGTCATCTTGCCGTGAAGTTGGAACCATGCCTAAATAACTAACTCACTGAATGTCATCTTGTCGTGAAGTTGGAACCATGCCTAAATAACTAACTCACTGAATGTCATCTTGCCGTGAAGTTGGAACCATGCCTAAATAACTAACTCACTGAATGTCATCTTGCCGTGAAGTTGGAACCATGCCTAAATAACTAACTGACTGAATGTCATCTTGCCGTGAAGTTGGAACCATGCCTAAATAACTAACTCACTGAATGTCATCTTGCCGTGAAGTTGGAACCATGCCTAAATAACTAACTCACTGAATGTCATCTTGCCGTGAAGTTGGAACCATGCCTAAATAACTAACTCACTGAATGTCATCTTGCCGTGAAGTTGGAACCATGCCTAAATAACTAACTCACTGAATGTCATCTTGCCGTGAAGTTGGAACCATGCCTAAATAACTAACTCACTGAATGTCATCTTGCCATGAAGTTGGAACCATGCCTAAATAACTAACTCACTGAATGTCATCTTGCCGTGAAGTTGGAACCATGCCTAAATAACTAACTCACTGAATGTCATCTTGCCGTGAAGTTGGAACCATGCCTAAATAACTAACTCACTGAATGTCATCTTGCCGTGAAGTTGGAACCATGCCTAAATAACTAACTCACTGAATGTCATCTTGCCGTGAAGTTGGAACCATGCCTAAATAACTAACTCACTGATTGTCATCTTGCCGTGAAGTTGGAACCATGCCTAAATAACTAACTCACTGAATGTCATCTTGCCGTGAAGTTGGAACCATGCCTAAATAACTAACTCACTGAATGTCATCTTGCCGTGAAGTTGGAACCATGCCTAAATAACTAACTCACTGAATGTCATCTTGCCGTGAAGTTGGAACCATGCCTAAATAACTAACTCACTGAATGTCATCTTGCCGTGAAGTTGGAACCATGCCTAAATAACTAACTCACTGAATGTCATCTTGCCGTGAAGTTGGAACCATGCCTAAATAACTAACTCACTGAATGTCATCTTGCCGTGAAGTTGGAACCATGCCTAAATAACTAACTCACTGAATGTCATCTTGTCGTGAAGTTGGAACCATGCCTAAATAACTAACTCACTGAATGTCATCTTGTCGTGAAGTTGGAACCATGCCTAAATAACTAACTCACTGAATGTCATCTTGTCGTGAAGTTGGAACCATGCCTAAATAACTAACTGACTGAATGTCAACTTGTCGTGAAGTTGGAACCATGCCTAAATAACTAACTGACTGAATGTCATCTTGTCGTGAAGTTGGAACCATGCCTAAATAACTAACTGACTGAATGTCATCTTGCCGTGAAGTTGGAACCATGCCTAAATAACTAACTGACTGAATGTCATCTTGCCGTGAAGTTGGAACCATGCCTAAATAACTAACTGACTGAATGTCATCTTGCCGTGAAGTTGGAACCATGCCTAAATAACTAACTGACTGAATGTCATCTTGCCGTGAAGTTGGAACCATGCCTAAATAACTAACTGACTGAATGTCATCTTGCCGTGAAGTTGGAACCATGCCTAAATAACTAACTGACTGAATGTCATCTTGTCTTTACAAATATGGGGCTGGGGTCCTATGCCCAAAATGCCTCAAGGATTCTTCAATCAAGTGCCATCTCCAGAATCAGTATATCTCATCATTTATAATTTTGTGTTCTAATTGCTTCTTGATTGTCCCTGCTTTTGCACCGTACAGTAGTGTCTAGTCTCATTTTAAGGGATTTTAATATGTACACATTTGGACATCACCCAATGCTATGAGGTTGTGTGATTGTGGCATGATAATTAGATCTAAAGATACCAGGTGTGATCTCAATATAGGACTAGACATTTTTCCTAGAATCATTGGTATTTATTGATCAGCTCAGGTCGCTACCTGTGGCCTACATTCCCCATGAACCAGGGCTGTTTGAATGTTAGGAACTGTTATTGTTCAAGTTAACCCTCAATATTAACTCTTGCTTTACCTGTCTTGTGGGATGTCGTGAGTGATTATCATTCTCCTGACCTTTGTCATCATTAATCCATTTCTGTCTGTGACAAACAGACTTCCACCCTTGCCTCAATCTCTTGGGTACTAAGTTTGGCTAGCTGGTCTTCTCAGATAAGGGCCAAAAACAGAAGTCATTTATGCAAGTTGTCCATGCGAAAAATCCCATGGTGGTTAGAAATTGTAAAGATGAGTTTGTAAGACCACGGCTCACCGGGAAGGTTAACCCAGTCAACAAACGCCTGAGGTCAGATGTGTCAGTTCAAAGATGCAAATATTGCATCTCTGCTTTAAACAGGCACAATGCATTTACGCTGAAAACAGACGAATGAAGACAATCACTAACCTGGCACAATTTTTAGGAAAGAAAACCTAGACATGGGTAGATAGAGCTTGTTATCTTGAATGGTTAGTTAGTCAGTCGGGGTTCCAACTTCACGGCAAAGGGACACCCCACAATGCTCCATTCCTGTGCCAGTGAATATCACACAAAATGCTCCTCCTGCCCCATGTGAAAAGTGGAACAGACAGGAGTCTCAACAAACCAACAGCCCGCACAGGTATACTATGCATAATGCCGCTGCCAGAATGCCACAACAAAAGTCCACCTTGAAAAATACAGTTCATCGTCATTGGAAGTGGCAGTCACTAGAAAACTAGCTGCCACACATTATAGCATAAGGCAAACCCAGTAAGTTTAGCAATTGGCTGGCGACCATTTTTCTGAACAGGCAGTTCATGACACAGAGAACTGCGAACAGATTTAAAAGCACTCCAAATAAAATCCACAGCTACGCCTAAAGTCGGAGTGGGTTCGCCTGATGGCGAAGGACACTGTTAATACGGAAAGCTAATCCACACGCGAATTTAGTCCATCACTACTATAAGTAGTGTGTATGGACTACGCTTGAGGTCAAAGCGAGCGAGCACCCAAAAAAAAAATCCACAGCTTACAGTGCTGGAAGCAGTGGCGGTCACAACCTTGGATGAAATCTGCCTAGAGGAAACATACCTTACACAAATGCATGGTGTACATCTAGATGCAGGAACAAAGAAGAATAGCAAACAGAATTACATATGTTGTTGTATAAAATATTCCTTTAGTAGTGATGTGGCATTTTATTTTTCTACAGTAAATTTTGGCAAGAAGCATCCCGACCCAGTTGTGGAGACAAGTTCGTTGTCCAGTGTGGAGCCACCGGATGTCAAATACCAGCTGAAGATTCTGGATGAAGGGGTGGATGAGGGTAGTCGACTGTCTGCGCTGCAGTTGGAAGCTATAACATATGCTTGTCAGAAACATATGACGATGCTGCCGAATGGGCAGAGGGCTGGTTATCTTGTTGGTGAGTTGTCATGGCTATTGTATCTTTTAGCTGTTGTCATTTCATGGCTTTTATAGAACATGGCACTTATCTGATCCTCTCTGTCATCTAGAACATGGCACTTATCTGATCCTCTCTGTTATTTAGAACATGGCACTTATCTGATCCTCTTTTAGAACATGGCACTCCGTGAAGGTTAACCCGGTCAACAAATGCCCGGAGAAGTCAGATGTGTCGGCCTAACGTCGCAAGAACGCAGCTCTGCTGTAAACAGGCACAACGCAATCAGTCCGAAAAAAAAACTCCAGATGAACGCAGAAGAAGAACATGGCACTTATCTGATCCTCTCTTACGGAACATGGCACTTATCTGATCCTCTCTTACAGAACATGGCACTTATGTGATCCTCTCTGTCATCTAGAACATGGCACTTATCTGATTCTCTCTCTCTCTCATCTAGAACATGACACTTATCTGATCCTCTCTTACAGAACATGGCACTTATCTGATTCTCTCTCTCTCTCTCTCATCTAGAACATGGCACATATGTGTTCCTCTCTGTCATCTAGAACATGGCACTTATCTGATCCTCTCTGTCATCTAGAACATGGCACTTATCTGATCCTCTCTGTCATCTAGAACATGGCACTTATCTGATCCGCTCCCTCATGTAGAACATGGCAATTATCTGATCCTCTCTGTCATCTAGAACATGGCACTTATCTGATCCTCTCGGTCATCTAGAACATGTCACTTATCTGATCCGTTCCCTCATGTAGAACATGGCAATTATCTGATCCTCTCTGTCATCTAGAACATGGCACTTATCTGATCCTCTCTGTCATCTAGAACATGGCACTTATCTGATCTTCTCTGTCATCTAGAACATGGCACTTATCTGATCCTCTCTGTCATCTAGAACATGGCACTTATCTGATCCTCTCTCTCTCATCTAGAACATGGCACTTATCTGATCCTTTCTGTCATCTAGAACATGGCACTTATCTGATCCTTTCTGTCATGTAGAACATGGCACTTATCTGATCCTTTCTGTCATCTAGAACATGGCACTTATCTGATCCTCTCTGTCATCTAGAACATGACACTTATCTGATCCTCTCTGTCATCTAGAACATGGCACTTATCTGATCCTTTCTCTCATCTAGAACATGGCACTTATCTGATCCTCTCTGTCATCTAGAACATGGCACTTATCTGATCCTCTCTGTCATCTAGAACATGGCACTTATCTGATCCTCTCTGTCATCTAGAACATGGCACTTATCTTATCCTCTCTGTCATCTAGAACATGGCACTTATCTGAACCTCTCTCTCTCATCTAGAACTTGGCACTTATCTGATCCTCTCTCTCTCATCTAGAACATGGCACTTATCTGATCCTTTCTGTCATCTAGAACATGGCACTTATCTGATCCTCTCTGTCATCTAGAACATGGCACTTATCTGATCCTCTATGTCATCTAGAACATGGCACTTATCTGATCCGCTCCCTCATGTAGAACATGGCAATTATCTGATCCTCTCGGTCATCTAGAACATGGCACTTATCTGATCCTCTCTGTCATCTAGAACATGGCACTTATCTGATCCTTTCTGTCATCTAGAACATGGCACTTATCTGATCCTTTCTGTCATCTAGAACATGGCACTTATCTGATCCTCTCTGTCATCTAGAACATGGCACTTATCTGATCCTCTCTGTCATATAGAACATGGCACTTATCTGATCCTTTCTCTCATCTAGAACATGGCTATTATCTGATCCTTTCTTTCATATAGAACATGGCTATTATCTTACCCTTTCTCATAGCTCCGTGGCGAAGGGATTATGGACACAGTTCAAAATCCTGTATACTACTTCAAAACACAGCTGCGGGCGATTTGACAGCAGACCGCCTTGCGTTGGAAATTATTATATGGCGTGGGTGTCGGTCGTTCAGAAAGCAATAGCAAATTATTGAATGTGAATTTGCCAAGAGATCACAAACAGCCAAAAGATGCAGGGGTTGACTGCGACATCCTGTAAAGGATGTGCAACTAACTTCTAACTTTCATAGAACATGAACTTAAATGATTGATTTGTTTCTGAATTCCAGGTGATGGTGCTGGTGTGGGGAAGGGGCGAACCATTGCTGGTATTATTTATGAAAATTATTTACATCGAAGAAAGCGAGCAATATGGTAGGTGTCTTTTTTTATTCTCTTTGCTCTGTTTATTGATTATGTGGAGGTCAACGTGTCCAAGAGTTTTAACACGCTTAAGCTTTCTCTTCTGACCATGCTCTAGTGCAGGGGTCACCAAACTTTTTTCACGGCGGACCAGATAACTGACAAAATGACGAGCGCGGGCCGGATACTCATTCTGTACAATACTTGCGCCGTTCTCCGTGGCGAAGGTCTTACGGACGCAGTTTGTAATACCGTATACCCGCGTTCAACACATAGCTGTGCACGATTTGGCAGCAGATCGCGTTGCCCTGGTTTTTTACGCTATGGTATGGGTGTCGGTCGTTCAGAAAGCAATGGCAAACTACTGAACGTAAACTTGTCAAGACACTAACAACAGCAAAAAATGCTGGTAAAGGATATGCAACTAACTTTAACAATACTTGCAAGCCAGAATAGAAGCTCTGGGAAAAAGACGAAAAACTAAGTTAATGATGGGTGAGTGGCGTGCAATGCACAAAAACAAATACAACCAACATATTTATTTACTTAAAAAAGTTATCAAAGAATTCAGAATCAATTTCTTCAAGAAAAGCCTGGAACTGACGGTGAGTGAGTTTATGTCCCCGAATGAAGTTCACATCAGAAACGACTGGTTTCAGTACACAAGAAATACTTAAGTCCTTCTCACAGAGTGTTTGCTGATGTTTGATGCAGTTTATGAATAGAACGCCCGGAATTTGCAAATCTTCCAACTGAGTTCTGATCTGCCCCATCAGACCCTTCTTCACTCCAGCCATGTTTTTTCGTTCATCAACTGTAACACCTCGAAGATGATTCCACTAATGGTTATAGTCTTGCAAATATTTTTGCACTTCCATGAAATTGTCTTTTCTAGTTGTTGTTCCATACATGCTGCAAACGGATGCCAACACTTCCTTTATCTGAAAGTCCAAATTGGCATCACAAATGAACACAAGAAGTTGTGACGTACTCGAGAGATCAGTAGACTCATCCAGCGCCAGAGAATACCACAAGTTCCTAGTTTTCTTGCGTATCTGTAGCACTATGTTCTCTCCAAGTTCTTCTGTTTTTCGCACAACTGAACTTGCCGAAAGGCTGATAGTTCCAAACAAATCGGCTTTCTCAGGACACATGTCATTAGCTGCTTCCATCATACACTCTTTGATGAAGATACCATCAGTAAACGGTTTTCTTTGTTCTGCCATCTTATACACTATTTAGTAACTTGTACGAGTGATAGATTCATTTTCAGCAAAGTTTCTCGTGAAGAGATTTCTTTGTGTTTCTAAACCACGTTCCGTGGACTCATATTTCTCAGAGCGTAACTTTACAGAAAACTTTGAATATGTTGAAAGATGCTTTGTTTCCTAGTGACGCCGAAGCTTGTACTTTTTCAAAACCGCAACACTTTCACTACATATTACGCAGTTGGTTTTATTTATTTCCACAAAAAAGTACATTACTCTGCACTCTTTATTGAAAACGCGACACTCACAGAGTCCACTTTTCTTTTCATAGCAGCCATAATGAAGGATGAAGTACACGGGATCTGAAAATGAAAAGGACATTAAATTAGAAACATAATTAAAGACCTATTGAAACACAAGAAAAGCAGAGGACAAAGGGTCACTGGTGAAGCTACGGCTCACCAAAGGTACATATAAAGTTTATAGGTACCTTTGGTAATAGAATATATCTCATAATAAGGTTTGCAAAATAGACCGGCCTAAATAAACAGCCTAGAGCAGTGTTTTTCAACCGGGGTTCCACGAGTGGCAGCCAGGGGTTCAGCCGAAACAGACCGAAATCGCCTAAATGCAACAGAGAATCTGGTTTATTACATAAAGTAGGACAGACACTTGAATCATCACAGAGAGTTCCTTGAGCAACGTAAACATTTGCGCAAGGATCTGCTCCAGCAGAAATATTGGAAAACACTGGCCTAGAGACCAGCTCGATTAACTCCTTGACCGGGGAATGCTTCTGAGTTGGGGATAATGTTTTCATAATAACACGAGGAATCTATGGCATGTTTATGCTATGTTTGCTACTTTATTGCCTCTATTCACATGTGTAGTTCACTTACCTATCACTGTCAAACAAAGAAATCGTTGTTACATACCAATACAATGGATGACTGGCAAAAAGAAGTAACATTTCTGGAGCATCGGACCTGTGTTGATAGACGGACGCATCTGAGGGAGGGAAAGGTGTGTGTTGTGCCAAGGAAACCATGGTAACGTCAGAGCGTACGCGGCTCTACCACGAGCCGTGAAAGACCTGGGATGGCGCGAAATGAGCAAAGATTACAATAAACAAGAACATCTAGATACAATAATTTATAATTTATAACAGTAAATTTAAGACACATTAGCAGCCAGGAGGTTGGTTAGTTAGTTAGTTAGTCGACAGATCATCCTCATTGCACATCGAACCATTCAGTCCATAAGTGCTCAAATCCCCTCCTCAGTAAATCCCGCTGCATGTAGCGGCTGAGGGAAATATATGTGTGTGTTGTGTCATAGAAACGTGTTGTAAATAAGCCAGGAGGTCTCCGCACATGTGAAGATGTCCTATTATTCTAAATATAATATTTACATTTAAATTGTATAACAACGCCTCGTGCTCCATACGTTATATCAAGCAAGTTCGAGAACCGTCGGCGGGCCGGATAAAATGACGCCGCGGGCCGGATCCGGTCCGCGGGCCGTAGTTTGGTGACCCCTGCTCTAGTGGGTTCGTTCCAGAAGCTGGTCAGTTGGACTGAAATGTTGACTTCTCATCCTTGGCTTGGGGACTTAAATTACAAGTACCTTAGAATTCGGAGTGGGTTTGCCTGATGGCGAGGGGCATAGGTAATATGGGTAGCTAACCCTTAGGCAAAATCAGTCAGTGGATTTTAAAGTGAGCAAATGTTTACAAAAAAAAATAATCATTTATATGGTTCGCTAACCTCTCTTCTTCTTCTCTTTCTCCCTCCTCCCCTCCCTCTTTTTTCGGTCAAAAGATGTGGACAAATTATGTTGCATTAAAAGATTATAAGAACTAAAATGGCATACAGAATAATCAATGTGACATGTTTTTGTTTTACACATCTTGATGTGATTTGGCGTATATACTGTTTTTCCTTGAGTCCAAAGCACATGAACACAAAGATAATAACATAATTATGTATACTAAGGAATGAAGTAAAGCAGGTGAATAATATGGGAAAGACTTTGAAGAAGCTACAGGAGAGAATAGATGAAAAGATAAGAGCTTGATTTGAAGATTGATGACCTTTGTTCAGTTTGCAGAATAAAAGGTGTAAGAAGAATACATATACTAAGCAAATGAAATAAGCGTTAACCCTTTGGTGATCCAGTCAGCAAATCTGTTCTGCTTTGCCATTGTAGGTTGAGTGTGTCCAACGATCTGAGAGTCGACGCTGAAAGAGACCTGCGGGACATTGGTGCCACCCACATTGAGGTGTATCCGCTGAACAAGGTTTGTAATCATTGTGTATCCTGTCACTGGGGCATGATGGTTGATGATGCTGTTGTTGTTGTTGTTGTTTTTAGGGTGGATGTCCATGTATTTTATGATGGTCACTGCACCATTGTGTTCTCTGTCATTACAGTATGATTAATACAGATATTAACAGTATTAATACCAGTGTATTTGGTTCACGTCTCTGTGTTTTCTGTCATTACAGTATGAGTAATACAGATATTAACAGTATTAATACCAGTGTATTTGGTTCACGTCTCTGTGTTTTCTGTCATTACATTATGATTAACACAGATATTAATAGTATTAATACCAGTGTATTTGGTTCACGTCTCTGTGTTTTCTGTCATTACAGTATGATTAACACAGATATTAATAGTATTAATACCAGTGTATTTGGTTCACGTCTCTGTGTTCTCTGTCATTACAGTATGATTAATACAGATATTAACAGTATTAATACCAGTGTATTTGGTTCACGTCTCTGTGTTTTCTGTCATTACAGTATGAGTAATACAGATATTAACAGTATTAATACCAGTGTATTTGGTTCACGTCTCTGTGTTTTCTGTCATTACATTATGATTAACACAGATATTAATATTATTAATACCAGTGTATTTGGTTCACGTCTCTGTGTTTTCTGTCATTACAGTATGATTAACACAGATATTAATAGTATTAATACCAGTGTATTTGGTTCACGTCTCTGTGTTTTCTGTCATTACATTATGATTAACACAGATATTAATAGTATTAATACCAGTGTATTTGGTTCACGTCTCTGTGTTTTCTGTCATTACAGTATGATTAACACAGATATTAATAGTATTAATACCAGTGTATTTGGTTCACGTCTCTGTGTTTTCTGTCATTACAGTGTGATTAATACAGATATGAATAGTATTAATACCAGTGTATTTGGTTCACGTCTCTGTGTTTTCTGTCAATGTGATACGTTTAATAATCAGTGCAGTTATTGATAGGAGCATTAGTGTTTATGATTGTTCACGTGACCATGATTGGTTTCTGTTACTGGGATATGATTAATAATTAATACAGATAGAAATATTATCAATACCAATGTATTTGTGCATTCACGTCACCGTGTTTTGTGTTCCTGTGACATGTTTAATAATCAATTCATCTATTGATTGAATCATTGGCCATTGTTTATGAATATTCGCATCATTGTTTTCCGTCACTGGTGTATGATTGATAATTAATATTGATATTAATATCAATACCAGTATATTATGTTGTTCACACCACTGTGTTTTCTGTTCCTGTGATATGTTTAACCCTTTACAGGGCACGCTGTTTTCCTTTTTGTAACTCAGGAAAAATTGTTGAGGTTGTCAGTCAGATTTAGGGTTACATTAGTAAAAACATCAAGTCTAAGGAGTTAGTGGACATATTTTTGTTTAATAAAATACAAAATGAAGGAAAATTAATGCAGATTTATTATTTTACTCACATGTGAAATAAATAATCCAGTGTTGCTTGCATTTTGGTTGCATTTGTTGGAACCCATGCTCAATCATTTATCTGTTTGATCTTTTTGTCTAGCATACTCAATTGTGTGATCGGCAATCAGAGATCCAAAGTGTGTACACTCACACTGCTTACGCTGATATAACTGATATCTAGCTCCGATTCATAGTGCACTTCAATGTCACTTAAATTGAACCCAGCGAAATCTCCGCTATCACTTGAAGAATTGTCAAAATCCATTTGAAAAAACAAAGCATTAAAACCCTGAAACTATTTAAAGAATCCTATCAGATTTAAATAAAACGCAAATGGCGCCCACGTTATCAAGTTATCGACAACACCGGACGTAAACAAAGAGAAGTCTCGAGATGCTCATGTTTACAACGCTTAGTTGTCATGGACGCTTTCGGGCGTTTTGCCCGTTCGGTAGTAAAGACACTTTCGGCCCCTGTGCCCTGTAAAGGGTTAATGATCAGTGCAGTTAGTAACAGTATCATTGTCAGTGTTTATGATAGTTCACGTCATTGTTTTCCGTCACTAGAATATGATTAATAATTAATGCAGTTGTTAATGCGACCAGTTCCTGTGTTTATGAATGTGATGTCACCATTGTGTGTTTTCTGTCACTGGGATATGACTTAACAATTAATACAGATATTAGGATCTCAGCCGAGTGTGTGATTGTTCATATCATCGTCTGTTTCCTGTCACTGTTTAATACAATTACACTTCTGTTATTATCAGATAATTTTAAAAGGAATTATTTCATTTATTGAAGTGTTTACTAACCTCATTTTATGATGTGTCTGTTTTCAGTTTAAATATTACTCAAAGCTTTCCAGCAAAGAAAATAACAATTGTAAGAAAGGTGTGATCTTTGCAACTTACTCTTCATTGATTGGTGAGAGTCAAGCAGACGGCAAGTACAACACTCGCCTGAAACAGTTACTCAAGTGGTTTGGTCATGACTTTGAAGGAGTCGTATCCTTTTGTTGTTTCTCTGGAGTTGTATTGTTAGGTTTCTAAGGCAGCCAAAATAATTGTATGTTTTTAAACAGTTTTGGAGTCTCTTGGCAATATAATATCTAAAGCTTGCAGAGAAATTTGGGAGGGGGGGGGGGGGGGGGAGACTCATTTTGAATTCAAGCGTAGTCCATACACGAGCTACTACTTCTAGTGCACTGGATTGGTTGTTTGCGTGCAGGCTAACTCTATTACCATCAGACGAACCCACTTTGACTTCTGGGGTACTTGTACTTTACATCCCCAAGTCAAGGATGAGAAGTCAGCATTTTAGTCTTAGTTGTCGAGTGTAGGGGTAGAACCCGCTAGCTCGGCACCAGCACACAGGAAGTTAAAAAGTGCGAGCGTTCATATCCATTCTGCCATGCAGACCTCCTGCAGAGGAAACATTAGCAACCAAGACTGGATGTGCTTACAACCTGTACTGAGTCTTGTCCTGGGTACATCCTGATTATCCCCTACCCACATGTGAAGTTCCAGTGCCATGCCTCTCCCCACATGTCAGGTTCCAGTGCCATGCCTCTCCCCACATGTCAGGTTCCAGTGCCATATCTCTCCCCACATGTCAAGTTCCAGTGCCATGCCTCTCCCCACATGTGAAGTTCCAGTGCCAACTTCCTCACATGTCAAGTTTCAGTGCCATGCTTCTCCCCACATGTAAAGTTCCGGTGCCAACTTCCCCACATGTAAAGTTCCGGTGCCAACTTCCCCACATGTAAAGTTCCGGTGCCAACTTCCCCACATGTAAAGTTTCGGTGCCAACTTCCCCACATGTAAAGTTCCGGTGCCAACTTCCCCACATGTAAAGTTTCGGTGCCAACTTCCCCACATGTAAAGTTCCCGTGCCAACTTCCCCACATGTAAAGTTCCGATGCCAACTTCCCCACATGTAAAGTTTCGGTGCCAACTTCCCCACATGTAAAGTTCCGGTGCCAACTTCCCCACATGTAAAGTTTCGGTGCCAACTTCCCCACATGTAAAGTTCCAGTGCCAACTTCCCCACATGTAAAGTTCCAGTGCCAACTTCCCCACATGTCAAGTTCCAGTGCCATGCTTCTCCCCACATGTCAAGTTCCGGTGCCAACTTCCCCACATGTAAAGTTCCAGTGCCAACTTCCCCACATGTAAAGTTCCGGTGCCAACTTCCCCACATGTAAAGTTCCGGTGCCAACTTCCCCACATGTAAAGTTCCGGTGCCAACTTCCCCACATGTAAAGTTACGGTGCCAACTTCCCCACATGTAAAGTTTCGGTGCCAACTTCCCCACATGTAAAGTTCCAGTGCCAACTTCCCCACATGTAAAGTTCCAGTGCCAACTTCCCCACATGTAAAGTTCCGGTGCCAACTTCCCCACATGTAAAGTTCCAGTGCCAACTTCCCCACATGTAAAGTTTCGGTGCCAACTTCCCCACATGTGAAGTTCAAGTGCCAGCCTTACACAGCGAGCTCATTTCTGAGATTGGAGATGGGAAGGAGAGCTCAGCGACACAACCCCTGTGCAGGTGGTACTTGGATACATCTCTACACTAACCTTCCTCTGATACGTTCACTGGAAGTATAGAGTATACTTGAATACATCTCTACGCTAACCTCCCTTTGATAAGTTCACTGGAAGTATAGAGTATACTCAAGTCTTCTAGAAGAATCACGATGCACCAACCTTCACTGCGCTGCAGGGTTGTATTCTGTTGCCAGCCCATTGTGTTTGATCCAGGGCCTCAATGATTGCTTGAGCAAGTGATGTAGCTCCATTCCTCAAGCAATTTCCTTCATAAAGAAATCTTTGGGACCCCCTGGGCTGTAAACAAATTCCACGGGCCTTCTTTGTGAAGGCAGCTGTGGTAGTGTAGCGGCCAGCACTTTTCTGCCGACTCATTAGCCGAGGATTGAAATTAGCACAGAGGCACATTTTTAAAATAACCAAGGCTGCCTGGTTGATACATCCTAAAATGGATACCAAGAAATGACTTGCGAAGAAAGGGTGACCAGTGTGATCTCGTCATCATCACCGTTGAAATGTGGGTCAAGGACCATATGCCCAATACACCTTACGGCCTGTAAAAATGTCCTTTGCTTTGTTAAGCTCCTTAACTCAGTGTTTACAGATTGTGTTTGATGAGTGCCATAAAGCCAAGAATCTCTACCCAACGGGCTCCTGCAAGCCCACCAAGACCGGCCAGACCGTCCTGGAGCTGCAGAACCGTCTGCCCAAGGCCAGGGTCATCTATGCGTCTGCCACAGGAGCTTCTGAGCCCAAGAACATGGCTTACATGACTCGCTTGGGTCTCTGGGGCGAAGGGACTCCTTTTAGAGAATTTAATGATTTTATTCAAGCTGTTGAACGGAGGTGAGTACCTGCAGCTGTTACATGGTTGTGTCTGTACTTGTGATCATTCCCCTGGTATAGTGGCTAGTGTCTTCACTCTCTGTTGCTGCATCTGTGGGTTTCAGCCCTGACTGGCAGCGTGGAATTTTCTTTCAGACCAGCATGATTTTTGGAATGGACCCGTTCTCAAAATGTGTACCTGGGAATTTTCTTTGAAAGCAAAGGCGGTTGTTGTGATACAGACGATACCATTCCTCATTTAGCATGTTCGCTGAAAAGATGGGTCTAACATAGCTCCAATATGCCTTAATGGGTCTAACATAGATGGGTCTAACATAGCTCCAATATGCCTTAATGGGTCTAGCATAGATGGGTCTAACATAGCTCCAATATGCCTTGATGGGTCTAACATAGCTCCAATATGCCTTAATGGGTCTAACATAGATGGGTCTAACATAGCTCCAATATGCCTTAATGGGTCTAACATAGATGGGTCTAACATAGCTCCAATATGCCTTAATGGGTCTAACATAGATGGGTCTAACAGCTCCAATATACCTTAATGGGTCTAACATAGATGGGTCTAACATAGCTCCAATATGCCTTAATGGGTCTAACATAGATGGGTCTAACATAGCTCCAATATGCCTTAATGGGTCTAACATAGATGGGTCTAACATAGCTCCAATATACCTTAATGGGTCTAACATAGATGGGTCTAACATAGCTCCAATATGCCTTAATGGGTCTAACATAGATGGGTCTAACATAGCTCCAATATGCCTTAATGGGTCTAACATAGCTCCAATATGCCTTAATGGGTCTAACATAGATGGGTCTAACATAGCTCCAATATACCTTAATGGGTCTAACATAGCTCCAATATGCCTTAATGGGTCTAACATAGATGGGTCTAACATAGATGGGTCTAACATAGCTCCAATATGCCTTAATGGGTCTAACATAGATGGGTCTAACATAGCTCCAATATGCCTTAATGGGTCTAACATAGATGGGTCTAACATAGCTCCAATATGCCTTAATGGGTCTAACATAGATGGGTCTAACATAGCTCCAATATGCCTTAATGGGTTTAACATAGATGGGTCTAACATAGCTCCAATATGCCTTAATGGGTCTAACATAGATGGGTCTAACATAGCTCCAATATACCTTAATGGGTCTAACATAGCTCCAATATACCTTAATGGGTCTAACATAGATGGGTCTAACATAGCTCCAATATGCCTTAATGGGTCTAACATAGATGGGTCTAACATAGTTCCAATATGCCTTAATGGGTCTAACATAGATGGGTCTAACATAGTTCCAATATGCCTTAATGGGTCTAACATAGATGGGTCTAACATAGCTCCAATATGCCTTCATGGCAAGTTCAGTTCATAAATAAACACACATAGTATTGTTTGGCGCTCATAGAAGTGAGAAGGAAGTAGAGATTAAAGGACGCACTAGACAACATAAAAATTGAAGGCTATAGCTACTGACCAGGATTCAAACCTGTTATCCCCAGTTCTTAACTCAGCTCATTTCTGGACTGGATGTTTGCAAAGACTGCTTTCTTTTTTGTCCTATTCTCATAAGTAAATGGGCGTATTTTATTTTCACCGGTGAATATATGTCAGAAGACATTGCTTTGTAGTAGCTGTGATTTCTTTAATTTGGAACCTACTGCACAAATTCTGGTCGAGACATGAACACGGAGCTGATCCACGACACTTGTGATCGAGTGAGATGGCAAAACATGACCGCCCAAGCTTATCAGCATGGCACATGATGGATGGATTGCACACAATCAGCAAACAAGTTAGGGTAACAATGTTGAGAACATGCATTTTTCCCATGGCAGTATATGGAATCACTAAATAAGAACATTAGCTTCTTGGAATAATCTGGACCATGTATATCAATCAGCTTCACTTGTACATTGTCCCATTGTCTTCTCTGCTTGTACACTGTTCCACTAATCAGCTCCACTTGTACATTGTCCCATTGTCTTCTCTGCTTGTACACTGTCTGTTCCACTAATCATCTTCACTTGTACATTGTCCCATTGTCTTCTCTGTTTGTACACTGTTCCACTAATCAGCTCCACTTGTACATTGTCTCATTGTCTTCTCTGTTTGTACACTGTTCCACTAATCAGCTCCACTTGTACATTGTCCCATTGTCTTCTCTGTTTGTACACTATTCCACTAATCAGCTTCACTTGTACATTGTCCCATTGTCTTCTCTGCTTGTACACTATCTCTTCCACTTATATACATCTTCTACACTCATGGATCTTCTTTTTCTTATGCATTCATTCAGAATATTCTTTTACACATAATTGCGAAAGATTGTTGTTTTGGAAGACGTCCGACTTACTTATGGATCTGACATGTTGACATTGTTTCTTGTGTGTTCACAGAGGGGTTGGCGCCATGGAACTGGTTGCCATGGATGCTAAGCTGCGAGGGATGTACATAGCCAGACAGTTGAGCTTTCACGGAGTCTCATTCCGCATCGATGAGATTCCCTTGGAGCGGGACTTCGTCAAGACCTACAATCTTGCAGTGGAAATGGTGAGCTGATGTGCTATAGTTATGCTATCTGCCGTTTGGTGATTGTTTATTGTCTGTTGTTTATCACAAAGCAGTTTCCCGCCATGGTTCTGTAATCTCAAGGTGCCGTCACATTCTGTAGGCCTGAATGCCAATGTTTCCCTAATTTTTCCAACCCTGTAATCAAACCTGTGTCCGGCCTTGCCCGTGACATTACACATAACGCTGTTGGCTATCACCCAAGCATGGTAACTTTGACAATTGACAACAAAAGTGGAGAAAGTCAAGTAAATATGTTTTGTGTGTGTCATAAACCTATGGCATATAACATAAAGTAATATTACCAATGACACCTATTCGCCCCGAACCGGTTGTCACGGAAATCGAACAGCAACAACGTTGTGATAACATTAAAACTAATGTTTAATGATTATTAGCGTTAATTACATAAACCATGAATTAAATCCCTACCCCCTCTGCCGTGCGTCCACCTTGACGAGGTAGAGGGGCTTGAGCGTTCCAATGACCCCAAGAGCTATGCCGACGGTAGCACAGCTACTGGTAGGGTCACCCATGTCGGACAGGTCAAGGGAGAGGGACCAGACAAAGCGACGTACAAACCTGCTGCCTTGTAGGTAGACTGGGGACAGTCAAAGGCTAGGGAAAGCTTCCCGAACAAATGCTTGTCGAAATCGGATGTACTGAGCCACAGGCTTGACAAAGAAGTGCAACGTAACTTTATCATTTCATGATGCCACAGATGAAAATTAATCGTTATGGTGCTAATCCCGTGAAGTCCCATCAGGCGGTGATAGTGCCGGGCCCCCTGCCTCGAGGGGGTCCACCCATGACTACTGGTGGTCACCTTCCCCTGTGCTGTGGAGTCAAGGCACAGAGGAGTAGGTTAAGAGCTATTGACCAAACACCCCGGACACTCAACATACTACAATGGAATGCAGAAGGAGTTTATAACAAGAAAGCCTCCCTAACACAGCGTCTTCATAAAGATAGAATAGATGTGGCATGCATTCAAGAGACACACATCAACGCCAATCGCACATTTTCAGTCGAGGGATATCAGGCCACACGTTTTGACCGCGAAGGACACAAAGGAGGAGTTGTAATACTTACACGAAATACAATACCTTGCAGCGAAGTATCTGTGATCTCTGACAACCAAACGGAAATTATAGGTGTTGATATAATGATAAAGGACGTGAAAATAAGAATTTACAATCTGTATAGCCCGGCAGATAAGGATCTTACACTCTCAAACATGGAAATAACTGACACAAATTGCATTGTTGTCGGAGACTTTAATAGCCGTTCGGAAAGATGGGGATACCCAGATACTGACAAAAGAGGAGATGAAGTGGAGGACTGGGAAATAGACTCAAATCTCCATCTACTCAACAAAGCGGATGACACACCGAGCTTCTACTCCAGAAGATGGATTACCACTTCTACTCCAGACTTAGCTTTCTGCACAGGAGACATCCTCCACAAAATCGATCGCCATGTGCTTGACCAATTAGCAGGTAGTGACCACAGACCAATCAAGCTTGTAATAAATATGGAGTATGTTCCACAGGAGCAAAAGCCTTTGCCCCGTTGGAATTACAAACGAGCAGATTGGGACAGATTTGCCATACTAACAGACAAATATTGTGAAAACATAAATACACGATATGGCAACATGAAGCAAATGGTGGAAAGTCTAAACAGAGCAATAATACAGGCGGCCACTGAGTCTATTCCAAGAGGAGCGAGGAAAAATTACAAACCATACTGGACTGAAGAACTACAAATTTTGGAGGACAAAGTTGAAGATGCTAGGAAGACCGCAGAGAGAGAACAAACAACTGAAGCGAACATCTCTCTCAAAGCCATCTCAGCAAAATATAAAAGAACAGTAAATCAAACAACAAGAGATTGTTGGAGGAAAAAAACAGAAAACCTGAATTTTGACAGGGATGGAAATAAACTATGGAAACTAGTGAAAGCCATGAACAATGAAGGACCTAGAAACAAACAAATAACAATTAAACAAGGAAATGCCTTGCTTACAGGAAAAAAGGCTGCAAATGCACTAATGGAACACTATGCCAGTGCAAACCACATTGATATTACAGCCGAACAGAAGAAAGCAATCAAAGATAAACAGATACATCATAGATATACAGAGACAGCAGCAGAATATATGATGGCAAATCTAACAATGGAAGAAATGGAACAGGCAATGAATACCCTAAAAAAGAAGACATCACCAGGAAAGGATGGAATCACAAATGAAATGCTAATAGGACTAGGCACTAAGGCAAAAAAGAAACTACTAGCAGTCCTAAATTACAGCTGGAAGAGGGGAATAGTCCCACAGGCATGGAAGGAAGCTATACTAATACCAGTCCCAAAGAAAGGAAAAGACCTGGAAGAACCAAATGGCTATCGACCTATCAGTCTTCTTAGCTGTGTAGGAAAATTAATGGAACGCATTATCAATGGCAGGCTAACATGGCATCTGGAAGAAAACCAACTCTTAACACCTCACCAAGCAGGATTCAGAAAGTACAGATCCACTGAAGATCAAATAACCTATATAGCTCAGGAAATAGAGGATGCCTTCCAAGAGAAAAAGCACACACTAACGGTCTGGATAGATTTAGAAAAAGCATTTGATAAAGTATGGAAGGAAGGACTGAAAGTAAAACTGCAAAAAATGCATGTTTGTGGGAAAATGTACAAATGGATCAGCCACTACCTTGAGAACAGAACTGCCAGGACAAAAGTACAAGGACAAACCAGCAAAATGATGCTATTGGAGCAAGGTGTCCCCCAAGGAGGAGTTCTTTCACCAACATTATTCCTAGCATATATAAACGACATCACGGAAAATTTTCCAGCCAGAGTACACACATCATCCTTTGCAGATGACCTAGCCATATGGACATCTGAAGAATATATTAGTACAGCTAACAGCAGAATACAGCAAGCCCTATTAGCGCTAGAGAACTGGTCAAAATCATGGCTAGTGAAGATAAGTGAGGAGAAAACAACATGCACAGTGTTCTCCCTCTCAACTAAAACTCAGCAACCTAAGCTGGTATTGAATGGAAAAATAATGCGCCATGAAGAAAATCCAAACTATCTAGGAGTCACCTTTGATCGTCGCCTGACATGGAAGACACAGGTTGAGAAAAATCGAACAAGAGCAAGGCAACGAATGGCAATCATGAAAAAGCTTGCTGGTACAACGTGGGGAGCAGATGAGAAAGTTCTCAAGAAGTTATATACTGGACGGGTGAGGCCAGTACTGGAATATGGCATTGCAGCTTGGGCAACAGCAGCTAAGTCAAACTTTAACAAAATAAGTAGAGTCCAAAATCAAGGAATGCGAATCATAACTGGAAGCCTGAAGACAACGCCTATTAATGAATTAGAAAAGATCACTTGTTTACAACCAATGCAGGATAGAAGAGATAGCAGAGCCCAGCAACAAGCTGAAAAATTTAGAAGATTGACAGACCACCCTATGTATAAAAGGTTTAGTGGTTTTGGAAAGGGAAGACTGAAGCGTAGCAACTTTGTAGAAACTGCAAAACGAAAGATTAGGGCAGATCCCATACTTAACATATCAACAGTCAAACCCATTTACAATGCAGACAAGTTCCCAGCTTGGAGACAGCAGCAACTGCCTGAGATGATAGAAAACATTCCTGGTATTGAGAAAAAGAACACTCAGCATGAAACCGAAAGAAGAGAAATAACCCTAAACTACATAAAAGAACATTACCCAAGCAGCAATTGGACCCATGCATATACAGATGGATCAGCCAAAAATTCAGTAGAGAATGGAGGAGGAGGAATTCTCCTAAATTTAAAAAATGGAGTGAAAAAAACACATTCAGTGGCAACTGGAAAGTTCTCAAGTAACTTCAAAGCGGAGGTAGAGGCTCTGAAAACTGCAGCAGAAATGCTCTTGATGGAGGAAAATAAAGAGACGCAAATAGCTATCTTCACAGATGCAAAGTCAGCTGTCTCAATACTGAAGAGCAAAAACAGCACAGAACTATCTGACCTAAGAGCAGCACTCCATGGTCTATGCCAGAAATCCAAAAAAGTTATAATACAGTGGATCCCATCACATTGCAGTATACCTGGAAATGAAGAGGCTGACAGACTGGCAAAAGAGGGCGGACGACTACCACAGCCTGACATAGACATAACCTATAATGAGGCAAAGAGGTTGATAAAAAGCACTTATAGAACCAAATGGGAATCAGAGCATCCAGGCCACCAGAAGGATGATGCATATTACAAGCTCGACCGAAGAGAACAAGTAGCAATCTTCAGACTCCGCACAGGACATAACAGGCTGAAATACCACTTGTTCAACAAACTAAAGATAGGAGATACAGATGAATGTAATTGTGGAACTGGTAAAATGACAGCTAAACATTTGCTGCAAGAGTGCCCAATATATGCAGAACAGAGAAAGATATTTTGGCCCACACCTGCTTCATTCGAGGACAAGCTCTATGGAGATATCAACAAGCTCAAGTCGACTGCAGCTTACTTTAACTGTATTCAGGTTAACATTTAAATGTACATGAAGAAGTATTTAGACTGCCACACTTCATACCACAGGCATGTCGGTTACACAAGCCTCCCAGAGGCATGAAATGGAATATTGCTTGGATAGCAAATCCATTATGTGGAAAGTCCGAATCGAAAGCTCACTGTGTGGGCTTCATAAAAGGTGGAAAAAGTGTCCTAGTGGCACAAAATGGTATATTGCTTGGATAGCAAATCCATTACGTGGAAAGTCCGAATCAAAAGCTCACTGTGTGGATGTCATCTGCACACTGCATTCTTCTGGCTTCTGGAAGAACAGCCTACGGAAGGCCCAATATACGGAAGTGAGGCTAAGCAGCCATGTGCAGGACGTGACGATTCCTTGGGTGAGCCCAGTACCAGAGCGCTGTGTGTTGGCTCTGCAATTATGGAAGCCTCCTTGGATGGCGGGGAATGCCCATGGTCTGCCCCTGCCTTCCCTTGAGGGCCGACCAGGATGCCTTTGGCTGTTCTATATGGGCCAGCTGGGATGGGAGATAACACCACAACAGTGAGAGTCTAACGTCCTAAGAAACCCCCCGGGAAGGTTAACCCGGTCAACAAATGCCCGCAGAAGTCGGATGTGTCGGCCTAACGGCGCAAGAACGCAGCTCTGCTGTAAACAGGCACAACGCAATCACGTCCGAAAAAAAAACTCCGGATGAACGAAGAAGAAGAAGAAGAAATCCCTACAAGAGAATCACACAATCACTAACTACCCGCTAACCCTTCTAAGTATTTGATGCATATCTAAAACAACCCAGTAATTAAAATGGTTCTAAAGCCCGACCCTGTCTATCGCCATCTTAAACGCTAACTGTCACAACAAAATGACGTCTTCCATTCTCTATCTTATACAAATGGTGCGCACCACACATATACTGAGCAGTGCGCAAACCCAAGCACGTACTGGGCCAGTAGTTATTTGTTATATTAGATTAAGTCAACAGGTGTAATATGGGGTTGTGACAGTTCGCATGTTTTAAGATCACCAAATGGATAAAAGCACTCGCTCTGAAAACCTCTGGCACGAAGATACCCCTGCACCAGTCAATTGGACTAAAATGTTTGACTTCTCGTCCTTGACTAGGAGACACAAATTACAAGTACCTCAGATGTCGGAGTGGGTTTTCCTGATGACGAGGGACACTGGTAATAGAGAAAGCTAGTCCACACAGGAAATCAGTCCAGTGCACTAGAAGTAGTGTGTAAGGACTACGTTGTATCATCATTGTTGTCATTTAAAGCATCGTCAGCATCTTATAATTTTCATGATCATCTTATTGAGCAAATGTAAACAAAAATACTATAGCCTTTTTAATCCTGATAGAAATATGATCAACAAAAAAAATTTCTGATATAATCAGAGGTTATTTTGGGCTAATAATGGAGTATCCTTGTAGCTTCCTGTGATGTGTGATAGGTTAGTGTATTTTCTTTGCTTCCTGTGTGAGTATTTGTGTGTGTGAAAGGGTGTATGTGTTGACTGAGTATGGGAAGGGGTGTATGTATGTGATTTGCTGTATGTATGAATGAAGATATATGGGAGAGAGAGAGAGAGAGAAAGTGGTTAAGTATGTACCAGTAAACTCTTGTTAGGGAGATTGATTGTGAATGAGTATATGTGTATGCGAAGGGGTGTTTATTTGTGACTTATTGAGTGGGTGCATAGAGTTTGCGTAAATGATGTATGTATACATCCAGGTATGTATGTATGTGTTTGTGCACGTGCTGTGTATGTGTGTCTGGCTGCCTGCCTGTCTCATAACATGGTAATATGCATTGTTAATGTTCACAACTTTCATTTGACTGTGTTTTTCCATTTGTGAATGTAAAATGCAAAATAGTTAATTCATGTACGAAAGATGAGTGATTGGAAGGGCCGAATGTAAGACCCATGACACAATTTGTGACCCTTTGACAATAAAGTTTGTTTGTTCATTCCTTTATGGGCTCTGGTAGTACATGGGCGCGAGACGAGTGATGTGTAGTTGTTCCTCTTGTAATTTCACCATTGATTTGTCTGTCAGTGGGTGGAGGCACGGGAGATGTTTCAACAGGCCGCCGAACTGGTAGATACAGAAAAAAAAAAAAAGAAACACATGTGGTCCCAGTTCTGGTCAGCCCACCAGCGCTTCTTCAAGTATATGTGTATCGCGTCTAAAGTCAACCACTGCGTGGACCTGGCCAGGGAGGCGGTCAAGAATGGCAAGGTGGGTGGCATCTTCAGATGCACATAACTCCTTTTAGATGATTATTGGTGGATTTTCTTTACATGTTTATTGGTGGATTTTCTTTAGATGTTTATTGGTGGATTTTCTTTAGATGTTTATTGGCGGATTTTCTTTAGATGTTTATTGGTTGATTTTCTTCAGATGTTTATTGGTGGATTTTCTTTACATGTTTATTGGTGGATTTTATTTACATGTTTATTGGTGGATTTTCTTTAGTTGTTTATTACATGGACTTCCGTTAGATAATGTTATCACGAGGATAGGTCAGAAAGTTATGCACCACAATTATTATCTCAGCTAATAATAAAGATAGAAGCATTAAATTTGCACCAATTTGAGTTTATAATCTCTTGAAGGTGTATACCAAATTACACCTCTGTAAACCAATTCTAACCGTGACACAAGACGGTTGAAATGGCAGATATTAATGACATATGTCGCAAGCACAAGTTTTTCAAACAAGGGAGGCAATCGACAAAATGTGGTGGAATGTACTACCCCATCCACCTTACAGTTCAAACATGGCACCATCTGATTTCCATCTTTTCGGTCCCTTTAAGGGATGCTATCCTTGGGACAAAGTATGAGGGAGTGGTTAATGCAGTGAAGAAATGGCTACAAGAATAGGACAAAATATGGTACAGGTCTTTGATACGTGCTCTTGTTTCAAGATGGCGTAAAGCCGTTAAAGTTGATGGGAATTATGTTGAGAAGTAGGAATATTTGCTATACATGTGCATGAACATTATGACTAAATTTCATGTATATGTTATTAATGGTAAAAGAGATAATAATTGTGCATAACTTTCTGGCCTACTCTCGTATTTGCTATATCACAAAAGTAAAGAATCATCACTAAAAAACCACCAATATCAGCACATGACGATTACCATTTAAAGGGCAAACCAAAACAAATCATTCTGCGCCTTAAAACAGGACACAATAGACCACACACCACAGTATGCAAAATTCAAGGTTGGTAAATCAACCATGTGCACTTGTATATTGGTACCACAGAGCAGATCACATACTGCATGTCCTGCCCAGAGTATGACATACCTGGGCAAATCTTCTGGTCTGGGGAAACAACAGTGGATGATAAACTCTACGGACCACTGAGTGAACTCAAAAAGACTGACAACATTGCAGATATAGACAAATTTCAAGCAAATCAATGAAGGTAGACATCTGTTAAATATTTATCGGTGGCTTCTTCCTGGATGCTTATTGGTGGCTTCTCCCTGGATGTTCATTGGTGGCTTATCCCTGGATGCTTATTGGTGGCTTCTCCCTGGATGTTCATTGGTGGCTTCTCCCTGGATGTTCATTGGTGGCTTCTCCCTGGATGTTCATTGGTGGCTTCTCCCTGGATGTTCATTGGTGGCTTATCCCTGGATGTTTATTGGTGGCTTCTCCCTGGATGTTCATTGGTGGCTTATCCCTGGATGTTCATTGGTAGCTTATCCCTGGATGCTTATTGGTGACTTATCCCTGGATGTTCATTGGTGGCTTCTCCATAGGAGTGTATTTTTGGTGGCTTCACCCTGGATGCTTATTGGTGGGCCAGCTCTCTTCACCCTCTCTCATCTCTCTTTCTCTTCCCACCCTCTCTCTCTCTCTCTCTCTCTCTCTCTCTCTCTCTCTCTCTCTCTCTCTCTCTCTCTCTCTCTCTCTCTCTCTCTCTCTCTCTCTCTCTCTCTCTCTCTCTCTCTCTCTCTCTCTCTCTCTCTCTGTCAGTCAGTCAGTCAGTCAGTCAAGAGAGAAAGTGAGTAATTAGCATTCTCAATTAAACACGTATGGATACAATGGAGTCATGCTGTAGCAACCTGAAATAAGTATTTTATTCTCATTCATTTTACCCCCAAGAGTTATGCCGGGGAATCAGAACTACTGGTAGGGTCTCCCATGTCTGACATTCAGGGTGAAGTGAGACACAAACCTGCTGCCGTTGAGGCAGATCTGATCCAAGATTCTTTTCTCCCAGTTAATAAATATATCTGTTAACACATTTATCTGTTTTGGTTGTTATTTTGGCGGTGCTCACAAACTGGGGAGCACAACTAAATGTCATGGCAGGGCAGACTAGGCCGTAAGCCTTAGTCGGCAATTGGTATATGACCGAAACTCACACAGGACACTTAGATCATTGCTTTGCTTATCTGGCAGCTTCAGCAGCTTGTCTTGTTCCAGATGTATTGGTGTTACCTTTCCTCTGGAGTAAACTAGGCAGGGATCATACTGCATGGGCAACTCATGGTCTCCACATTTCAGCCCAGGCTTTGTGCTATGGAGAGGTATAACTCAATCCCTGGTCCCGCCATGGGTTGTAGTTAGTATGCCTTGTTTTATAGCACAGTGTAACAAACATATCGTCTGTCAAGATGGCCAGGTGCCAGTGAGTATGTAATTTTAAAACAAGTAGAAGTTTTAAACGAACGCTCTAAACCTTCATTGTAAATGGACACTATCCACTAACATTTGCAATAGGAAAGAAGCCTCTTATGTTAGCTGTATAATTGATTCAAGTATTGCTATGGCTTCCCCAGTGTGTTGTCATTGGCCTGCAGTCAACTGGTGAAGCCAGAACCTTGGAGCAGGTGGAGGATGCCGGCGGGGATCTCACAGACTTTGTTTCATCTGCCAAGTAAGTTGATGACTGTACATATCATTTCTCTAATCAATTTACAGTTTTCATTAGACTCTTGTAGGACTTTCACATTCGGTTTTCTGTCTGCACACGGTTAAATAAAAAAACATTTCCAGCACTTCTAGGCTGTTGGTACTTTTACATTCGGTTTTCTGTCTGCACACGGTTTTTAAAAAAGTTCATTTCCAGCACTTCTAGGCTGTGTATGGTTTATTAAGAAATGGTTACGTTCTTTAGTTTGCCATTGCTTTCTGAGTCGATGCCTCAATGAAGCAAAATCTATGTGAAGTAATCTGCTTCTAAATTGCCTGCAGTCGATCAAACCCTGATGTTTCTCTGCTTATTGCTCATGTTTCATGTGCATACATTATATGTCCTATAGAGCACTTTAGCACTCTTTTCCTAAATGAAGTTAACAGCATCTTTGGTCTGTTTTCTATCTTGCAAAAGGCTACTTTGACCAAGTAGATTCTGGTTCTAATCTCTACAAGGCATTTTCGGTTGTTGACTGTTCAAGATAGTTGTACCAGTTCACCCTGTTTAAGAACATTCCCATTCACTTGGATATTACATTGCGTTGTTTCTTTCTTGGAGATTACCATAATTTCTGTTTTCTTACATAGCCTCATACTGGAATGCAGACAGAAAAATCAGAAGTTAACCATTGGTTTGTGGCTGTTTTGAATAAATTAAAAAATGCCATAAGTCTTATTCTAATCGGTGATGACTAACTTTGTGTTGCTGTTTTGTTTATAGGGGTGTATTCCAGTCGATAGTGGAGCGTCACTTTCCTGCTAACACGAGAGGGCGAGCTTTGGACATCATTAAACAAGTCAGCAACAGTCACAGACACAGGGACTCGCCCGACCCCTGGAAGAAAGGTTTGGGGAAGAAATTTTTACATTTGTTATTTATTATACCTGTGTGAAAAGGGTTTGTGTGAAACAGTTTTTTCTTCTTTTGTAAACAGGTGAACAAATCCCTGAAATCCTTGGAGATGTGATTTTATAGAAGAATGCTGAAAATTAATTGGACAGCCAAAATGAGCAATCTGGACATTTGGAGGGAAGCTAAGTCGCACAGACAACTTATCACAAACATCAGAGAGAGACAGTCATCATTTTTGGGCCACATTATGAGAAGACAAAAACGGGAACATGTCCTGACAACTGGAAAGATTTGCGGAAAGAAAGATAAAGGAAGACAGCGGGAGAAAATTCTTGACAGTCTTGTGTCATGGCTTGCTAGGGAGTCAACACACGGATTGATCCATGACATCAGAGATTGCAATTTGTGAAGAGGCATGATTTCCCACACCAATTGGCAAGGCACTGTATGATGATGATATATTTACCCCCAAAATTTTTTTAAATCCTGAAGCCTAATCCGGCTTCCCTCTTTTAACGAGCGCAGGTGTCGAACGGGCCACCTACCTTGCTCATGAAATTATCAGTGCAACCTCCTAGAAATTATTCTAAGGCACTTGCTTGTATTCCATAAGGGGCAAGAAAATCTCTTGAAGTCGATGTGTGGTCTTTTGTTCTGCATAGGGGGGAGGGGTGCCTAGGTTTGCACTCCAGGGCCTGGGGTGTTGGCTGTTTTCCACCTATGTTTATCTAGTGTACCCCTGATGATGTCTGTCACCTTCTTGATTTTCCTGTGTTCTCTGATCCCAGACATCTTTCAAGTTGTTTTGGTTGTTTTCCATCTATGCTTATTTAGTGTACCCCTGATAATGCCTTCTTCTGGAAAATAAAGATTTACTTACTTACTACTTACTTCTTGATTTTCCTGTGTTCTCTGTTCCCAGACATCTTTCAGTTGTTTGTTCTTGTCGGTAGTTGGATCAGGTTTCATTCTCATAAGATTTCCACGGTTAGGTAGAGCGCGTTACCATGGAGGATGGGATCTGTGTCTAGAGGAAGCCCCCAAAAAAATGTGCGCCAAAGTCGGACACACTCACCTCTGCCGTGCATAACTAGGTGTGATGACACACTTCCCTGGAAAGAGGAACGAAGATGATAAGATATCCAAACCATTTAAGGTTTATTTAAAAATCTTTTGTCTGTAGGTAATTCAATTTCGGTCGGTCGATTTGGGCGGTCTCCGTGGTCAAAGGCTTGCGAATGCGGTTTGTGAGCTGCTTACCAGGCGATCGAAACTGGCTGCGACTGATTTGTGCAGCAGACCGTGTCGCGTTGTGTTATAATGTGTTGGTATGGGAGCCGGTCGTTCAGAAAGCAAATGCGAACTACTGAACGTAAAACTTGCCTAGTACATCAACAGCAGCTGAAAAATACTGGTATTGACTGCAACGTCCTGTAAGGAATATGGTGTCTCTCAGTAAATTCAGTCGTTAATTTAGTGCAGTATGCTATGCCTATTCAAATCTTTGATTTCAGGTAATGTTCCTTTGGAAATAGCCGTAGACTTTCTCGAGGTTTTCTCTTGTCAGATGTTAATAGGGTGCCAAGTTGGACATTGACAGCAAAGTGTTGGAAGAAAAATGTTTGTAACTATACTAATGTAAAATCTCCATCAAGATACGTTTGTTAAAACTGGCCCCTGGTCCTGGGTTGACCCAACCTAAAATGGGTGTAACGAAATGTCTTCGGAAGTACAGGCAGCCTGTGGGGTATTGACATCATGTCAAGTGTGCTGATTGGTCGATACAGTGCTGATTGGTCGATACAGTGCTGATTGGTCGATACAGTTGTGGGTTTAGTTCCATATGCCTCAAGGTATTTAAAATAATTTCCTTTACTTACCAATGTAATAAAAGTGTAATACTAATGTAATACTAGTGTAATACCAGTGTAAACTAATTGGTGAAACTTACAATTTCTTCAGATGATCAGCCTGCAAGTAAACGTCAGAAAAAAGGTGATGACAGCAGCGACCCTGAAAGCAATGTGTCCTCTTCTGACATCAGTGACATTGACTTCATGTCCTCATCAGACAGCGAGTCCGGCAGTAACGATGAGGGGCATAATCCTTTTGCCAATGGCTGGAGCAGTGATGATGGTATGTACTGCCGAACTTCTTCCACCGTCTTCTTTTGTTTGCGTGAATTGTTAAGAAATGAGAGTTGTTGTTTCTTGTTTTCACTGTTGGAGTAATTATGTTCAAAAAAGGTTGCACGTCTTTGGCAGGATCAACCCCAATCTCAGGTTGATTTATTAGGATTTTACGTTCAATCAGTCATTCAAGCAATCTCCATACTTGTCAGTCAGATGCCTTCTCCACAGTGAAGGTTATTTGCGAAGGATATCCAGTGCGATGGATCTCCAGTTATGTCTTTTAACAGGGCTGAAATATTTCACGTTCCTCTTGTATATTTCTTTCATAAACTCACTTTTCATTTCCAGTTTTTCTAGAACCTCTATGTTTGATTGGTGTAGTTTACATGTAATACGACATAATGTTCTGTATATCCACATCTCCAGGGCCTCTATTCGACTTTCTAAATGCTTTCGTTCAGTAGTTTGCCATTATACGGGATGAACCCACTGCCCTGCCATTGATGAAGTTTCAGCGCATTAAACCTCTCAGCAACCTAGACCTCTACTTATGTTAGCTGTGTTGATTGCTGAGTTATCTTTTTTGTTAATTACGTTATCTGTTGTGTTGCTTGTGTAAGTTATCTTTACCTTACAACACAAGGAAAGCCTGAGGATAGTATTCTTACACACCCCTCCTTCATTGTTCACCGTGACACCAAAGAAGGGGGTTGACTGTGAGACTGAGGGCCACAGAAGGTTCACTGAGAGCAAAGAATAGTTAGCTGGCTGTGAGACCAAAGAATGGTTGACTATGAGACTAAAGGATGGTTGGCCAAGAGGCAAAAGAAGGGTTGACTACAAGACTAAAGGTTTGGCTATGAGACCAAAGTGTTTTACTATAAGACTAAAGATTGGTTGATTATGAGACCAAAGAATGATTTACTGTGAGACTAAAGAATAGTTGACTGTGAGACCAAGGAAAGGGTGACTACGAGACCAAAGAATGTTTCACTATGAGATCAAATAATGGGTGACTGAGACCAAAGAATGATTGGCTATGAGACCAAAGAATGATTGGCTATGAAACCAAAGAATGGTTGATTATGAGACCAAAGAATGTTTTGACTACAAAATGGAAAAATGGTTGGCTATGAGATTAAAGAATGTTTGGCTGTGAGTCCTAAGAAAGGTTGACTTTGAGATTAAAGAATTTTTCTCTACAAGACCAAAGAATGGTTGACTACAAAACTAAAGAATGTTTGATTGTGAAACCAAAGGTTTGACTATGAGACCAAAGAATAGTTGACCGTTTCCTTTCAGTTTCTGAGTTTGTAGAGTTCTCTAAACACAGTGTTGACTTGCTTAATTGCTTTCAGATGATCCGTGGCTGCAGAGAAAGAGGAAGAGGAAAGACAGCCCAAAGAAAAAGAAGAAAGATAAGAAAAAGAAGAAGGACTCCAAGAAGAAAGGTAGTGATGATGATGAACAGTTTGACAAAGCTCTGGCCAAAGCGGGTCTGATTAACAAGCCAACTACCAATGGTCTGGATGGAAGTAAGTATTCTGGATAAATCAAACATCATTTGGGTCAGTTCTGGGGTGTGTACATGTGAGTCAAGGGACAGTAACCATATATCCAATCTTATGTTGGCTATCTGGTCATGAATTCGAATCTATATCGGGGCGGCTTTTAAAACTGACCTAGGCTCAGAGATCAACAAAACCTGAAATGGGTATCAGGACATTTTTAGGAAGTTAGAGATGGCCAGTGTGATACTGATCGGGAGTCTCTGCGGCGAAGTGGTCAAGCCGTCTGACCCGGGCTCTGAAGGTTGTGGGTTCGATTCCGGGCTGTGTCCTTCGGTTCACGAATGGAGTTTTTCTGAGACTCCTGAGGGTCATCGCTGAAGCTACATAGTTCATGCTTTGTGCGACGCTTTCCTCGCTGCTGAAAGAGACTGATCCATATAGAATAAAACCCAGTGCAATGAAGTCGACTTTTAAGCGACTTTTTAAAATTTTGACCACATCATGTATCGAAAGCCGAACAGTCTATAAATAAGGTTCTAGTGCCATATATCTGTGATGTGAAAAAAGGTCCTTTAACCCTTTACAGGGCAGAGCGGCCATTACCAGCCGATCACTTAAACGAGCATAGCGGCCATTTACGTCCGATACTATTATGCATTGTAAAAACGCGATCTCTCGGCTTTCCGACACTTCCGACGGCTACTTTCGCTTTCGCCGACAGCTTGACAACGTGGCCGCCATTTGTAAACGCGATAATATGAATTTGAACAGACTTTTACTTTTACGGACTTTTTTTGATAGTTTTTGGGATTTTTACGCTGTTTTTCAAAATGGATTTTGGCGATTCTTAAAGTGATAGCCGAGATTTCGCTAGGTTCAATTTAAATGACATTAAAGGGCACGAAGTTGACTATTAATCGGAGCTAGATATCAGTGCAAAGCGTTACTTTGCATTAGCAGTCTGAGTCGGACTTTAAAGACTGTGATTATGATTCTGAAAATGTGTTTGTAAATTGCCGTATAGATGACGGAAAATCACAAACAACATGCTGTATTTCGTAAATATTTGTGTTCATATATGGATTACCAACAACAATCACGTGAGTAACATATTCTGCATGCTTTTCCCTTCATTGTGTTGTTTTTTTAACTAAAATCGGTTGACTAACACCTTATTTGTGATGTTTTTACTAACGCGACCCGAAATTTTACCAAACCTGAAAAAATCTTGCCCGTTCAGGGCTAAAAAACGGACAAGCATCTGCCCTGTAAAGGGTTAATATCTAAGCCTCAAGTAACTGAAGAGACGGCTAAAGAGGGTTGTGTGAACTTAGCTACCTGTTTCCTTAGTAACTCAAATCTAACTAAATGAGTCGGAAAAGATAATAATTTAGAGACGTTTAATCTTAGTAGCTGCAAGGTTACGCCGTCTACTGTAGCATCTCAAGTTAAAACCCTTTTTACATGCCTTGAGAGAACACTTAACTGATTCATTGCCAACAGAAAAAGTAGTTTTAGACCAAACATTGTCTAGAATCAAATGAACAGGTATTATAATGTAAATTTATGTTCACTGAGTGTTAAAATTGCAGAAGATGCTGTGAAACAAAAGAACACGATGACCCTAGTATGACGATTCCCGGGAATGTAACCCGACCAACAAAAGCCTGAAGAAGTCGGATGTGTCGACCGAAAGGTTCAAATATCACAGCTCTGCTGTAAACAGGCACAACGCGGTTACGTCTAAAACAGCATTCTGGACGAACACAGAAGAAGAAGAAGAAGTATGGTGACATATTACTCTTCTGTCCAAAAAAGGGAGATTGTATTTGATGATAAATTATCCTTTGGCATTTAATCAGTTAACGGGTGGTGAGGTCGTTATTATATCACAAGACATTTCCCAGCTCCTGGCAGACTGGGTCGACCTGGGAGCCTAGGTTAGTGTTCAAGATGTGCCTTGATGTGGATTCAAACCTTTGACCACTGGGCTGGTGGGCAAGCATGCTAGCCACTGCACCAGCTTGACTCATCATCAAAAGTTATCAGGTTCCAAAACTAGTGCAGAATTTTGAATTTTGACAATAACCATTAGCTTCTAATGAAATCACTCTCCCTAATATCTTTTGGAAAGTGTGATTGGAAATCTAGGCGTTTTGTATGATGATGACAATTAAACTCACTTGTTAGTGTGAAAATGATAATAGTGCATTAGAAAAAACAGAACATATACGAGTATGTGTTAGTAAAATATGCTTGGGAGAATGGAATATATAATTGTGAATATGATGTTTGCAGACACTGGGAACTGGGAGAAAGCCAGTGGCATGAAGTCCGAGCTGCTGTCTCGTATTGAATTCCTTGGAGATAAGTTGCCACCGAACACATTGGACCAGTTGATTGATGAGCTTGGGGGCCCAGAGAATGTGGCTGAGGTAAGAGTGTGGTTCATGTACAAATGGTATGAATGGTTAAGATAAGGGGTTTGGTCAATGCCTCCTTTCAGTTCCTTTAGTTGTCTTCTTTTGTTCTCTTGATGGGAGTCTCCATGGTGAAGTGGTCAAGCCGCCTGACTCAGGCTCCAAAGGCTGCAGGTTCGATTCCGGGCCGCGTCCTTCGGTTTATGAGTGCATTTGTTTTGGAGACTCCTGAGGATCATCTCTGGAGCTACGGAGTTCATGCTTTGTGCGTTGCTTTTGGCAGTTCGCTGCAGAAAGAGACTGAACCATATGGGACAAAAACCCGGTGCAATGAAGTTGACCCTGTCGACTTTTAAGCAACTTTTGTTCTCTTGAAATGTATCTATATGTGCAATGTTGTCTCTTGTATGAATTTAACTGTCTTTGTTTTAGTTCACTCAGTGATCCATAGAGTTCCGTAGTATCATCTTCCGAAGAGTGAGTTCCCTTGAAGCAAGATGGCGGGACATTTCTTCGTCCCGTAAAATGGAATGAGTTTTTTCCGAAATGTGTATGGATTAAGTGTTTTTTCGTGGTGAAATGGAGTTGGGACTGTGCAACGGAGTTCGTGCACGCGCGCCCGGACTTCCTTCGGCGTATCATCGGCGCCCGGTGGCGATAGTTAAGCCTAACATGACGACCAGACGACCAGCAAGGACACAGCGTGGGAAGAGGGCAGGCGCACGCAGAAGGCGGTTAAAATGTGACAGATTGGGTATCGGAAACGTTCGAGTACTGTACTGGAACTGTGCATCATTTAGTCAACGCCGACCCATTCTTGAAAAACTACTCTACGGAAACGATATTGTAGTCTTACAAGAAACACAGCTCGGCGACGGAACAGTCAATGTCGCGGGATTTCAGGGATTCTTTAACAGGCGACACCTCGGACAGGCCATTCTGGTCCGCGACAACATACTAGTGTCTGAGATCAATATGTCTTCCTGGAACAGTGATGCCCTGCAAGTGCAGGCATTAAGAATAATGACGCCAGTGCAGCTTGTAATCGTGAACGTTTATGCGCGAAATGGGAAGGTCGACGTGCGACAATGGCAGAGTTTGTTCGATATGGATGAAAGGCATATCATCTACTGTTGGGACTTCAATGCCAGAGGCAGTCAATGGGGGAATTGCATCACCAATAGACAAGGAGAAGATCTGGAGGACGCCCTGGCATCTGCTGCCCTAATCTGTCTGAATGATGGAAAGGTCACTAGAATAGCCACTCGACCAGGTGACTCTGACAGCATCATTGACTTGGCTCTGGTGTCGCCCACCATCGCACCAAGGTGCCGGTGGGGCACACTGGGATACCACGATAGTGACCACTACCCTTGTGTCATCCTGATCAAGAAAGACGGGGCCATGAGTCAAAGAAACAAGACAAATGCCTTCCCATACGACAACACTGGTCAAGACGCCATAAGCAAGATCAGAAGAAGAAAACTAACCGCCTCCTGCAGGAGACAAGAAAGATGGTTGCAGCCACCATGGTGGAATGGAGAGGTCGAGAAGGCATGGCTGGGAAAGAGGCAGGCTGGCAAAAGGCCAGAAAGGCTAACATGCCACAGGTTGAGTTGGCGAACCTGAAGACTGAGGTTGATAGGACGATGACTTTATTCAAATCCTGCGCCAAACAGGCCAAGGCCGAGAAATGGGACGAGTTCTGCAGGTAGGTGTGCTCCGAGCGATCTCTTACGACATTCTGGCGCCTCCACAAGAGCATGAACGGTGCTGCACAACGTAGGGGTATTCCAGACTTTCAAGGCACAGACCTCGCATGGAAAAAGTCGGATGCGGATAAAGGTAAGGCCCTTCTTGCACGCTACATAGAACAGACTGACCAGAAAGACGAGCCCGCCAGACAGAGGACCACAATGACACACTCTCAGTTGTGCGAGGGGGTCGGGACAGACGAAGAATGGATAATCACAGCTGAGATAATGCGTGCGATGCTCAAGAAATCACCTAACACCGCCCCAGGCCCAGATGGCATCCGATATGGTGACCTACTGGTGATATCAGATGATGACATGGAAGAACTGGCCAGAGAATTCAACACCAGTATCCAGAGGGGTCAGGTCAAAGAAGAATGGCTACACAGCTACTTGCTGCCGCTGCCAAAACCAAACAAAGACCATTCCAAGATAAGCAGCTACAGAATCATTATGATGCAGAACACTGTTGGCAAGCTACTGGAGAAAATTGTAGCACACAGACTTGCTTGTGACTTGGAACAGCTCGGCTGCTTCCCGCCCACACTTGGAGGATACAGACGCACAAAGAGTCATGGCTGAATGCGGCGGTCTTTGCTCAAGATGTTTACGAAGGATTTCAGGTCAGAGAAGAGACATGTGCGGCCGCCATAGACTTAGAGGACGCATATAACAGAGTATCTTTCGAGCACTTGATGCAAACCCTCCTCAGACTGAAAGTGCACCCTCACCTTGTACGATGGATAGCTGCAGTTCTGCTCCAAAGGAAGGGGTGCTAAGATGCGGGAGTTGGTCTTCTGAGCCGATAACGATATGTCCAGGATTGCCGCAGGGTTCACCACTGTCACCAGTACTATTCAACGGGTATACGGTGCCGATCACTGAACAACAGTTGGACGGGAGGGGTAGGACTCTGTCATTCGTTGACGACATCCTCGTGTATCGACAGGGTCGAGATAGACAGGCGGTTGCCAATGATATGCAGGGCGAACTAGATCGAATTTCCTCATGGTGTGCTGATGCCGATGCCCTTGTCAACCCTGCAAAGACAACGGTTACATGGTTCTCACTAAACAACCATATTGTGAAAACAGACCTGCCGGCAGTAAGAATGGATGGGAGCATTTTGAGTAGAACCCAGTCAATGACATATCTTGGCGTGAGGCTTGATCGTAGCCTGTCCTTCAGAGATCATGTCGATTATGTCATAACGAAGGCTCGAAAAGGTTTGTCAGCAATGAGAGTCATGGCGACTGCCAATATCGAGCAAAGACTGCTAATACTTCTGTTCCAAGGACTTGTGCTTTCATGCATCGAGTATGCCCTGGCCATCCTCACTGTCAGCCCTACACAGATTGGAAGACTTGAAAAGGTACAAAACGAAGCCATGCGCATCATTTTGGGCTGCACGAGAGACACCAGCTGTGTAGCAATGAGATAAACCTCATTGACTTTCCGACAATGGAACACAGGATCAAGATCTGGAGAGCTCGTGCATACTTAAAAATAAGTGCAGATGAGCAGCACCCTCTGCATGACGCTATATTCAGAGAAAAGGGTGACAGGCTAAAGAGGGGCAAATCATGGATGGGTCGCGCGGAAGATGTCGTCAGACAGGTCTGCAGTCTTACCAGTATCAACCCCGGCAAGGAATGGGTGCCGGTGCCTCCAGCTTTTAAATGCACTTTCTCCTGCATTATCACACTTGACAGACAGTGCAGAGAGCAGAACCCTGCCGCTGTCAATGCAGAGGTTAACGCGCTCATCTATGAACACTCAGATAGCCCCGAAGTGCTCATCTATACAGATGGATCTGTTGTAAAGCAGCAGAGAAGAGCGTGGGCATTTACAGCCCATTCAGCGGGCCGAACCGTTCAAGAATCCAGTGGTGCCCCTCTATGACCACGAGCAGCATGACGATGGAGGTGATGGCAGTTACACAGGCTTTCATATGGCTGGAATCACAGCATTATACCAACGTGTGTGTACTAAGTGATTCAATGAGCATGGATTCAGAAGGTCGAAGCTGGATCTGTACATAGACAGTGGACTGAGTCGCTGCGGAAGTCTGCTGTCCGTAAAGTCACCTTCATCTTCGTCCCGGGACATGCAGGAGTCGAGGGAAATGAACGAGCTGACAAACTGGCTGGCTCTGCACCCCCTGTAGATGGCCAGCCCATGGATCGTGCCGATGTTATTAACGTCCTCAAAGATATGGTGAGAACAGAGGACTTTGACGTCAGTGATTCCACATCGCTGTCCAGGATGAAAGACCTGGGAGTAAGAATCGGCACAGCCAGACGCGAGAGGTACATCGGGAAAACAAAGCGCCTCGTCAACCAACACAGAACTGGCACTATTAGCCACCGGACGCTGATCCATATGCTGGGGGGAGGATCTGAGCACCTATGGACATGTCCGGAGTGCAATGAAGATGCCCAACTGATAACTGATAACTGAGTATCATCTTCCACTGTTGTTTCTCTAAGCTAAAAGTTTGACCCAGATATGTCATCTTTGTATATGTGTATGCCAGGGGTGTGTATTTGTGACTTATTGAGTGGGTGCATAGAGTTTGCATAAATGATGTATGTATGTATGCAGGTATGTATGTATGTGTTTATGCACATTCTGTGTATGTGTGCCTGGCTGCCTGCCTGTCTCATAACATGGTAATATGCGTTGATTATGCTCACAACATTCATTTGACAATGTTTTTTCCCTATGTGACTGTAACGTGCAAAACTAGTTAATTGATGTACAACAGATAAGTGATTGGAAGGGCCGAATTTAAGACGGGCTTGCATGCCCAATTTGTGACCCTTTGAAAATAAAGTTTGTTCGTATTTTTGGCAGTCTTGAAGTATGAGATCTTTCGCTTTGTTATTACTTCTTGACATTGCTACCTCCTGTCATTTCCTATCGTTGTCTTTTCTTTTCTCTTGAAGTTTGTCTATATATGCAGTATAGTTTTGTGTGTTAACTTACTGTCCTTTTAGTTCATTCAGTGAGACATAGAGTTTATCTTCCACTGTTGTTTCTCTAAGCTATGAGGGGAAATCGAGAAGTCACAAATGGCTGTAGAAAAATAACTAAATATAACTTGAAATCGGTTTATTTTTATATATACATTGTCCCTTTATTTCTCAACATAATTTCCACCAACGTTGATGCACTTATTCCATCATTTTATCAGTCCTCCAAAACCGGCTGCATAGAACTGCATGCTCTGTTTTCTATACCACGTTTTCACTTCACATTCAACTTCGGCATCATTCGCAAAATGTCTCCCACCAGGGTGGGTTTTCAGTGGACCAAAAAGGTGGAAATCGCTAGGGACTAAGCCTTGTATGTCCTCTTGTCAGTGCCTTGTATGTCCTCTTGTCAATGCCTGTTGTTTCTTCTCCTCAATTCCTCATTTCATTATCTCATTTAATCATGGTCATTCCATTTCTTATTGCCACTTATACTTTTTCTTTACTTATTCCCTCTCTTACCATTTCCTCTTGTTGAGCCGCATATTTTTCTCTTGAATTACCGTCTGCATTACATCTTATAATTATGTTTCCTTTGCCCCCTATCCAGTGCCTTCTTGACCTTCAATAATAAAAGGACTTTTTCCTTCTCTTTCAGATGACGGGCCGAAAGAGTCGTGTTGTGTCCACAAATGACGGCGTGCAATTTGAGTCCCGGTCTGAAAGTGATGTTCCGCTAGAAATCCTCAACCTCACAGAAAAGCAGCGTTTCATGGACGGTGAAAAGGTACGTCAACGTGTGATAATATCTGGGTGTAGATCTATTTCTTTGAGTGATGGAGGATCGGCAGCCTCATCCTGGAGAACAGCAAGCTCCCAGAGACATCATCATCATGTACCATGTCAGAAATGCTGTAAACACAGGTTTTCTGTGAGGAAATTAACTGCAGTATTAGCATTATGATTGTAAAGTAAATTCTGTAAGCTAGTGTTTGCTATCAGGTAATTACTGCAGTATTAGCATTATGATTGTAAAGTACATTTTGTAAGCACGTTTTCTGTAAGGAAATTAACTGCAGTATTAGCATTATGATTGTAAAGTATTGTAAAACTTCCAGATGATTCAACTGAAGTCTTCATCAGTGACCAAAACAAACAAACAAGAATACTCAGCTAGAATACTGTTACCAGAAAATCAAAGTAGTCCATATGATAAAGACAGTTTGTTTGACTGTTTGTGTTTGGATATCCCCAGTGTGTTGCCATCATCTCCGAAGCTGCCAGCTCCGGTATCTCTCTACAAGCAGACAGACGGGCTATTAACCAGAAGAGGAGAGTACACATCACCTTAGAGTTACCTTGGAGTGCTGACAGAGCTATCCAGCAGTTTGGTAAGGCATCTTTCTTTCTGCTTCTGATTTACAATACATTAGTTTGCAGAGGCTCGTTGAAGCCTCTTTTGTTGCATTAGTAATTCGTGACAGATCCTAAGTTTTTAGTGGCACATTGGTGAGTTGTGAGACATCCCTGCCTATCTTGTTACACATTGGTGAGTTGTGAGACACCCCAATCTGTCTTATGGCACATTGATGAGTTGTGAGACATCTCTGTCTGTTTTGTGGCACATCGGTGAGTTGTGAGACATCTCTGTCTGTCTTGTTACACATTGGTGAGTTGTGAGACACCCCAATCTGTCTTATGGCACATTGATGAGTTGTGAGACATCTCTGTCTGTCTTGTGGCACATCGGTGAGTTGTGAGACATCTCTGTCTGTCTTGTTACACATTGGTGAGTTGTGAGACACCCCAATCTGTCTTATGGCACATTGATGAGTTGTGAGACATCTCTGTCTGTCTTGTTACACATTGGTGAGTTGTGAGACACCCCAATCTGTCTTATGACACATTGATGAGTTGTGAGACATCTCTGTCTGTCTTGTTACACATTGGTGAGTCGTGAGACACCCCAATCTGTCTTATGGCACATTGATGAGTTGTGAGACATCTCTGCCTGTCTTGTTACACATTGGTGAGTTGTGAGACACCCCAATCTGTCTTATGGCACATTGATGAGTTGTGAGACATCTCTGTCTGTCTTGTGGCACATCGGTGAGTTGTGAGACATCTCTGCCTGTCTTGTTACACATTGGTGAGTTGTGAGACACCCCAATCTGTCTTATGGCACATTGATGAGTTGTGAGACATCTCTGTCTGTCTTGTGGCACATCGGTGAGTTGTGAGACATCTCTGTCTGTCTTGTTACACATTGGTGAGTTGTGAGACACCCCAATGTCTTATGGCACATTGATGAGTTGTGAGACATCTCTGTCTGTCTTGTTACACATTGGTGAGTTGTGAGACACCCCAATCTGTCTTATGGCACATTGATGAGTTGTGAGACATCTCTGCCTGTCTTGTTACACATTGGTGAGTTGTGAGACACCCCAATCTGTCTTATGGCACATTGATGAGTTGTGAGACATCTATGTCTGTCTTGTTACACATTGGTGAGTTGTGAGACACCCCAATCTGTCTTATGGCACATTGATGAGTTGTGAGACATCTCTGTCTGTCTTGTTACACATTGGTGAGTTGTGAGACACCCCAATCTGTCTTATGACACATTGATGAGTTGTGAGACATCTCTGTCTGTCTTGTTACACATTGGTGAGTCGTGAGACACCCCAATCTGTCTTATGGCACATTGATGAGTTGTGAGACATCTCTGTCTGTCTTGTGGCACATCGGTGAGTTGTGAGACATCTCTGTCTGTCTTCTTACACATTGGTGAGTTGTGAGACACCCCAATGTCTTATGGCACATTGATGAGTTGTGAGACATCTCTGTCTGTCTTGTTACACATTGGTGAGTTGTGAGACACCCCAATCTGTCTTATGGCACATTGATGAGTTGTGAGACATCTCTGTCTGTCTTGAGGCACATTGGTGAGTCAGTACAGACCCCCAGCTCTCTTGTGACCATTGGTGAATCACGGCGGCACACCCCAGACTCTTGTGACACATAGGATTGTGACACACCATTTTAGAAGCACTGTTATTGTAAGATAAACAAACACACAAAAACTTTATGTCCATACCTACTCTCCTGTTCCAGTGTTGACATTTTGTAAATTTAGCTAAATTTAAATTTTTAGAAATTAAATCCCTTTGGAAAAAGCTTGGGCGTACAACAATTGGTTATGTCCCTTAATGTTTACATATACACTTTCTATAGAATAAATTCAAATGGACATGAAATTTGCATGTACATATAATAAATTGAAATGCATAGAAAAAATGTTACATAAAGGAAAAAAAAATGAGTATCGTTTAGAGATACAATAAGCATGAAACCTATGGGACTTATCTGATTTGCTGGTTTCTTTGCTGTAGTGTTGTTGTTTGGTTCTCCGGTTCTTTCGCTACTGCTGGAGAACAATTTACATGCACACAACTTTTCGCGGAACAATCTGTCGTTGGAATGAAAAAGATTAGTATCTTGTCACAGTTATTGTCCAGTCATGTCAATGTTAATACATATAAGCATGGTTTATAAGTAACTTTTCTAGAGGGACTACGATAGTTTATGAAAAGATGAGAAGATAGTCGCTGTAAACTTAAGACTTTGTCGTGTATGAATGTTAATATATTTTACTTGGCAAAACCAAGAGCTGTCGAGAAATTGAAGTAGAATTTAATTGTCTTGAGCTTGCCAAAACCGGCTTGAGCCCCCAAATAGCCTGTCAACGTCCTAAAGACCTAGGGAAATGAAACTCGGGTTCAGACAGGCAACAAACTCCGTTCTGATACTTTCTGATATAATTTATTCACAGTAATCTGGCGAAGAATGGGTTTCGCAGCCAGTTACAATATTTACGATATCACAGGAGTTCATAACAAAGCAATCATACACATAACCATCACAGCAAAACTCTATCCACTATCTTATAATCAACAATCCTTAAATACACTTGGTTTCTATCTATCAAGTCCCCCTTAAGCTAAACCCTCCTTCGTCCTCGGTGTCCAGTCGCCGTCTGCCCTTCGACGTGTGTCGGGCGGACACGGGGTGTAACTCTTTTCGAGCTTCTCGTGGAAATGGTCCTGGCACGCTCTAGGCGGGTTCCACCTGTGTCCACGGAGCTGTAGGCAAACTGACCCATCGTTCTCGAAGACTCGAGATTGTTCGAGCGTTCGAGTGGTTACGTTTACTTCCCTTATATTGGTGTTATATCCCTTCTATAAATCCCTTCTAACTTTATGTCCATACCTACTTTATGTGAGACCTTGACAGGGAGGTATAGCAGCCGATAAATGGACCAAGTATTCCACACTGTTACAATAGTTAATAGAATAAACCTAAGATTGTAGCAATGAAACTGGGCACCCGATCTCATAAAGTTTGTGTGCATCTCTAGTATTTGAAAATACCACAAGCTTTCCTAAGTTATAGTTCACGTGTTATTGTGTAGTAATTTCTCTAGTCAGTGACCTTGTTCTCTGCCTGGTACAGGTCGCACGCACAGATCTAATCAAGTGAGTGCCCCAGAGTATGTCTTCTTGATATCCGAGCTGGCCGGAGAAAGGAGATTTGCTGCGACAGTGGCCAAGAGGCTGGAGAGTTTGGTATGTTGATGATGTTTGCATTTTCTTCCTATTGTAAAATTGGTGTCCAGAGGTCAGCATGGCCGAATGGATAAGAACACATGCTCTTAAACATCCGGTGTGCTGATGCCGAGGTAAGCGGTTCAACCCCTACACCGGACAGTTGGACTAAAATGTTGACCTGTCGTCCTTGGCTTGGGGACATTAATTACAAATTTATAATTTATAATTATTTTGTTAGCTCATATTTGTAAAATAAAAAACCGGCTTCTGAAATATGTTTAGTTTTCTCCACTCCTAGTCAACAGATTAAATGTACATTTTTTGAGATTATCATTATCCATATCCTCTTCAGTGATAATCATTCATTTAGTCGAGCAGCATGGTAGAATGGATAAGAATAAACATGTGTGCTGATGCTGAGATATGGGGCTCAACCCCTACACCTGACAATTGGATTAAAATGTGGACCTGTCGTCCTTGACTTTGGGACATAAATTACAAGTGTCTCTGAAGTTGGAGTGGGTTTGCCTGATGGCGAGGAACACTGTTAATAGGGAAAGCTAATCCACACGCAAAATTCAGTCCAGTGCTACTAGAAGTAGTGTGTGTGGACTACGCTTGAGTTCAAAGTGAGCGAGCGCCAAATAAAACTGGTGTCTTTGTTGTCAGTTTTTTGCTTAATTTGAGGCTGGATATTTCTCTGTGTGGTTCAAGAACTGACACTTGTTGGCCGTTTGTTCAATACAGCCATAGGTTTGTGTAGTTTTCTCACAATTTCATCTCTGGTGGGAGTATAAAAGCAGTTTAAACAAAATAAATTGTGAGTGGGAAAGAGAGATGTGTCAAGAGAGGTTTGGTAGGGGTGAAAGACAGACAGAGAAAGAGGGAGGGATCAGCATGATCATCTTAATTCTTTCAGTTACTTGACATTTTTTAGTGCACCTTGGGGCAGTAATGTGACGACTTGAATTCAGAATTTTCTTGTATTTCAGGGAGCCCTGACTCACGGAGACCGTAGAGCCACAGAGACAAGAGATCTGAGCCGTTTCAATATTGACAACAAGGTGAGAATATTATGAAATCAAGAAACATTGCTTCTGGGACATAATCCGAGGCTGTCTGATTGATTAACTGTGTACATTTCCCCCATTGTGTTGTCATCCAAATAAGAAACCATTTGACGCCTATCGCAACTGAACTTCTGCACCGTCTCCCTAACAATGAAGGATTTGTGTTTTAATATGATTAAATTGTCTAATTTTATATATTTCTTTACATCTGTTATTGATGTTATATTTTCTGATGTATTATTCCTGATGAAGATTAGTATAATTGAAATGTCGTTCGTTGTGTCGTAGTACACTTTTTATTATTTTTTTTATTTTTCCCTTGTGATTTATGTTCGTTGTAGTGGGGCTGATTGAATGGTATGTACACTGTCTGTGTTTAGTTTATCTTACTTTTTTTCGCTGGAGTCATATAGTATGTCTCGATATTTCTTATTGTTATATTCTGCTGCAGCTGTTACTTCTCTCATCCAAAGCCTTTGCTCACCGCCCCCACTGAATCACTTTCTGCAGATTTGGGTCCTCTATTTTGTATCACTTTCCACTCGGTCCAAGAGAGCTTTCACCATATATATATCAGCCTTGTCATGACCCCACTTTAGCCCACCACTCAAAGGTGTAGCAGCAGTCAGTCTATCAGCCTGTTTCTATTTCCTAACACACCTGTATGCTCTTGGCAATCCGTAGGTTCTGAACCTTCGTGGTGACAATCTACCCCAATACACCATTTTTTTGTTGTTGCTTATCCTTTACAGGACATCGCTGTCAACATCAGCATCTTTCAGCTGATTGATTTCTTGGCAAGATTACGCTCAGTAGTTTGCCATTGCTTTCTGAGCGACCGGCTCCATACTGTTATAAGTCACGGGCGCAACTCGAACCACTTCCAATTCTCATGCGCTCACGTCAATCATGAGAGTATTCGGGGTTACAGAGAAAGCTGCTATCCCCTCGGCTGGGGAGACCGGCTCAATACACAATACTGAAATGAATTCTGTTGCAGCTTCCCACTTCACACATCACTGTCTTGTAACAGTCGCAGGGATTGTTCCGGTGACTGCAGTAGCAATGCTAATGGTAGCATTGCTGCAGGCAGGGTCTCTCAAGGTAGCGTCCTCCTGCCTTGCAGGAAGACTGCTGAATACAACTCCAAAAAGCATTCTTCTGGTTTCAGGAGGAACAGCCTGTGGTGACAGGAAGGCCCAATATATGGAAGTGAGGAATTAAAGCAGCCATGTGCAGGATGTGATGACCCCTTGGGTGAGCCCAGTACCAGAGCGCAATGTGTCGGCTCTGCAAGTATGGAAGCCTCCTTGGATGGCAGGGAATTTCCATGGTCTGCCACTGCCGTCCCTTGAGGGATGACCAGGATGTCTTAAGCTGTTCTAAATGGGCCAGCTGTGATGGGGATATCACCACAACAATGAGAGTCAAACATCCTACGAAACACCTGGGAAGGTAACCCGGCCAACAAATGCCTGAATACGTTGGATGTGTTGGCCGAAAGATGAAAATATCGCAGCTCTGCTATAAACAGGCACAACGTAATTATGTCTTAAACATTCCGGGTGAACGCAGAAGAAGACAGCTCCGGAAGAAATTCCTGCCGAAATCGGATGTACTGGGCCACAAGCTTGACAGAACAGTGTAGTGTAGCTGTTGGTATTAATCATGTTACGAGTTAAAAAACAGAGTGGTGCTCATCCTGTGGAGACCTTTTGAGTGATAGTAGAAACCTCAAATAGAAGGGGACCATCCAGTTCTGCAGGTGGTACCTTCCCCTCTTCTGTAGGTGTGTCCCTGTTAACTTTACCTTGTATTGTTGTGTTTCTGTAGTTATAATTACCCACTAGATGTTGTATTTTGTCTTTTATATTTACACATTACTTGTTACATTACTGTAAATATCAAGTTGTACATCTCATTTATGGTTGTACCATGTTTGTTACAGCTACTGAAAAAGGCCATGTTTTATTCCACAGTATGGTAGGATGGCGTTGGAGGAAATCATGAAATCCGTCATGGACAGTCAGCATGACATCCATCTTGTCCCTCCCCCGAAAACCTACCAGGGAGACTTCTATAAAGGTATGACATGAATCTGACCCGTACGACATGAATCTGACCCGCATGACATGAATCTGACCCGCATGACATGAATCTGACCCGCATGACATGAATATGACCCGCATGACATGAATCTGACCTGCATGACATGAATCTGACCCGCATGACATGAATCTGACCCGCATGACATGAATCTGACCCGCATGACATGAATCTGACCCTTATTACATGAATCTGACCTGCATGACATGAATCTGACCCTTACGACATGAATCTGACCCGCATGACATGAATCTGACCCGTATGACATGAATCTGACCTGCACGACATGAATCTGACCTGGACGACATGAATCTGACCCTTATGACATGAATCTGACCTGCATGACATGAATCTGACCCGCATGACATGAATCTGCCCCATATGACATGAATCTGACTCAAACATTCATGGCGTTATTCTGGCTTGATCTGCAGCAGTTATAGCTCCATAGATTTGGCATAATCTGTAGAAATACTTAGCGTAATTCTTTAAGTTTTCTGGTCTGACGTGGCTTTATTTTGTCTTGATTTGTAAAGTAGATTTTGTGACAGACAACTTACCATCTTGACTGTCGATAGTTTGTTACATTGTGCTTTAAAAAAAATGGCATTATACCTCTCCATAGCACAAAGCCTGGGCTGAATTGTAGAGACCATGTGTTGGCCTGCAGCATGATCATTCTCTCGGCCTGCCTAGTTTACTTCAGAGACCATGTGTTGCCCTGCAGCATGATCATTCTCTCGGCCTGCCTAGTTTACTTCAGAGACCATGTGTTGCCCTGCAGCATGATCATTCTCTCGGCCTGTCTAGTTTACTTCAGAGACCATGTGTTGCCCTGCAGCATGATCATTCTCTCGGCCTGTCTAGTTTACTTCAGAGACCATGTGTTGCCCTGCAGCATGATCATTCTCTCGGCCTGTCTAGTTTACTTCAGAGACCATGTGTTGCCCTGCAGCATGATCATTCTCTCGGCCTGCCTAGTTTACTTCAGAGACCATGTGTTGCCCTGCAGCATGATCATTCTCTCGGCCTGCCTAGTTTACTCTAGAGACCATGTGTTGCCCTGCAGCATGATCATTCTCTCGGCCTGCCTAGTTTACTCTAGAGACCATGTGTTGCCCTGCAGCATGATCATTCTCTCGGCCTGCCTAGTTTACTTCAGAGACCATGTGTTGCCCTGCAGCATGATCATTCTCTCGGCCTGCCTAGTTTACTCTAGAGACCATGTGTTGCCCTGCAGCATGATCATTCTCTCGGCCTGCCTAGTTTACTTCAGAGACCATGTGTTGGCCTGCAGCATGATCATTCTCTCGGCCTGCCTAGTTTACTCTAGAGACCATGTGTTGGCCTGCAGCATGATCATTCTCTCGGCCTGCCTAGTTTACTCTAGAGACCATGTGTTGCCCTGCAGCATGATCATTCTCTCGGCCTGCCTAGTTTACTCCAGAGACCATGTGTTGCCCTGCAGCATGATCATTCTCTCGGCCTGCCTAGTTTACTCTAGAGACCATGTGTTGCCCTGCAGCATGATCATTCTCTCGGCCTGCCTAGTTTACTCTAGAGACCATGTGTTGCCCTGCAGCATGATCATTCTCTCGGCCTGCCTAGTTTACTCTAGAGACCATGTGTTGCCCTGCAGCATGATCATTCTCTCGGCCTGTCTAGTTTACTTCAGAGACCATGTGTTGCCCTGCAGCATGATCATTCTCTCGGCCTGCCTAGTTTACTCCAGAGACCATGTGTTGCCCTGCAGCATGATCATTCTCTCGGCCTGCCTAGTTTACTCTAGAGACCATGTGTTGCCCTGCAGCATGATCATTCTCTCGGCCTGTCTAGTTTACTTCAGAGACCATGTGTTGCCCTGCAGCATGATCATTCTCTCGGCCTGCCTAGTTTACTCCAGAGACCATGTGTTGCCCTGCAGCATGATCATTCTCTCGGCCTGCCTAGTTTACTCTAGAGACCATGTGTTGCCCTGCAGCATGATCATTCTCTCGGCCTGCCTAGTTTACTTCAGAGACCATGTGTTGCCCTGCAGCATGATCATTCTCTCGGCCTGCCTAGTTTACTCCAGAGACCATGTGTTGCCCTGCAGCATGATCATTCTCTCGGTCTGCCTAGTTTACTCTAGAGACCATGTGTTGCCCTGCAGCATGATCATTCTCTCGGCCTGCCTAGTTTACTCTAGAGACCATGTGTTGCCCTGCAGCATGATCATTCTCTCGGCCTGTCTAGTTTACTTCAGAGACCATGTGTTGCCCTGCAGCATGATCATTCTCTCGGCCTGCCTAGTTTACTCCAGAGACCATGTGTTGCCCTGCAGCATGATCATTCTCTCGGCCTGCCTAGTTTACTCTAGAGACCATGTGTTGCCCTGCAGCATGATCATTCTCTCGGCCTGTCTAGTTTACTTCAGAGACCATGTGTTGCCCTGCAGCATGATCATTCTCTCGGCCTGCCTAGTTTACTCCAGAGACCATGTGTTGCCCTGCAGCATGATCATTCTCTCGGCCTGCCTAGTTTACTCTAGAGACCATGTGTTGCCCTGCAGCATGATCATTCTCTCGGCCTGCCTAGTTTACTTCAGAGACCATGTGTTGCCCTGCAGCATGATCATTCTCTCGGCCTGCCTAGTTTACTCCAGAGACCATGTGTTGCCCTGCAGCATGATCATTCTCTCGGTCTGCCTAGTTTACTCCAGAGACCATGTGTTGCCCTGCAGCATGATCCCTCTCTCGGCCTGCCTAGTTTACTCCAGAGACCATGTGTTGCCCTGCAGCATGATCATTCTCTCGGCCTGCCTAGTTTACTCTAGAGACCATGTGTTGCCCTGCAGCATGATCATTCTCTCGGCCTGCCTAGTTTACTTCAGAGACCATGTGTTGCCCTGCAGCATGATCATTCTCTCGGCCTGCCTAGTTTACTCCAGAGACCATGTGTTGCCCTGCAGCATGATCATTCTCTCGGCCTGCCTAGTTTACTCTAGAGACCATGTGTTGCCCTGCAGCATGATCATTCTCTCGGCCTGCCTAGTTTACTTCAGAGACCATGTGTTGCCCTGCAGCATGATCATTCTCTCGGCCTGCCTAGTTTACTCCAGAGACCATGTGTTGCCCTGCAGCATGATCATTCTCTCGGCCTGCCTAGTTTACTCCAGAGACCATGTGTTGCCCTGCAGCATGATCATTCTCTCGGCCTGCCTAGTTTACTCCAGAGACCATGTGTTGCCCTGCAGCATGATCATTCTCTCGGTCTGCCTAGTTTACTCCAGAGACCATGTGTTGCCCTGCAGCATGATCATTCTCTCGGCCTGCCTAGTTTACTTCAGATGAAAGCTAACACCAATACATTTGAAACAAGGCAAGCTGCAGAAGCTGCCAGATCAGCAAAGCAATTGCCTCAATGTAGATCCCTCTCATCTATGCCGTAATACAAGCTATTAACAAAATCCACACGAGGTATTATTCAACTAGGCTCGTCGCCAAGAACACAAACGCTCAAAGTCAAAAGCAACTTGGTAACGAATTACTGACGCGGCTCCGGTGACAAGTTAACACAACACCTGGTTTATTGGGTGTATCCACATGCTCATACAATTCATTGTCTCGATAGCGCACCCTTACGACAGGACTAACATCTATCTATTTGAGCCCTAGAATTGCTATGGTCAATGTCGCTAACCTTCACCTCAGCGTCCAGCCTGTTTCCATTTCACTGCTCTTTCGATCTCTGTCGTTATGTTCCTGGTAGATTCATCTCGCTTTTAGGTCCACGGTTCTTTTCAGCAAATGACTCCTCCTGTCGTCCACTTGAATATGGAATACACTTGCATTAAAATATCCAATCGCGCCACGAAATTTTATCCAGACAAGGAAAACACGTCTAGTCTTGAAGACGGCACCACAGCGTATGTTCTCTTGTTGTTCTCTGACGTCTCATCTCGCTTAGTTTCTTTGTGCACTATATCTTTTTTTATGCATACTTAGGAAAAATCCCTTTAACCTTTCTCTGCATGTTGTGCGTCAGTGATCGCTATCTGGCAGCAATGCTATGTCCTAGACCAGTTGCCAACCAAGGCTTAAGGTCTGGTCTGCCCTGCCATGATGTTTAGTCTTAAGCTTGCATTTCCTCACACTAGAGTAAGGCTTGTACCCTCCCAATTGAGCTCCTCCACCCACAGCTGGTGGCACAATGTGGGGTGTTGGATTTGGTGAGAGCCACAGAGCTTTCAGAAAGCAGGTAGTATCATCTACTGTCATACAGTAACTGGGTCATTGTGAATTACACCTGACTCTGAATAGATCTTGTATAATCTCTAGACACACTCGGGGTGGTTCTGTAAGTTTTCTTGCTTGCATTATTCCAGTACAGCATAGGACTGCCGCGGGAATTAAAGGTGGCAGCGTTTTTTTTTTTTTCGCCCGCTCGCTTTGAACTCAAGCGTAGTCCATACACACTATTTATAGTAGTGATGGGCTGAATTTTGCTTGTGGATTAACTTTCTTCTTCTTCTTCTTTGCGTTCATCCGGAGTGATTTTTTCAGATGTGATTGCGGTGTGTCTGGTTAGGCACCCTCGGGTCGAAACCCTCAGGCCAACACATCCGACTTTTAGCGTGCATTTTTGACCAGGTTAGCAATCCTGGGAGACTCTCACTTTTGTGGTACCGTCCACATCTCAGCTGGTCTAGTTGGAACAGTCGAAGACTACACGGTCATCCCTCAAGTGAAGGCAGGGACAGTCCATAGCATTTTCCGCCATCCTGGGTGGCTTCCATAATTGCAGAGCCGGCACATAACGCTCTATTGCTGGGTTTACCGAGGGAATCGTCACGTCCTGCTCATGGCTGTTTTAATTCCTCACTTCAATATATTGGGCATTTCGCTCGCCCTGGGCCGTTCCTGCACAAACCAGTCAGCTCTGCGGGGTTTCCACTAAGCGAGTTTTCGGACATGTGCTTGTCCCTGTACCCATCAGAGCTGTTCCAGGCACGGCGGACATTCGGAAAACTACCTAGTCAGAGCTGTTCCGAACAAGAGCGGCATTCGAAAACTAGGTAGTCAGAGCTGTTCCTAGCACGGGAGACATTCGGACGAGACATTTCACTCGGACGTAAATGCGTAGTGTCAATTTTTAGTTTGCCACCCGTAGGACGACACTTCCGACTTCCGGCGGGCATTTTTTAGTGAGGTTAGCCTTCCTCTGGTTTCGAGACACGTTAGACTGTTGTAATGTCACCCACATCTCAGCTGGTCAAGATAGAACGATCAACGATATCGTGGTCTGCCCTCAAGGGAAGGCAGGGGCAGACCATGGGCATTATCTCGCTATCCAAGGAGGCTTCCATAATTGCAGAGCCGGCACATATTGCTCTGAGACTGGGCTCACCCAAGGAGTTTCCACGTCCTGCTCATGGCTGCTTTAGTTCCTCACTTCCATGTGTTGGGCATCCCACTTGCCACTGATCGCTCAATCACACACCAGGAGCGGTCAGACTGCGAGTGACATCCACTCGGTAAGTTTTGCTTGTGACTTCAGACCACGCAATAGGTTCGCTCGCCGTGCGTTCCATTTTGCGTTGATGAGACATTATTCCACTTTTGTCTACACTCTCTATGAGTTAGATACAGACAGTTTCCGTAACCCTTCGACTGGGGCACTTTTCTGACTTTTTTGTACTCGCTCACGAGGTAGGCTACATGTGCTGCCGGCTCAGCACCTTACCTTCGTGCAGCAGTGAACGGGAAACGGCCAGGCCCCTTCATCCGGGAAACTCTCATATCCCCCAGCTGGGAGCCTTCGAACATGTATCAGACCTGAGCATGTAGCTTGCTCAGTATCATGTTTCTATTTTCCGGTAGACGGGTATCAGCCTGGCTCTAAGATCCGAGGGTTTGTGGCTTAGAGGCGTTCAGCCACAGCCCTCGACAGGGAGCCTTAAGAGTTTTGTCCGAACCAAGAAATTCTGCCTTTGTGCACCTCATTTAAATTTTGACTGCTATCCTCAGTCTATGCCTGCAGAGCAGCAGGTTGTGTCTCTCTTAGTCTGGTCCCTATCCCATAAGCTGTCCGATATGTAATTTTTCACCCATCGGCAAGCAAATGGGGTCTATGGGACACGCAAGCTCCCCCACCACATCAAGGTGGAGACACATCGGGGGAGGGATTAGCTTTCCCTATTAACAGTGTCCCTCGCCATCAGGTGAACCCACTCCGACTTCAGAGGTACTTGTAATTTACGTCCCCAAGCCAAAGATGACAGGTCAACATTTTAGTACAATTGTCCGGTATAGAGTTGAACCGCTTACCTCGGCATCAGCACACCGGATGTTCTGACCCATGCGGACCTGCGGCGGCGGCTGTGATACTGACCACATGATCCATTGATTGCTGATGGGTCTATACAAATGTGGGTGAGCACCATATATCCGACGTGCCTACAGGTGTGTGCTTGGGTTCTGGACTACATCTATGATTGCAGTGTGGGGCTGGCTACCCCAATCTGTAGAATGTTTTCACTGCAAGATCCAACCACTCTTGAAGGATACGCACAGCTTGGCATGACTCGATTGAGTGTTATTTCCATTCGGAGGTGTAGGGCAGATGAAGAAGTTAGTTTGCCATTGCTTTCTGAATGACCGGCACCCAGACCATTTCATAAAAAGCCAACGTAAGGTGGTCTGATGCCAAACTGCTCATAGCTGTGTTTCGAATGCTGGTATGCGGGATTACGAACTGTGTCCGTAACTTATTCACAATGGAGCCGGTAGATGAAGAAGAGGAAGAAGAATAGGACTGCAGCAATCATAGATGTGGTTTGTCGGGACTACTGTCTGTTTGACTGTTCACGTGGGACAGTGGGATGAATTTTTGTGTGATATTCATTTGCGCAGGAACAGAGCACTATGGGGTGACCCTTTGTCGTGAAGTTGGAACCTCGATTAACGACTGAAAGATGTGGTATAAATTGTAGAAACACTTAGCAATATTTAAATCAAATAACAAATGACAGAAAGATATTGAATGTGTCTGCTGAAAGATACAAATATTGCAGCTGTGCCCGAACAGACATAAGCATTAAAACATATCATGTGTACGTAGAAGAGGGAGTTGACAATTGCTGATTAAAGTTTGGTTTTAGTTTAGTTGATGGATGAACATCACAGCACATGGGTGTAACCCATAAGTGCTCCGTTCTTCTCCTAAACTCAAGCCTGAGTCTGTAGAATCTCAGCTCAGTGCACAAACTCTGTAGCACTGGCGAGGATCCTGAAATACTTTGGGTAGATTGTTAACTCAAAATTTTGCCCGGGCAGCGCCGTTAGGTTACTCTTTTTTGATTTCCAACTGCCAAGGGATTCTTTTTATGTATTCTTAATACACACAGGCATCCGATCTCACTAACCAGATAGCAGTGGAAATTTTGTTACTAGAAGTCCACATGAAAACACCGGCCCTCACCGGGGCTTGAATCCGGGACCTCCAGCACTCGAGGCGGACACCATACCTCGAGACCACTCAGCCTCCTACTGATTTCTGATTAAAATTCCTCGATCAAATTCCTAGCATCTCATGGAAGTGTTGCCTGGTCCCCTGTCTGTTATTCCTTGTTCATTCCACATATCGCCCATATTATTTCTGTCTCTGCTTCTCTTTTATAAGGGTTTTACTTATGATGGGATTCCCTGTTGATTCCTGATGATCTGTTATTATCCATTGAAATCATTTCCTGACAAACTCTTGCATGTTGTTGTGTGATAATAATCATCCTATGTGATATGACCAGTTATGTGAACGATGAGTCTTGTGGTTGTACTTGCAGATGTTAAGGAAGCCCTGATTGGAGTGGGGATAATCCATGTGGATGCGAAGACTGGATACTGTACCCTGGAGAAAAGTGAGTGCCGGAAACATTGTATGAATGTCTGTATGTCTTATGATGGTGTTCACTACCATTGTATGAATGCCTGTATGTCTTATGATGGTGTTCACTGCCATTATATGAATGTCTGTATGTCTTATGATGGTGTTCACTACCATTGTATGAATGCCTGTGTCTTATGATGGTGTTGACTACCATTGTATGAATGTCTGTATGTCTTATGATGGTGTTCACTGCCATTGTATGAATGTCTGTATGTCTTATGATGGTGTTCACTACCATTGTATGAATGTCTGTATGTCTTATGATGGTGTTCACTACCATTGTATGAATGTCTGTATGTCTTTTGGTGGTGTTCACTACCATTGTATGAATGACTGTATGTCTTATGATGGTGTTCACTACCATTGTATGAATGTCTGTATGTCTTATGATGGTGTTCACTACCATTGTATGAATGTCTGTATGTCTTATGGTGGTGTTCACTACCATTGTATGAATGTCTGTATGTCTTATGATGGTGGTCACTGCCATTGTATGAATGTCTGTATGTCTTATGATGGTGTTCACTGCCATTGTATGAATGTCTGTATGTCTTATGGTGGTGTTCACTACCATTGTATGAATGTCTGTGTGTCTTATGATGGTGTTCACTACCATTGTATGAATGTCTGTCTTATGATGGTGGTCACTGCCATTGTATGAATGTCTGTATGTCTTATGATGGTGGTCACTGCCATTGTATGAATGTCTGTATGTCTTATGATGGTGTTCACTACAATTATATAAATGTCTGTATGTCTTATGATGGTGTTCACTACCATTATATAAATGTCTGTATGTCTTATGATGGTGTTCACTGCCATTGTACGAATGTCTGTATGTCTTATGATGGTGTTCACTACCATTGTATGAATGTCTGTATGTCTTATGATGGTGGTCACTGCCATTGTATGAATGTCTGTATGTCTTATGATGGTGTTCACTACCATTATATAAATGTCTGTATGTCTTATGATGGTGTTCACTGCCATTATATAAATGTCTGTATGTCTTATGATGGTGTTCACTACCATTATATAGATGTCTGTATGTCTTATGATGGTGTTCACTGCCATTATATAAATGTCTGTATGTCTTATGATGGTGTTCACTACCATTATATAAATGTCTGTATGTCTTATGATGGTGTTCACTGCCATTATATAAATGGCTGTATGTCTTATGATGGTGTTCACTACCATTATATAAATGTCTGTATGTCTTATGATGGTGTTCACTACCATTATATAAATGTCTGTATGTCTTATGATGGTGGTCACTGCCATTGTGTGCCCTGCCGACTGACATAGATGTTCATATCTCAGTACAGATCTCAGTCCTTGGAGTTCTCAATCAACTCTGCTGATGATATTCCTCCTGCAGATATTCTTTCTGATGATATTCTTCCTGATGATATTCTTCCTGATGATATTCTTTCCACTGATATTCTTCCCGATGATATTCTTCCTATTGATATTCTTTCCACTGATATTCTTCCCAATGATATTTTTCCTGATGATATCCCTCCAGATGATATCCCTCCTAATATTCTTCCCACTGATATTCTTCCCAATGATATTCTTTCCACTGATATTCTTTCCACTTATATTTTTCCTGATGATATCCCTCCAGATGATATCCCTCCAGATGATATCCCTCCTAATATTCTTCCCACTGATATTCTTCCCACTGATATTCTTCCCACTGATATTCCTCTTGATGATATTCTTTCCACTGATATTCTTTCCACTGATATTCTTCCCACTGATATTTTTTCCTGATGATGTCCCTCCAGATGATATCCCTCCAGATGATATCCCTCCTAATATTCTTTCCACTGATATTCTTTCCACTGATATTCTTTCCACTGATATTCTTCCCAATGATATTTTTCCTGATGATGTCCCTCCAGATGATATCCCTCCTAATATTCTTTCCACTGATATTCTTTCCACTGATATTCTTTCCACTGATATTCTTCCCACTGATATTCTTCCCGATGATATTCCTCTTGATGGTATTCTTCCTATTGATATTCTTTCCACTGATATTCTTTCCACTGATATTCTTCCCACTGATATTCTTCTTGATGATATTCTTTCCACTGATATTCTTCCCACTGATATTTTTCCTGATGATATCCCTCCAGATGATATCCCTCCAGATGATATCCCTCCTAATATTCTTCCCACTGATATTCTTCCAGATGATATTCTTCCTGATATTCTTCATGATGATATGCCTCCTGATATTATTCTCGTTGCTATTCTTCCAGATGATATTCCTTCTGCTGGTATTCCTCCTACTGGCGCTCTTCCTGATAATATTCCTCCTGATTATATTGCTCCTGCTGAAATTCTTCCCAAATTTGTGACGTATATCATTACACAAGGGTGTAGTCACTTGTGAAGCAAACAGGACTGCAAGAGCTGTGAAAAAAAGGCTGGACCAAAAAACCACTGCAGATCCTCCTCCTGGAACGTCAGCATTCTTTTCCCACACTGTCATTTTTATCTGGCTGCTTGTGTTTCATTCAGACTTCAACAAAAGTTGTTGGTTTTTTTTTTTTTTTTATCTTGCTGCTTGTGTTTCATCCAGACTTCACAATAGTTGTTGGTTTTTTTTTTATCTTGCTGCTTGTGTTTCATCCAGACTTCAACAACAGTTGTTGGTTTTTTTTTTATCTGGCTGCTTGTGTTTCTTCCAGACTTCAACAACAGTTGTTGGTATTGTTTTATCTGGCTGCTTGTGTTTCATCCAGACTTCAACAACAGTTGTTGGTATTGTTTTATCTGGCTACTTGTGTTTCATCCAGACTTCAACAACAGTTGTTGGTATTGTTTTATCTGGCTACTTGTGTTTCTTCCAGGCTTCAACAAACTCTCCACGTTCCTGAATCGCATTTTGGGGATGAAGGTGGCAGTCCAGAATGCATTGTTTACGTATTTCACAGACACCCTGGCATCCATCATCCTGGAGGCCAAAAGAAACGGGCGATGGGATATGGGTATTATGGGTAAGTTTTGTGTTCATAATTCATCTCCCATCATGCCTGCTAAACATCTTTGCATAAAATATGAGAAATGTTAACAAACAAAAAAATCATCATGAGATTAATGATAATTTTATCCATTCATAATTGTGAAAATCCAGTTTTAGAATTTGGGTATGCAGATGTCATGCAGTTGCCATCTCCTTTTGATGAAAAAGCACCAAAATCGACCCAAAAAAGCACCAAATTTGTTTGGAAAGCACCAAAAAATAAAGCACCAACGATTTTTACTACAAATGTAACAAGGTCAATCAATCAATCATGTGCCATGCCGGAAAGCGTGGGCGGTCATGACTCGCCATGTCACTCGATCATCAGCGTCGTGGATCAACTCAGCGTTCCTGTCTTGTCCATGCCATGTGGCCAAGCCATCCAGGTATTTTCCTCTCGGTCTTCCTCTTGGTCTGTTCCCTTCGATCTTGCCAGTTGTCACTAAGTTCTCCAATCCATTTCTTCTCATAACATGTCCAAAAAATTTTGACTGTCTACGTCTAATTTCTCTAAACAGTTTACGATTTTCATTTGTCTCCTGTAGTACTTAGTCATTGGTTTTTCTGTCTGTCTATGGTATTCTTTGCATTTTCCTCAGAAACATTTCTGCAGCCATCAGATGTTTTTCAGCTTGACTGCACATTGTCCAAGTTTCACATCCATACAAAAGAACAGGCTCTATGTATCCCCTCAACACTCTTTTTTTCTCGTTTCAATTGACATCTTTTTATTGGTCAGAATGTTTTTTATCTTGCTAAAGATAACAATATAGCACATTATAATTTATTATTATCACTTCATATTACAATGAAGTTTATTCCAGATCTGCCAAATCCCAGTCAGACAACTCCTCTTCAGTTTCTGTAGCTATTTCCTGTTGTCTGCTCCTGCGATGATGATGATGATTGAAAGAAACGTGTATATGCCTCCTGTGAAACAATTTTTCGTAGAATATCCTTAGGTAGTTTATAATCATGGCAGCATTTGCCATATCTTTTTATTCCATATCTAATAGTCAAAACAACTGTCAAACTCTTGATGCTCAGTCTGTTCCGCAATTTTGATTTTATAACTCCCATCTGACTGAAAATACGCTCCACGTCTGCATTCAAATGAGGTAAAATGAGCAGTTAAAGCTAAATCTGTAAGATCTTGGAAAGGATTTTAACCGGTGGCGTCCCTGTATGAGGCTATTTCTGTCCACAGTCCAAGTGTGTCAGAGGTCTGTGTCCACTGCATATGATGAAGTTTTCTCCACTGGAAATCAATGTGGATGAGAGTAGCTGCATCTTCTACAAACATTTTAGCAAGATCCAATATACAGGGCTTCATTGGCTGTAGACATTCACTTCCACTAAGACATGACATGGATAGCAACACTCAAACGTTATCCGGGAAACATAAACGCAGCTGTGTCAACAGATTAAAAACTGTATGCAACTTCCACAAATTTCTTTCTCATCAGGAAACTTGTAGCCTGCTATTTCTTAATCAGACTCATAACCTAGATTGGGATTAGGATCTAAATAATCTTCTGTTATTTTTTCCCCAGGAATAGCAATCTTTGAACTGATAGTATTAGTGAGTTGGACAAGATCACCTAGTAGTTTTGTTGGATCCTGTATATTTGCTTCAAATTTCTTATTCACACTTTGAACTTCTCAGAGTATATGCTTGAGAGATAAGAGAAATACATAGCTTTTCATGTCGCTAAACATAGAATGTAGAAGTTCTGCTGTATAACAGCGCTTGTTGAGTCTTGCTATATCAAAATGAGTTCTGAGCTCAACCCACTACTGCAATATTCTGACAATGGTAGATTGAATGGGCATCCACCATGTCTGGCTTAATTGAACAACCTTCAGCAGATGTTGTCCATCATTTATTGAAGCAAAAAGCTCCCTGTACCTTGCTTGACGAAGACTTGAGTGAGAAAACCAGTTATATGTTTCTCTAATAATGAACTCTGTGTTCCTAGGCAGACAAGTAGCTGCAGCCTGTGACACTGCCAGCTGAAGGGAATGACATACTCACCTAACTAGTACCAGATGAGGAACTTCGGATTTTAATTTTGTATATACTCCATTGTTTACACCTGTCATGACAGATGCATTGTCAGTGCCGAGTGCAACTAGTCTTTGCAGCTCAAGTATATTCTTGTTTAAACAATCTTTTAACACATTGCATATTGCCAGTGCATTGCAGTCACTCACTTCAACTAAGTCTAAGTAAGTAACCACAAACTGTTTTCTTGTCTCTGAATAGTACCTAATAACGACTCCAAGTAGCTTAGTTTCAGAAATGTCATTGCTCTCATCAATCAATAAGCTGTATTTACTTTTGCTAATATCAGCTATCAAGTCTGTTGTGAAATATGGTGCAAGTACATTTGAAATAACTGCTCTGCACTTAGTTCTCCTAAGCTTAAAGTTCTTGCAACCTTTGCTGTCACCAAAGTGTATCTTGCAGAGTTCACTTAAATTGTCAACAACGCGCAGCGAACAATGGCCAGCTATGAACAAAGACATCCATCCTCCTGTTTCTTTGACATAATCTTTCAGTTGGTCAAATGCAATTGTTGTTTATCTTTGTGTACTGAATGGTTGTTCGGCTTTCTGATGTTTCGTTGTATTCTTGTGCCTCTCAATATCACTTAACCTGGCTGCCGTTGAACATTTGCAGTATTTACAAAAACACTTAGTATTATCCCCTTCTACTTTAAAAAACCATTTTTGAAATCTCGAGTCGCTGAGCCACTGTTCTCTGAAATGTTGAGAATATTTCTTGCTCTTGGTGAAACAAAAATAAGTGTAAATGAAAGGATAATGTAGACACCACAAAATTATGAACTCGATTGCAAGCTAATATATTGACGTTTGGACTTGTCTTGTCTGCAAGATGGCGTTCGCTTTTAGCTAAATCGTATTAAAGGGAGTTAAATTAGTTGAATGTTGCGCGGTAACGTACTAAGTCTGTTTTACTCCCTCGCTTCAGTTCAAATTTGGCGTTTTAGTGTTCCCAAAATGAATTTAAAGTAATTTTTACCCACCCCCCAAAAAAAAGCACCAAAAAGCACACACAAAAATTGCGAAGCACCAAATTCATGCGGCCGCGCCAACTGCAACATTTTGGTACCAAATGGCCTGAAATAGCACACAATTTTTGTGCCAAAAAGCATCAAAATAGCAACACTGATGTCATGGTTATCCTTTCAAATAGTGCTAATTGATTAGAAGAGTTATTCCCATCTGTCAAAAGAGACAGGAAAGATAAAGATCTTTTTCTGAACGTGAAACAAAAAAGACAAAAATAATGTCCATGTTAAGCAGAAATCGCAACCAACAATGAGTAGATTGAAACTTTCACAAACTTTGAATATCTTAGCTCCAAAGTAAACAGCAACAATGGTGGACTGGTCAAATGAAGTTAGATGTAGGTCAGCCATAGCAATGCATGAAGGCTATATATATAGAGCCTTTGGCACAATAACAACAAAGTAACATTTTAAGATCATGCATCTTTCATGTGGCAACATGGATGTTGGTCATGGACCATTTCGCAACCACTAAAGATGGGCTTGTGAACTTAAACGTGAAAGAAAATTCAGATTTTTTGAACTAAGAAGAATAACAATAGTGGCCTCTCCTCCTCCCCCTCCTCCTCCTCCTCCTCCTCCTCCTTCTCCTCCTCCTCCTCCTCCTCCTCCTCCTCCTCCTCCTCCTCCTCCTCCTCCTCCTCCTCCATCATGGTTCATCTGGAGAGTGTCTTCGGACGTGATTGCATTGTGCCTGTTTACTGCAGAGCCGCGCACTTGTGCTTTTCGGCAGACACATCCGACCTCTGTGGGCATTTGTTGACCGGGCTAACCTTCCTGGATGTATCGGAGGATTTTTGATTCTCATGGTTGTGGTGTCGTCCACATCCCTGCTGGTCAAGTTAGAATGGCCAAATACATCCTGGTCAACCCTCAAGGGAAGGCGGGGGCAGACCAATGACATTCTCCGCCATCCAAGGAGGCTTCTATAATTGCAGAGCCGAAACATAGCGTTCTGGTACTGGGCTCACCCAAGGAATCATCACGTCCTGCGCATGGCTGCCTCACTTCTGTATATTGGGCATTTCGTTCACCACAGGCCACTCCCACGCAAGCCAGGAGAGATAAGTCTGCAGACAACATTCACGCAGCGAGCTTTCAGTTAGGACTTTCCACGAAGTGGGTTTGCTGTGGCATTCTGGAAGATGTAAACATGGAAGAAAGCTGGGTTACAAACAGCATCATATCTCAGAAACTGAAATACTTTGGTAGTATTAAACGTTAGACTAGTTCAGAAACGTCACACTAGTTTAGAAATGTCACACTAGTTCAGAAACATCGCACTAGTTCAGACAGAATTGTGGTGGAAGGCATGAGTTCCTGAAAGTAAAGGAAAGAGTCGACCACCATGAAGATGGACAGTGAATATTGTTCTCATGTTTGCGATGAGAATAGAATCTATTTGTTCTCATGTTTGCGATGAGAACAGAATCTATTTGTTCTCATGTTTGTGATGAGAATAAAATCTATTTGTTCCCATGTTTGCGATTAGAATAGAATCTATTTGTTCTCATGTTTTCAATTAATATAGAATGTATTTGTTCTCTTGTTTGCGATGTGAATAGAATCGATTTGTTCTCATGTTTGTGATGAGAATAGAATCTATTTGTTCTCATGTTTGTGATGAGAATAGAATATTTGTTCTCATGTTTGCAATGAGTTTAGAATCTATTTGTTCGCATGTTTGCAATAAGTTTAAAATCTATTTGTTCTCTTGTGTGTGATGAGTATAGAATGTATTTGTTCTCATGTTTTCGATGAGTATAGAATGTATTTGTTCTCATGTTTTCGATTAATATAGAATGTATTTGTTCTCATGTTTTCGATGAGTATAGAATGTATTTGTTCTCATGTTTTCAATTAATATAGAATGTATTTGTTCTCGTGTTTGCGATAAGCTTAGAATCTACTTGTTCTCATATTTGCGATGAGCATAAAATCTATTTGTTCTCATCTTTATGATGAGTATAGAATCTGTTAGTTTTCATGCTGTAGAAGCGAAGAAACTGTTTTGACTGTTTCTCGTGCACTACAGGCTGTTGTTCATATGAGACACTGTTTATTTGCAGATCTTGGGTCTGGGGAAGAGAAAGTGCGGAAGATTGAGACCAGAGTCTTCCTGGGCAACACAGCGACCAACACTGCCAAGACGGAGCTGACTAAGTTTGCGGTGGAGAGAGGCATGCACTGGCACGCAGCAATGGAGCTGTGGCGACGCATCGGCGCAAAGGAAGAAGGCTTCTACATTCCCTTACAGGTGGGTGGAGTGGTCGGGTGGCCTGTGTAACTGGACCCCTTTATATACCCGGTGTATCCCATTGCAACATACGCCTGTGAGACCTGGACACTTACTAAACAAGCTGAACAGCGCATAAATGCCTTTGGATATAAATGTTATAGAAGAGTTCTAAGAATATCTTGGGTAAAGAAAAGAACAAATGCATCCATACTTCAAGAGCTGACTATTGAGGAGGGTTGGCTATTAAATATGATAAAACAAAGAAAATTGAAATATTTTGGTCACTTGAAATGTCACGGAAGTTAGGAGAGAACAATAATAGAGGGGTATATGCCTGGGAAGAGAGGAAGAGGAAGGCCAAAGAGAAGATGGCTGTAGGATGTGGCGGATGATCTCCAGATGGAGGACATCTTGCTTGTGATCGAGAAGTTTTCCAGAGGGTTGTTATGGGAGTGAGGTTCTGCAAAGTACATGCTACTGAATGAATGAATCCAGTCTTTTAAAAAGTCTTAAAAGTTGAGAGGGTTGACTTCATTGCACCGGGTTTAACCCACATGGCTCTGTCTCTTTCTGCAGGGTAGCCTGCTGAAAGCATCGTACAAAGCTCGAACTCCGTAGCTCCAGCGACGACCCCCAGGAGTCTCGTAGGAAAAAAAATTGTGACCAAAAGACGTAGCCCGGAATCGAACCCACAACCTTCTGAGCCCAAGGCAGACAGCTTGACCACTGCACCACAGAGACTCATCCAGTGTTTAATGCTAACTCCATACTTTTGTAGACAGATCGGCGCTTGATGAGAAGCAAATTAATTACCCTTCTACACACTTTGAAGCATATTGGTCTAGACCAGTGGTTCTCAATTTTTTTTTGGCCCATGACCCCCTTTACCATATGTTCAGAGCGTCATTCCCCCCTTTCGAATTTCCTCTTTATAAACCACCCCCCCCCCCCCCCCCCCAACCCTTACACAGTATACATAAAAATGGAAGCTAAATTTAATAACACATACTAAAACAAGTCTAGACATCTACATAAAACATGATTTACAGGTCTCCTTACATTATAAAACAAATTTCATTAGGGCGAGAAGTACAGAACTGTAAAATGTAGAGGGAAAAACAATATGAAGTAACTGGTTCTTGTATTAATGCAATCTTGAAATAATCTTTATTCCCCCCCCCCCCCCCCCACCCCCCCAAACCTTAAAATTCCCCACCGGTTGAGAACCACTGGTCTAAACTAATATGTTTATTCACAAGTTGGCACTCGGTGGCTGAGGTGGTCGGTACCAAGCCGGCTGTGTTTACTTCCTTAGACATTCTGTAATACCCACTTTACACTGAGCCCGAGTCAGTTCAGATCTCCCTCAATGGAGAAGAGAAGGCATGACTGCTGGGTTGGCAGGCCGGTGCCGTTCAAGATCTTGGCTTGTATGAAAGTGGGTTGGGATGTTGAAGGCATGACTGCTGGGTTGGCAGGCCGGCGCCGTTCAAGATCTTGGCTTGTATGAAAGTGCGTTGGGATGTTGAAGGCATGACTGCTGGGTTGGCACGCCGGGGTTGTTCAAGATCTTGGCTTGTATGAAAGTGGGTTGGGATGTTGAAGGCATGACTGCTGGGTTGGCAGGCCGGCGCCGTTCAAGATCTTGGCTTGTATGAAAGTGCGTTGGGATGTTGAAGGCATGACTGCTGGGTTGGCACGCCGGGGTTGTTCAAGATCTTGGCTTGTATGAAAGTGGGTTGGGATGTTGAAGGCATGACTGCTGGGTTGGCAGGCCGGCGCCGTTCAAGATCTTGGCTTGTATGAAAGTGGGTTGGGATGTTGAAGGCATGACTGCTGGGTTGGCAGGCTGGCGCCGTTCAAGATCTTGGCTTGTATGAAAGTGGGTTGGGATGTTGAAGGCATGACTGCTGGGTTGGCAGGCCGGTGCCGTTCAAGATCTTGGCTTGTATGAAAGTGGGTTGGGATGTTGAAGGCATGACTGCTGGGTTGGCAGGCCGGCGCCGTTCAAGATCTTGGCTTGTATGAAAGTGCGTTGGGATGTTGAAGGCATGACTGCTGGGTTGGCACGCCGGGGTTGTTCAAGATCTTGGCTTGTATGAAAGTGGGTTGGGATGTTGAAGGCATGACTGCTGGGTTGGCAGGCCGGCGCCGTTCAAGATCTTGGCTTGTATGAAAGTGGGTTGGGATGTTGAAGGCATGACTGCTGGGTTGGCAGGCCGGCGCCGTTCAAGATCTTGGCTTGTATGAAAGTGGGTTGGGATGTTGAAGGCATGACTGCTGGGTTGGCAGGCCGGTGCCGTTCAAGATCTTGGCTTGTATGAAAGTGGGTTGGGATGTTGAAGGCATGACTGCTGGGTTGGCAGGCCGGCATTGTTCAAGATCTAGGCTTGTATGAAAGTGGGTTGGGATGTTGAAGGCATGACTGCTGGGTTGGCAGGCCGGTGCCGTTCAAGATCTTGGCTTGTATGAAAGTGGGTTGGGATGTTGAAGGCATGACTGCTGGGTTGGCAGGCCGGTGCCATTCAAGATCTTGGCTTGTATGAAAGTGGGTTGGGATGTTGAAGGCATGACTGCTGGGTTGGCAGGCTGGTGCCATTCAAGATCTAGGCTTGTATGAAAGTGGGTTGGGATGTTATAGGCATGACTGCTGGGTTGGCAGGCTGGCGTCGTTCAAGATCTTGGCTTGTATGAAAGTGGGTTGAGATGTTGAAGGCATGACTGCTGGGTTGGCAGGCCGGTGCCGTTCAAGATCTTGGCTTGTATGAAAGTGGGTTGGGATGTTGAAGGCATGACTGCTGGGTTGGCAGGCTGGTGCCGTTCAAGATCTTGCCTTGTATGAAAGTGGGTTGGGATGTTGAAGGCATGACTGCTGGGTTGGCAGGCCGGTGCCGTTCAAGATCTAGGCTTGTATGAAAGTGGGTTGGGATGTTGAAGGCATGACTGCTGGGTTGGCAGGCTGGCGCCATTCAAGATCTAGGCTTGTATGAAAGTGGGTTGGGATGTTGAAGGCATGACTGCTGGGTTGGCAGGCCGGTGCCGTTCAAGATCTAGGCTTGTATGAAAGTGGGTTGGGATGTTGAAGGCATGACTGCTGGGTTGGCAGGCTGGCGCCATTCAAGATCTAGGCTTGTATGAAAGTGGGTTGGGATGTTGAAGGCATGACTGCTGGGTTGGCAGGCCGGTGCCGTTCAAGATCTAGGCTTGTATGAAAGTGGGTTGGGATGTTGAAGGCATGACTGCTATGTTGGCAGGCTGGTGCCGTTCAAGATCTTGCCTTGTATGAAAGTGGGTCGGGATGTTGCAACTCAGCGACCCATAATTTATTTGTTGTGATCAGCTATGCTCTGGTTGATCAAGCCTCTAGAAATGGTACTATATTATGTTCAGAATTGTCTGGGATGGGGATGGAGACTAGTAGAAGAGCGCAGGTCATCTCAGTCTTGGTTAATCTAGGATATATGAAGGTCTTAAACTCTAAACCGCTGAGAAGGTATCTCCTTTGACCCTGATAACTAGGATTTTGTTTATTGTTAAGTGAAAATGATGGTTCTTTTTTTGTTTCTTTAGTAGAAGAGCGCAGGTCATCTCAATCTTGGTTACTCTAGGATATATGAAGGTCTTAAACTCTAAACCGCTGAGAAGGTATCTCCTTTGACCCTGATAACTAGGATTTTGTTTATTGCTAAGTGAAAATGATGGTTCTTTTTTTGTTTCTTTAGTAGAAGAGCGCAGGTCATCTCAATCTTGGTTAATCTAGGATATATGAAGGTCTTAAACTCTAAACCGCTGAGAAGGTATCTCCTTTGACCCTGATAACTAGGAATTTGGTTATTGTTAAGTGAAAATGATGTGTTTTTTTTTTCTTTAGTAGAAGAGCGCAGGTTATCTCAATCTTGGTTGACCTAGGATATATGAAGATTTTAAACTTCAAACCCCTGAGACAGTATCTCCTTAGATACCTAGGATTTTGTTTATTATTAAGTGAAAATGATGATTCTTGTTTTTTCTTTCGTTCGCTTAAAATTTTGCTATACCTGCAATGTTGTCTCTTGAATGAACGTCACTGTCTTTTTTTGGTTCACTCTATGGTCCATAGAGTTTATCAGAAAAATGAAAATGATGTTTTTCATTGCTGCTTCAGTGTTGTCTCTTGTATAAACTTCACTGCCTTGTTTAGTACACTATAGTGGTCTATAGAGTTTATCTTCCGCTGTTGTTTCACTAGACCAGAAGAATGTACATGATGATATTATGTCTTTCTTTGCTCCCTCAGGACCGACTCTGCAAAAAGACAGCTGTCCTGGTCGTGGCGCAGGGGTGGAATAAGAAGAAGGAGCGCTTGTATAACATCTATCAGCCCAACACGGGTCTTCAGCCCAAGTGCAAGACTCTGGAGGAGATCAGGAAGAAGTCCAAGAAATGCCTGCCGGATGTGGCCGAGCCACTGTGGCAGGACCAGTACATTGCTTCAGGAACACAATGCACCCATAAGTATTTGTAAGTTCTTCTTTTTTCATTCGCTTGAAAATTGTCAATACCTGCATTGTTGTCTCTTGAATAAATTTAACTGTCTTGTTTAGTTCATTCACTGGTCCATAGAGTTTATCTTCCACTGTTGTTTCTCTAGACCAGAAGGTTTGCCTAGATATGTTGTATTTTGGGCAGTCTTGGAGTATGTGATCTGCTGTCTGCGACACCAATCCACTTGTGCACATGGCTGATTCGTCAATCTTGAATTTTGTATACATGTAGTTGTGTAATCACGTACTCTGTCCTTGTCTTGCGATGATCTGATTTTAGGCGAATCATAATGAACTAGGCACTTTCAAAGAAGGTAGTTTGCCATTGCTTTCCTTCATGGCAGTGACCATACTGGTCGGTGACGCCAGCCATTCTTGTGAAAGAGATCTGCTGCCTACTGTCGCGACACTTGAGACCATAACCCACAACTATCTGTCAGCTGCTCTCAAAATATCATCCACCACCTGCCTTCTGTGGTTTCTTTTGAACACTTCCAATAAATGAATACGAAATAACACCACATAATCCATAGGAAAACATGCAGAATGAACGCGTCAAGTTGTCGCCATTTTACCGGAAGTTATATATATATACACACACACACACACACGCACGCACGCACGCACGCACGCACACACACACACACACACACACACACACACACACACAGCGACAGCTAGTGCTCGACTTATGACCACGATCGGTTCCGACAGACCGGTAACACGATTTGGTCGTAAGTTGAGTACGCTATGTGTACAGTAATGTGAAGTGATGTTATAAAAATATTTAAGTTAAATTATATCATAAATTTCTTTTATTATGTTAAAAATCATAATTTTCGATGTTCATTTTGTGCCATTAGTATAATCTCTACACCATTTTGTTTCTTTTACATCGTCAGGTTTAAGAAAAATACTGCATTTAACTGTACATGTACAACTGGTTTAATATTTGCAAAACATACAAAATACAGGTGTGGAAAATACTATAGGAAACATTTTCCCAATCGCAAAACACATCAAATTGTCATTAACATCAAAATATATAAACATGTACAAAACGTTTTATTGGCCACTGGTGCTTGGCTGCAGATCATTAATATCGTCATCTAAGGCAGCAGTTGGGGGTACCGGAGTTGGTTTTTTCATAAACATGGTGAGCTTTGTCTGAATTGTATGTTTCTTTTTTTCATCATAAATTTCACGATACGGACGAAACACATTGTGCGCCATCCGTTCAATCCTTGCAAATCGTTCGATGTTTGGGTCCATTGCTTCAAAATGTATAAGAAGTTTATTCAGTAAAGATAACCCTTCTGATAATTCCTTAGTGGTAAACTTTCTTCTGGCTCATCCTCTTCTTTCTTGGCTTCTCTTCTTTCTTCTTCCGCCACTCTTTCTTCTTCCAGTTTGATTAACTCTTCATTTGTAAGTTCTCCGGATTCTTTGTCTAGCAACTCTTCGGCATCCTCAATTTCACACTCAAAAGAAAGGTCTTTGGCGAGTTTTACTATTTTTAAATTTTTTTTTTTTTACTATTTTTCCCAGAATCGTTTCAAGTTCATGTTCACTGTCAAATCCATGAAAATCATTAACATAGCGCTTAACGCAATTTTTCCAGATGCCATTCATGCACTTTGTCATCACAGCCTCTCAGGCGGTAGCGATATTCTTGATACACATTAAAATGTTGTAGTGTTTCCAAAAATCTTGCAATGTTAGTTCTGAGTCAGCATCTATTGCGGATATTGCTTGAACGAAGATGGTTCGGAGATAGTTGGCCTTTACGGTCGCAAAGTCGAATGGTCGTAAGTTGCATAGGTCGTAAGTCGATGTCCGACTGTATATATAATATATATATATATGAAAAACATCTGATGGCTGCAGAAATGTGGTTTCTGAGGATAATGCAAAGAATACCATGGACAGACAGAAAAACCAATGACCAAGTACTACAGGAGACAAATGAAAATCGTAAATTGATTAGAGAAATTAGATGTAGACAGTCAAAATTTGTTGGACATGTTATGAGAAAAAATAAATTGGAACACTTGGTGACAACTGGCAAGATCGAAGGGAACAGACCAATGGGAAGACCGAGAAGTGAATACCTGAATGGACGAGACAGGAACACTGAGCTGATCCACGACTCTGGTGATCGAGTGAAATGGCGAGTCATGACCGCCCACGCTTTTCAGCATGGCACATGATTGATTTAGGAATTGACATCACAGCATTCAGGGCATTCCCATAAGCGCTCCGTCCCCATCCTCAGCAGCCAGCGAAGAGTTCCAACACCAATAGTACCAGTAGCAATCTGATTATATGTCCGTCTCGCCTTTCCTCTGAGCGTTGAGCGTCGGTCAGATCCCCTCGTCACTCCTCGCTGTCTCATTCTTGCCAGATCATGGTAATCCATTTGCTCCTCCCACAAGGCCGCAACCACGCCTGCCTTTTCATGTATCATTACTCCACCAAGTTCTGCAGAGCCAGCCAATCTGTCTGCCTGTTCATTTCCCAGCACACTGGTGTGCCCCGGAGAAAAGATCCAGGCGATGCTTGTCACCCGTGACCTCCGAAGCGAAGCAAGCCACTCCGCATGAAGCCTGCCCGTCCTCACCCTCGTCAGCATGCTTTCTGAGTCAGTTAGAATCACGATGTGTGTGTGTCGTATTCTCCATCCAGCGGAGAGCCGCAGTGACTGCCTCCACCTCCATTCTTGAGCTGGTTGTTGTGGTATCATATGCCAGGCTCTCCTGCACCAAACGTCGACCTTTAGCTTTGGCTATGAACCCTCAGCCACTTCTCTCATCTCTTGAACTATCTGTGTAGATAATCACATCACCCGAGTGAGCATTGTCCTGAATTAGTTGCTGGATTTCCACTCCCGTGGCCCCTGCTGGCTACTCCCTGCTCAATGTGATTATAACTCTGCACAAGTCTGACTGCTCTGCTGGCACTCTGACCCACTCCTCTCCTCGCCTAATGTTCTCCAAGATGCACACCTGTCTGATCGTATCCTCCGCCTGAGCCATCCATGATTTCCCTCTTATCAGTCGCTGACCCTTAACTGCGTCCAGCGCCTCATGCAACGGGTGATCTGTGTCTGCAGCTACTCTGAGGTATGCCTTCGCCTGCATCACCTTGAGCCTACCAGCAACAGTCTGCAGACCAAGGATGTAACGCATACACACTACTGGGGTGTCTGGTGCATTCCAGAATGACCCGCATAGCTTCGTTCTGTATGCGCTCTAACTTCACCAGCTGTCTCTGAGACAGTGAGCAGTCCTAGTCCATAATCAATTACTGAGAGGATCAAGTGCTGGTATAGTGTGTTGATTAATCATTATTGCATCTGCAAACTTTCTGCACTGGCACAATGTGGCATGTCAGGTTTGGTATGCGCCACCCAACATTTGGCGCTAACAGAAAGCAGGTAGTACCTTAGAGACAGTGACAGATAGAGACGGTGCCTTTTGCGTGTTGTTCAAGACACAAAATAGTTGCTTGTTAAAGTTTGCAGAAGCAATAATGATTAATCTACACAAGCCAGTTTTGTGCAAACAGAAAGACATGTTAGTCAGTTTAAAATTACCGTGGTAGACAATTGACATTACTGTGCGAACATGTGTATATTTCAGCTTGAAGGATTTATCTAGTTATTTTACTTTATGTTGTGTGAATTCTGCAGTATGTACCTGACGACATGCAGCAAAATATGCCAGGCAATAAATCGAGCAATATATTGTTTGTGTCTTCTTTATTCAAATAAATACAGTCTACTTAAATACTGGTGTCAGATCTTAGTCAGATGTGACTGAGCTACCGTATGACAGTAGACGGTACTACCTGCTTTCTGTTAGCACCAAATGTTGAGCAGCACACACCAAACCCGACATCCCATACTGTGCCAAAGGCTTTAGGCAGAGGAGTGCAATTGGGAGGATACAAGCCTACCCTAGTGCGAGGAAATGTAACCTAAAGACTAAATGTCATTGCAGGGCAGACCAGGCTCTAAGCCTTGATCGGCAACTGGTCTAGGATGGAAGCCCCGACAAGCGGACAGTTAAGAGTATTGCTTAGCTGATCCGGCATGGTGTTACCTTTCCTCTGGAGTAAACTAGGCAATCTGAGAAAGGCATCATGCTGCATGGACAACACACGATCTCTAAATTTAGCCCAGGCTTTGTGTTATGGAGAGGTATAACTCCATTTTACAAACTATCGTCTGTCAAGACGGCCAGGTGCCAGTCAATCACGTAAATACATTTCATTTTTCTGACCCACAGGCGGATTAGCTGTAGGAAAACTGCCCCGGGGCAGCAGTGTGAACTGGGTCTCAGAACCCGGTTCTATCATGTGCTGAGTGGCTCTGTGTTGAGTGTCTGGAACAAGGTGGAGAGTGTCCTAGGGGGCTTGAGTACCTCGGCTCGTATGCAGATCATCCGCCTCCGAACAGAAGACAACCAGAGGATAGTGGGTAAGTAGTTGTGCTGATTGTAGTGAGGAAGTGGTGTTTGTAATATACGTCAAGACGTCTTGAGTGGGATGGTGTTGATTGTAGTGAGGGAGTGGTGTTTGTAATATAGTGTCAAGAAGTCTTGAGTGGGATGGTGTTGATTGTAGTGAGGGAGTGGTGTTTGTAATATATGACAAGACGTCTTGAGTGGGATGGTGTTGATTGTAGTGAGGGAGTGGTGTTTGTAATATAGTGCCAAGAAGTCTTGAGTGGGATGGTGTTGATTGTAGTGAGGGAGTGGTGTTTGTAATATAGTGCCAAGAAGTCTTGAGTGGGATGGTGTTGATTGTAGTGAGGGAGTGGTGTTTGTAATATAGTGCCAAGAAGTCTTTGAGTGGGATGGTGTTGATTGTAATGAGGGAGTGGTGTTTGTAATATAGTGTCAAGAAGTCTTGAGTGGGATGGTGTTGATTGTAGTGAGGGAGTGGTGTTTGTAATATAGTGCCAAGAAGTCTTGAGTGGGATGGTGTTGATTGTAGTGAGGGAGTGGTGTTTGTAATATAGTGTCAGGAAGTCTTGAGTCGGATGGTGTTGATTGTAGTAAGGGAGTGGTGTTTGTAATATAGTGTCAGGAAGTCTTGAGTGGGATGGTGTTTATTGAGAGTGGTTGCCAGTGTCTTCTTCCTATCTTTCACGTTTGACCCTCCATTGAGGCATGGGTTGTCAACGCACTCCAATCTGTCCTGTCCTTGGCTATTCCATGCAGCTCCATCTGTGTCTTCTCTAGTATTCATGTATGTCTCTACTTCACTTCACCATGTGGTTTTTTGTCTTTCGTGATTTCGTTTTGTTTTCTGATTTCTTTCATTGTCAGAAAGCAATGGCAAACTACTGAACTTAAACTTTCCAAGAAATAATAAACAGCTGAAAAAAATGCTGGGGTTGACCGATGTCCTGTAAAGGATACGTAACTAACTTTAAAAAAAATTGTTTTTAAACCTTTGTGGATTCCAAACAAAGACCTTTCTAGTTGCACTATTCTCAGTGTATGTCCCATCTCAGTGTGTGTCCCGTCTCAGTGTATGTCCCGTCTCAGTGTATGTCCCGTCCAGCACCAGCGTCTATTCTTCACTTCTTGGCTCGATGGCATTTGTCTTGTTCTCCCATGAGCTCTACATTGGTGATTCTGTCATACCAGTTTAATCCTTCTGTATCGCAGTGAGTGGGGACGGGATACATTGTCATCATAGTCACTGTGTAAATGATATTGTCAGTGTAGAGTGTACTGGTGTTATTGAGTGGGTGAGATGTACTGTTGCTATATAATGAATGCTGTCATGGTTATAAAGTAAAATAAAGGACACTTACGTGCCTTAAGTGGCATTGGTTATGTGTCATGGACCCATATTTTCATTGACCAATTGGCACTGAATGGGTGATGGTGGTGATGCCGCCGATCACCTTTACTTTGCATGACAGTTTCCGGTACCTATTTTAGGTTGAGTTTACCTGGGAGATGAGAGGTCAATTAAAACAAATTTGCTTCGATGTGGACCATCGACCACCTGGCAAGCAGGCAGGCGTTAAGCCACTACACTACAGGTTCCCATAGCGTCTAACCACTACATTATAGGCTGCCATACACATAGTGAGTTGGTGGTTTCAACAACATAGTGAGTGGGTGATTTTGCCATTTCATGAGGTTCATGTGACTGATTTTGTTATTTCTTGAGGTTCACATTACTGAGTTTTGTAATTTCTTGAGTTTCACATTACTGATTTCATAATTTCATGAGGTTCACACTACTGATTTCATAATTTCATGAGGTTCACACTACTGATTTTGTCATTTTATGAGGTTCACATTACTGATTTCATAATTTTGTGAGGTTCAGGTTACTGATTTTGTCCCTGTTTTGTGCTTCCACAGGGAGCATCATACCGCCCTCTGCCATCCCCGCCCTGGAGCGAGCCCTCAGCCAGGACTTACCCAGGACCTACACAGAGAAACACAACACCCTGTTCAACCATCAGCCCTACATTCCAGGCAGCAGCAACAGCAGCAGCAGCCAGCCCTGTCAGACCAGCAGCGGCAGTGCAGTCTTAAGCAGCAGTGACCCTAACAGCAACAACAACGCCGCTGAGCAACAACAGAACGAACCCCCAGAGCTGCTAAGCATGCCAACCCTGGTCTGGTAGTTCGTTCCTTTGGGCGCCACGCCATCACAATTCTGCTGGTTTTAAACGCTTGCTTCGAGACGACCGCGGTCAGTGTCCGTTGTTTCTTGGCAGTGGCGAGACCATGCGCTGTCTTGTGCCTCCGTTGCACAGCATCAGAATGTACAGAAATTCTGCTGCAATAACCAAGACAATGCAGACAGCAATGTTCATTCAGGGAACTCAAATACTGTCGCACGGATCTTTGTGCTTCTTCATCGGCTACAGAGGAATTGTCAAGCCGGCCAACCTTTTAAGCACACAAAGCTACAAGTCCTCTATTCACCCCCACCGGATATCTTCCTTATAGCGTCGGGTTGATTGTGAAGATGGAAAGTGAGGACATTACACTGCACGTAACAGTTTTGAGCTGCGGTTTGTCAGATACTGCCAGGCATGCTGTTTTCCCAAACCTGTGTCTTTCATTCACAATTATGTATTATTAAGGGTGGAAGAACAGTTGTTGAGAGTTTGATGGGTAATATATGACTTGGTGGTTGGATAAATGGTTGAATGAGTGGATTCACAGGTTGAAGTATGAGTGGATGGATAAATAGTTAAATGAGTGGTTGGAAAAATAGTTTAATGAGTGGAAGAATGTGGGGTTGGATAAATAGTTGAATGTGTGGTTGGAAAAATAGTTTGTGTGGAAGAACGTGTAGTTGAATAAATAGTTTAGTGAATGGAAGAATGTGTGGTTGGATAGATAGTTGAATGAGTTGATGGATAAATAGTTGAATGAGTTCATGGATAAATAATTGGAATTGATGGATAAGTAGAATGATTTGGTGGATAAATAGTTGAATGAATTAGTGGATAAACAGTTTAATGAGTTGATGGATAAATAGTTGAATGATTTGGTGGATAAATAGTTGAATGATTTGGTGGATAAATAGCTGAATGAGTTGATGGTTAAATAGTTGAATGAGTTGGTGGATAAATAGTTGAATGATTTGGTGGATAAATAGTTGAATGAGTTGATGGACAACTAGTTGAATGAGTTGGTGGATAAATAGTTGAATGATGATGGATAAATAGTTGAATGATTTTATGGATAAATAGTTGAATGAGTTGGTGGATAAATAGTTGAATGAGTTGGTGGATAAATAGTAGAATGAATTGGTGGATAAATAGTTGGACGAATAGTTTAATGTGTGGATTTATGGGTTCAGTGTGTGGTTGGACAAGAAGATGTATGAGTGGTTTGACAAATAGTTGAATGAGTGGTTTGACAAGTAGATAAATGAGTGGTTGGAGAAATAGTTGAATGAGTGGTTTGACAAGTAGATCAATGAGTGGTTTGACAAGTAGTTGAATGCGTAGTTTGACATGTAATTCAATGAGTGGTTTGACAAGTAGTTGAATGGATTCACAGGTTGAAGCATGGGCAGTTTAGTGAGTATTCGAATGAGTGGATTCACAAGCTGAACCAGCAATTTAACTAGCAAGTGGATGTTTGTCGAGCGGCTTGTGACATTACACATGTTTATATTTGGAAGCTTTTGTGTTATATTAAAAGTGTCGTTATTGTTGTGTTCATAATGATAGTGTTTATTCTGTTTCTACCGTTTTCCAGTTTAGAAATTAAAAATTGTTGTTTGAATCTCTGCCCAGGATGTAGTCTCTTTTTTCTCGTTTCATTTTTAGTTTTCTTTTCAAGTACACATTTAAAAAATGAACGCATGAACCATTTATAGATTACCCTTCTAAATGAATACAGATGAACTATCAGTAGATTACCCTTTTAAATGAGCACAAATGAACCATCCTTAGATTATCCTTTTAAATGAACACAGATGAACTATCTGTAGATTACTCTTTTAAATGATCACATAAGTTATACCGAGAGCCTGTTTGCCAGCCAGGCGGTGTGTGGTGTAAATATAGGTTGAGATAGAAACATTGGTTATTTATCATTTCGTGTTAAAAAGTTAGATTACAGAACATTGCAATCAACTCCAGCGTTTATTGATTGTTTGGGATTCACTTGACAGTATTAGTTCAGTTGTTTGTCATTGCTTTCTGAAAGGCCAATGGCTCTTACCATTGAAATCAGTGTCGCCCGCGGCTAATTCTAAATCCTCGAATGGGTATGCTGGGAAATTATGACAGTTTTGCTGTTCCTTAAGCCACAGTGTTGGTTATTGATGCAGGTGAAAAAAAACAAACACTTAAATAATTCTTTTATGTAGAGATAGATGTCAACTGACGTAGATAATCCTAGAAACATGAAACCTCTTAGGTTCATATTTTTCAACTGAAATTTGCGATGATCCTTAGATAATGAGAAACAGGTCAACATCACTCGGTACTCCTTTCATATATAAATAGCTGCAAGAATTTTGTTAAATGAATACAGATGCAACATCAGTAAATACTCTTTTAAATGGATGCAGACGAACCATCTGTAAATGTGTTTAAAGGATGCTATGAACCATCCACAGATTACCCTTTTAAATGAACCATCCACAGATTACCCTTTTAAATGAACCATCCAGAGGTCAGCATGGCTGAATGGATATGAGCACGCGTTCTTAAACATCTGGTGTGCTGAGGTAGGGGGGGGGGGGGTTCAAACCCTCGGTCAATTTGACTACAATGTTGACTTCTTGTCCCTGACTTGGGGATGTAAATTACAAGTACCTCTGAAGTCAGATGGCGTGGAACATTGGTAAAAGGGAAAGCTAATCCACTCGCAAAAATCACTCCAGTACTAGTAGAAGTTGCTTGTACGGACTACGCTTGAGTTCAAAGCGAGTGCAGAAAAATGAACCATCCATAGCTTACCGTACCCTTTTAAATGAACACATTAACCATCCACAGATTATCCTTTCTAATGAACCATCCATAGGTTACCTTTTTAAGCGAACACAGGTGAACTATCCAAAGATGACCCTGTTAAATGAACTATCTTTACATACACCTTTTAAATGAACACTTTAACTATCTGTAGATTATTACTATTGTAAATTAACACAGGTGAATATCCATAGATTACCTTTTTAAATGAACACATTAACTATCCATAGATTACCCTGTTAAATGAACTATCTGTACATTGCCCTTTTAAATGAACACAGATGAACCATCATAGATTACCCTTTTAAATGGACACAGATGAACCATCTGTAGATTATCCCTTTTGGTCACAGATGAACCAGGCTTAGATTACCCTTTTAAATGAACACAGATGAACTATCCATAGATTACCCTTTTAAATGGGCACAGATGAACCATCTACAGACTACCCTTTTCAATAGGCACAGATTCAACATTGCTAGGTGATCGAGGACTTGGAGGTACACCAACATCTAACTACAGATGTACCAGGTGATGAGACATTGAGTGCAATTACTGGACCAAAATAAGCAACCCAAAGTTGCTACACCCCCCGCTGGTCCCAGGGTAGAGGACCAGGTACCCAAGCCTTCTCAGACAAGACTGAAAATCTAGGAAGTTCTGTGCTGAGTTGTAAATTGTAACGGGTAAGCCGTAACAGGCAGCTACTAAGGCAAAATTAAATCAGGAATATTTATGCCAGTTATGATTCCAGTATCACTGACACACACTGACACACACTGACACACACTGACACAGTATCACTGACACACACTGACACACACTGACACACACTGACACAGTATCACTGACACACACTGACACAGTATCACTGACACACACTGACACAGTATCACTGACACACACTGACACAGTATCACTGACACACACTGACACAGTATCACTGACACACACTGACACAGTATCACTGACACACACTGACACAGTATCACTGACACACACTGACACACACTGACACAGTATCACTGACACACACTGACACAGTATCACTGACACACACTGACACAGTATCACTGACACACACTGACACACACTGACACACACTGACACACACTGACACACACTGACACAGTATCACTGACACACACTGACACAGTATCACTGACACAGTATCACTGACACACACTGACACAGTATCACTGACACACACTGACACACACTGACACAGTATCACTGACACACACTGACACAGTATCACTGACACACACTGACACAGTATCACTGACACACACTGACACAGTATCACTGACACACACTGACACAGTATCACTGACACACACTGACACAGTATCACTGACACACACTGACACAGTATCACTGACACACACTGACACAGTATCACTGACACACACTGACACAGTATCACTGACACACACTGACACAGTATCACTGACACACACTGACACAGTATCACTGACACACTGACACAGTATCACTGACACACACTGACACACACTGACACAGTATCACTGACACACACTGACACAGTATCACTGACACACACTGACACAGTATCACTGACACACACTGACACAGTATCACTGACACACACTGACACAGTATCACTGACACAGTATCACTGACACACACTGACACAGTATCACTGACACACACTGACACAGTATCACTGACACACACTGACACAGTATCACTGACACACACTGACACAGTATCACTGGTGATCGAGTGAAATGGCGAGTCATGACCGCCCATGCTTTCCGGCATGGCACATGATTGATTGATTGATTGATTGATTCCAGTAAGTACACAGGATGTTCAGTGTACATTGTGTAGTTTCTATAAACACGGGGCCCAGACAATCTTGAGAATTTAATGAGAAGGAAGTGACATGAGTAAGAGAACTGGCTACCAAATCTTATGAAGGTCTAACACTTGAATTGGATTGCCTATAGATGGTATATTTATCTTCATATGGATTATAAAGAATGGTATACAATGGGGCTTCAAGTGAAAACATTAAATATTTTTTGTTTGGGTGAATATATCCTAGAATTTAAAAAAAATGTATTATTTTTCGATGTAGTCACCATTGTGTTTGATGGAAGTCCTCCAGCGCCGATAAAGTTCTTGGATTCCTGTCAAATAAAAAAATTTTATGGGGTCACTACTCGGTGTGTCTGACCCAGTCGTGAACAGTCTGTCACAGAAGGCATGTCATTTTGAAACTTCCTATTCCATTCATAGACAATTACACAAACAAACACATAGTATTATTTGGCGCTTACAGAAGAAGAGACTAGAAGACGCACTAGACAACATAAAATTTGAAAGCTATAGTTACCGACCGGACTTGCTGGACAGCCAGGCATGCATAACCATAATGGGCCATCATTCAATGATTAATGTATATATGCATAATCATAATGGGCCATCATTCAATGATTAATGTATATATGCATAATCATAATGGGCCATCATTCAATGATTAATGTATAAATAGTGTGATATATTTTTCTTTATACGGATTATGTGGAGTTTGTGATATATTTCTCTTCATGCGGATTATATTAAGATGTTGGTAGATTTCTCTTATTAATGATTATATTGGGGTGTTGGAATTATGATGATGTTTTTTTAAATCTGCTTTCTTTCATAATGATACTATAAGGATGTCGGCATAGTCTTTTCTTGAAGTTAACCAAACGTGGTTTTCTTCCCTTGAATGATCAAGACCGTCGTGTGCCTAAATGAGACATTAACACGAGCTACACAAAGAGGGGATCAGAACAATAATGGAAAACTTCCACAACAATGAAGATGATTCTTGAATCAATTCAATCAATCTTTGAAATCTTACAAAAGAAGATTACAGTGCCGTTCATTAGCCGTAAAGAAGGAAGCTTAAGAAAATCTCTTAATGTTTGCTTGTTAGCACAGATTACGAAAGTCCCGATGTATTACCTTTTAGGAGATGTAGTTGGAGACCTCTTTAACTCAGATCCATCAGAGAAAATCTGCTGCCTGGTTTCTCTAGATTGAAAATCCCTACATTGAGAAGCACCCAATCTCTAGATTGGTAGTCTTTACAATGAGAAACAAACCCAGTCTCTAGATTTGTAGTCCTTGCAATGAGAAACAAACCCAATCTCTAGATAGAAAGTCCCTACAATGAGAAACAAACCCAATCTCTAGATTCATAGTGCTTACAATGAGAAACAAACCCAATCTCTAGATTGGTGGTCCATACAATGAGAAACAAACCCAATTTCTAGATTGGTGGTCCATACAATGAGAAACAAACCCAATCTCTAGATTCATAATCCTTACAATGAGAAACAAACCCAATCTCTAGATTCATAATCCTTACAATGAGAAACAAACCTAATCTTTAGATTGGTAGTCCCTACAATGAGAAACAAATGTTATCTCTAGATTGGTAGTTCCTGCAATGAGATACAAACCCAATTTCTAGATTGGTAGTCCCTACAATGAGATACAAACCCAATCTCTAGATTGGTGGTCCATACAATAAGAAACAAACCCAATCTCTAGATTCATAGTCCTTACAATGAGAAACAAATCTAATCTTTAGATTGGTAGTCTTACAATGAGAAACAAACCTTATCTCTAGATTGCTGAGGAAGGTGAGGACAGGCAGGCTTCATGCAGAGTGGCTTGCTTCGCTTTGGAAGTCACGAGGGCAAGCATCACCTGGATCTTTTCTCTGGGGCATGCCGGTGTGCTGGGGAATGAACAGGTGGACAGATTGGCTGGCTCGGAAAAACTTGGTGGAGTATTGATGCATGACAAGGCAGATGTGGTTGCGGCCTTGTGGGAGCACGTGCACACCTCGTAGGAGCAAATGGATCACCATAGACTGGCAAGAATGAGGCAGCGAGGAGTGATGATGGGATCTGGCCGACGCTTGACACTCAGAGGAAAGGCGAGAAGGACATATAATCAGATTGCTATTGGAAATATTGGTGTTGGAACTCTTCGCTGGCTGCTGAGGATGGGGACGGAGCACTTATTGGAATGCCCCGAATGCTGTGATGTCGGTTCCTAAATCAATCAATTAATCAATCATGGTTGTTCCTACAATGAGACACAAACCCAATTTCTAGATTGGTAGTTCCTACAATGAGAAAGAAAGCCAATCTCTAGATTGGTAGTCTTACAATGAGAAACAAAGCCAATCTCTAGATAGAAAGTCCCTGCAATCTCTGGATTTCTCATCCTTACAATGAGAGACAAGTCACAACATCCCAGATAATTCAAGAGAAACAAACCATGCATGGTTAACTTAAAGAAAACACTATGCAAACATCCTTAGATTATTATGAAAGAATCAAGGTTAAAAAACATTGGTAGTCAACATTTCAATATAATCCTTAACAAACGAAATGTACCAATATCTTAATATAATCTGTATAAAGAAAAATGCATCACAAACTTAACATACTCTGTAAGAAGAGAAATGTATCACAAACTTCACATAATCTGTGTGAAGAGAAATATATCACAAACTACATTGGGTATGTTAAAGCCTGTTACATTCATGTAGTCCAGCGATGTACCTCGATAACCTTTAGCAAAAGTTTAGTGTCAATATCTTTAGAACATTCTTGTCAACAGTACAGTAGTTACCACACATCATTAGTTACAATCCTGTAGTCCAGTGTCGGCTTAGGCCAGTACAGTATAACAAGAAAAGGCACAAACATTTCACAACAAACTTTTTCCATCTTTAGTCTCACATTTTCTGAAACATTTCACAACAAACTTTTTCCATCTAAAGTCTCACATTTTCTGAAACATTTCAGAATAAACTTTTTCCATCTTTAGTCTCACATTTTCTGAAACATTTCAGAACAAACTTTTTCCATCTTTAGTCTCACATTTTCTGAAACATTTCAGAACAAACTTTTTCCATCTTTAGTCTCACATTTTCTGAAACATTTCAGAACAAACTTTTTCCATCTTTAGTCTCACATTTTCTGAAACATTTCAGAACAAACTTTTTCCATCTTTAGTCTCACATTTTCTGAAACATTTCAGAACAAACTTTTTCAATCTTTAGTCTCACATTTTCTGAAACATTTCAGAACAAACTTTTTCCATCTTTAGTCTCACATTTTCTGAAACATTTCAGAGCAAACTTTTTCCATCTTTAGTCTCACATTTTCTGAAACATTTCAGAACAAACTTTTTCCATCTTTAGTCTCACATTTTCTGAAACATTTCAGAACAAACTTTTTCCATCTTTAGTCTCACATTTTCTGAAACATTTCAGAACAGACTTTCTTCAACTTTGGCCTCAAACATTTTATTTTAGAACAGACTTTTTCTGACTTTAGTCTGAAATATTTCAGGCAGACTTTTAAAAATTTTAGACTGAACATTTTAGAACATACTTTTTCCACCTTTAGACTTGCACATTTTCTTAAACATTTCAGAACAGACCTTTTCTATCTTTAGACTCGCACATTTTCTGAAATATTTCAGAACAGACTTTTTCCAGCTTTAGACTGAAATATTTCAGAACAGAACTTTTCCATCTTAAGACTGAAATATTTCAGAACAGACCTTTTCCATCTTTAGACTGAAATATTTCAGAACAGACTTTTTACAGCTTTAGACTGAAACATTTCAGAACAGACCTTTTCCATCTTTAGACTGAAACATTTCAGAACAGACTTTTTCCACCTTTAGTCTGAAACATTTCAGAACATACTTTTTCCAACTTTAGATTCACACATTTTCAAAACATTTCAGAACATACTTTATCCATCTTTAGGCTCACACATTTTCTAAACATTTCAGAACAGACTTTTCCAACTTTAGCCTGAAACATTTCAGAATATACTTTTTCCAGCTTTAGCCTGAAATATTTCAAAACAGACTTTTTCTAACTTAACCTGAAACATTTCAGAACATACTTTTTCCAACTTTAGATTGGCACATTTTCAAAACATTTCATAACAGACTTTTTTCCATCTTTAGACTCTCACTTCAGAACCGAATTTCTCCAACTTTAGTCTGAAATATGTCAGAACAGACTGCCCAACTTTAGACTCACATTTTCTGACACATTTCAGAAAAGACTTTTTCCAACTTGTGACTGAAACATTTCAGAGCAGACTTTTTCCGACTTTAGTTCGAAACATTTCAGACAGACTTTTTCCAACTTTAGACTGAAACATTTCAGAAAAGACTTTTTTCCATCTTTAGAGTCACGTATTTTCTTAAATGTAGCTACATCAGGTTGTGTGACCGTTTGTTCCTTGCCCAGTCTTCGTAGACTTGGATGGATAGGACACGTTAGGAGGATGGATGATGGAAGAATACCAAAGGACTTCATTTTTGGTGAATTACAGACTGGTAAGAGATCTCAGTGTCAGCCTCTACTACGATACAAAGATGTGTGTAAGCGGGACATGATTGATAAAAGTATTCATATTGTACATTGGGAGCAAGTCACCACTGAACGTGTTATATGGAAGGCAAAGATCAGAAATGGAATAGAGACAAAGGAGAAAATGATTGCAGATAGGTCACACACTGAGCGTGTGAGACATAAGATGGTGTGTGATGGTGGAAATTACCATATGTTCACATGCATCCATTGTTTACAAACATTTACAGCGCGAATTCGCCTGATCAGCCACATTCGCTACCACCATGGGTCGTAGTTATTATGCCTTTTTGAAACACATTGTAACAAACTATCATCTGTCAAGACTGCAAGGTGCCAGTGACTGATCTGCATTTACTTGTTACTTTATGGCCACATGTTTACAGGAAAAACCACTGAGCTGTTACAATCAGCTTCTTATTCCTCTTAAAGTTTTTGCATATCTTTTACAGGAAATCGCTGTCAACATCAGCATCTTTCAGCTGTATGTTGATTTCTTGGCAAGATTACGCTCAGTAGTTTGCCATTGCTTTCTGAGCGACCGGCTGCATACTCTCATAAGTCACTAGCGTGACTCGAACCACTTCTAATTCTCGTCCGCTCACGTTGACTACGAGAGTATTCGGGATTAACGGAGAAAGCTGCTAACCCCTCGGCCAGGCAGCCGACTTCTTATTCCTCTACAGCCCCTTTATCCCCAATTGGCGCAAAGCCTTCAACCAACTCATGCCCAGCTGTCGTTTGCTGTGAGTTGAGATGAGTCGAGTCAAAAACGGACATCTCAGCACTCAGGACATGCCTATTAGTGCTCAGTCCCCATCTCGTGCTATCACCTGCAGCTCTGCCTATTCTCTTCTCCGTGTGTTGTTAGATCTCCCTCTTTTTCATTTGCTCTGGTGTTTCCGGAGAAAGGCCTTTCTAGTTAGACTATTATCAGGTTTTTTTTTCAATGAGGCCTAGCCAGCGCCAGCGTCTTTTCTAACCTCATGATTGGCTGGAATCTGTCTGGTTTTCTCGCTCAGTCCCTACATCTTTTCTAACCTCATGATTGGCTGGAATCTGTCTGGTTTTCTCGCTCAGTCCCTACATCTGTTCTAACCTCATGATTGGCTGGAATCTGTCTGGTTTTCTCGCTCAGTTCCTACATCTTTTCTAACCTCATGATTGGCTGGAATCTGTCTGGTTTTCTCGCTCAGTTCCACATGAGTGAATCTTTCATACCACTTTCGTCCTTTTCTGCACAAGCACCAATTAATGCATGTTTGTAGTTGATTAGTATTCCCTTAGTGAATTTGAACACAGAAGCCACAAACAATATCGTTCACGATTTATTGCCTGGCATATTTCGCTGCATCTTGTCAGGGGCACACTGCTGAGTTATATACTCGTATAATTTGTCAACATCTCATGAACGTGAACAAAGAAACAGCAATTCGTAGCCTATACTTTATTTGATGAACAATCAACGATTGCTCAAATATAGTGCGGCATAAGCAATTAGTCGGTTCCAGCTGGTTTTATGCAGACAGAAAGAGTTTGTGTTAAATATGAAATTACCATGGGGATAACAAACGTTCCACATTTAAACAAAACCTGTGACTTTGTGTTTTAAGTTTTTCTGCCTGAGTATTATTCATTTATTCTCTTCATATAGTATATAACTCTGCAGAATGCATCTGACGAGATGCAGTGAAATATACCAGGCAATAAATCATGCAACATATTGTTTATGGCTTCTGTGTTTTAGTAATCTTAGGTATGATTGGTGTTTTACTTGTGCAATAATCACCAAGTTGGGAATCGCGGTGGCGTAGAGGCTGTACGCTTACCTTACAACCGGATGGTCATAGGTTGAATCTGCATTAGAATGGATACTAACTTTTACATTTGATTTGGGCCTAAACTGAATGCCAGAAAATGTCTTGGGGAAGTCAAGGCGGCTGGCCTGATACTGATCCCATCAGCCACCCAGTGCGGATTGGTTTATACAAATATGGGTATAGCACCATATGTCCAACGTGAACCTTCGGACATGTACAAGGGTAATTTATTTACTGACGTCATCAAGTTGCTCCGACATGTACAAGGGTAATTTATTTACTGACGTCGTCAAGTTGCTCCAGAAATGCACAAGGGTAATTTATTTACTGACGTCATCAAGTTGCTCCGGACATGTACAAGGGTAATTTATTTATTGACGTCTTAAAGTTGCTCCGGACATGTACAAGGGTAATTTATTTATTGACGTCTTCAAGTTGCGCCGGACATGTACAAGGGTAATTTATTTATTGACGTCTTCAAGTTGCACCGGACATGTACAAGGGTAATTTATTTACTGACGTCATCAAGTTGCTCCAGAAATGCACAAGGGTAATTTATTTACTGACGTCATCAAGTTGCTCCGGACATGTACAAGGGTAATTTATTTATTGACGTCTTCAAGTTGCGCCGGACATGTACAAGGGTAATTTATTTATTGACGTCTTCAAGTTGCTCCGGATATGTACAAGGGTAATTTATTTACTGACGTCATCAAGTTGCTCCGGACATGTACAAGGGTAATTTATTTACTGACGTCGTCAAGTTGCACCGGACATGTACAAGGGTAATTTATTTATTGACGTCTTAAAGTTGCTCCAGACATGTACAAGGGTAATTTATTTATTGACATCTTAAAGTTGCTCCAGACATGTACAAGGGTAATTTATTTATTGACGTCTTAAAGTTGCTCCAGACATGTACAAGGGTAATTTATTTATTGACGTCTTCAAGTTGCTCCGGACATGTACAAGGGTAATTTATTTATTGACGTCTTCAAGTTGCTCCGGACATGTACAAGGGTAATTTATTTACTGACGTCATCAAGTTGCTCCGGACATGTACAAGGGTAATTTATTTATTGACGTCTTAAAGTTGCTCCAGACATGTACAAGGGTAATTTATTTACTGACGTCTTCAAGTTGCCCCGGACATGTACAAGGGTAATTTATTTATTGACGTGTTCAAGTTGCTCCAGACATGTACAAGGGTAATTTATTTACTGATGTCTTCAAGTTGCCCCGGACATGTACAAGGGTAATTTATTTATGGACGTGTTCAAGTTGCTCCGGACATGTACAAGGGTAATTTATTTATTGACGTCTTCAAGTTGCTCCGGACATGTACAAGGGTAATTTATTTATTGACGTCTTAAAGTTGCTCCAGACATGTACAAGGGTAATTTATTTATTGACGTCTTCAAGTTGCTCCGGACATGTACAAGGGTAATTTATTTACTGACGTCATCAAGTTGCTCCGGACATGTACAAGGGTAATTTATTTATTGACGTCTTAAAGTTGCTCCAGACATGTACAAGGGTAATTTATTTATTGACGTGTTCAAGTTGCTCCGGACATGTACAAGGGTAATTTATTTACTGACGTCTTCAAGTTGCCGTTGGCCAGATTTTAAAACTGTCTATTTATGCCAGCTCTATGGCGAAGGGATTACGGACGCAGTTCATAATCCCGCATACAACGTTCGAAACACAGCTGTGGGCGATTTGGCAGCAGACCGCATTGTGTTGGGTTTTAAAAAAAAATTGGTATGGGTGCCGGTTATTCAGAAAGGAATGGCAAACTACGGAACGTAAACTTGCCAAAAAATCACAAACAGCCAAACATCAATCAACAATGCTAGGGTTGATTGAGACATCCTGTAAAGGATATGCAACTAACTGTTGAAACTGTTCATGCTTGGCCAGTGAAGCTTGTCTTCTGCTGCCCGTTTTCATGCCACATACTCCTCCACAAGCCGGCACTGTGGCAAAGGGGTGATGAATGCTATTTGCAATCCCACGTTCAAAACACAGTTATAGGTGATTTGAAAGCAGACCAGCATGCATTGCTTTTCATACAATGGCATATGTGCTGGTTGTTTAGAAAGCAATGATAAACTACTGAACATAAATTTGCCTAGAAATTACAAACAGCCAAAAAATGCTGGGGTTGACTGCGACGTCTTGTAAAGGACTTGTAACTATCCAATTCTGCGAGAAGTTAGGGCCCAGTCGTGCTTTCATTTTATTGTTCTGGGTAGTTTTCTGTGTTGGTTTATTTCTTCCATTTGTCCTTTTGTCTCCAGTCAAGCTCATGTTTTGTAATCTCTACCACCATATCTTGATTGCATGCAACCGTAGCTCATTATTTGTGCTTATTGTCCATGTGTCATAGCCAATGTTAATTATTATTATTATTATTATTATTATTATTATTATTATTATTATTATTATTATTATTATTATACTTGGTTTATTGAAAAGAATTCTTCATACATACATACGGCATATGATTCTGATAATTTGCACAGTGAATAATTGTGATGAAAGATATATAGAGGCATTTGAGATGTAGCGGGCAGGTTAGCGTGGTTGATAGGTAGCTGCACTGGATAATGCAATACGTGCAGTCGGATACTGTTGGATGAATGAATTGGTCGTCTCGCTAATTTAGGGAAAGACTGGCTGTCTATTTTCCCCTGTGACATTCAGCCCTACAAAATGTGATGTCCCTGTGACATTCAGCCCTACAAAATGTGATGTCCCCATGCGTTCAGGCCTACAAAATGTGATGTAGCTGTAACATTCAGCCCTACAAAATGTGATGTCCCTGTAACATTCAGCCCTACAAAAACAAACAACAGATGTTTACAAAGCAATCATGATAAATTCCATTCCTTACTCCACACAAGACATCCACACAAAGCTACTTGTTCTATTGGCAGAACATTGGCATATTAAGAACAGGCGTTGTCTTCAGGCTTCCAGTTATGATTCACATTCCTTGATTTTGGACTCTACTTATTTTGTTAAAGTTTGACTTAGCTGCTGTTGCCAAAGCTGCGATGCCATATTCCAGTACTGGCCTCACCCGTCCAGTATTTAACTTCTTGAGAACTTTCTCATCTGCTCCCCACGTTGTAACAGCAAGTTCTTTCATGAGCTCGTTGCCATTGTTTGCCTTGCTCTTGTTCGATTTTTCTCAACCTGTGTCTTCTATGTCAGGCAACGATCAAAGGTGACTCCTATATAGTTTGGATTTTCTTTTAGGCACAATATTTTTTCATTCAATATCAGCTTAGGTTGCTGAGTTTTATTTGAGAGGGAGAACCCTGTGCATGTTGTTTTCTCCTCACTTATCTTCACTAGCCATGATTTTGACCAGTCCTCTAGCGCTAAAAAGGCTTGCTGTATTCTGCTGTTAGCTGTACTAATATATTCTTCAGATGTCCATATGGCTAGGTCATCTGCAAAGGAGGATGTATGTACTCTGGCTGGAAATTGTTTCGTGATGTCATATATATATATGCTGGGAATAATGTTGGTGAAAGAACTTCTCTTTTGGGGACACCTTGCTCCAACAGCATCATTTTGCTGATTTGTCCTTGTACTTTTGTCCTGGCAGTTCTGTTCTCAAGGTAGTGGCAGATCTATTTGTACATTTTCCTACAAACATGCATTTTTTGCAGTTTTACTTTCAGTCCTTCCTCCATACTTTATCAAATGCTTTTTCTAAATCTATCCAGACCGCTAGTGTGTGCTACGAGAAAAACAACCAGCCATGAGAAATAATGGTGAGGGTGGATGCAGACCCCAGGGTGGATGGGGTGAGAGACAGTTTAGTTTTGTGTAAAGTCAGGAGACTGAAAGGGCAGTTGCAACGCGACTGAGGGTCGGTTCCTGTTTTCTGGACAGTGGATGTTTTGACTCCGAACGGGTGGGTAGTCTAAGGAGAGGAGCGGAGTTAGAGATCTCCGTCTCTTGTGTTGTTCTCCGAGTTTTGAATGGAGACAAAAACCCAGAGTGGGTTGAAGAGTTAGTGTAGGTCTGGACCCAGTGTGTGGGTTGTATTGTGTGAGGTCCAGCCGTGGATCGTAGCTGGATAACTGTAGGCCTAGACCCAGTGTGTGGGTTGTATTGTGTGAGGTCCAGCCGTGGATAGGAGCTGGATAACTATCTTGTGAATTTGAGATTAAGCAGGCCCTGAGAAGGCAGTTATGTGTGCTGGTTAAGTTGTGAAGAGGATATATATATTCTGTGGATTATATTGTTTCTGGATATAGAATTATGTTCCTTTTGTCCGTGTTCTTTCCGCATTAAAGGATTATGTGCGCCAACTCAATCTTGTTTAATGACTGGTGGATGTGCACTGCGGGGGTGAGTTGTATTATGAGACAGGAGGCTAGCTCAACTTATACTCGGTAATGACATACAAGGAGCAGTGTAACCTAGACAACGACCATCTCACTCAGTTATTATAAAGATCATCGTGACAATACTCCATATTCATTACAAGCTTGAGTGGTCTGTGGTCACTACCTGCTAATTGGTCAAGCACATGGCGATCGATTTTGTAGAGGGTGTCTCCTGTGCAGAAAGCTAAAGCTGGAGTAGAAGTGGTAAATAATCTTCTGGAGTAGAAGCTCGGTGTGTCATCCGCTTTGTTGCGTAGATGGAGATTTGAGTCTATTTCCCAGTCCTCCACTTCATCTCCTCTTTTGTCAGTATCTGGGTATCCCCATCTTTCTGAACGGCTATTAAAGTGTCGACAATAATGCAGTTTGTGACAGTTATTTTCATGTTTGAGAGTGTAAGGTCCTCATCTGCTGGGCTATACAGAATGTAAATTCTTATTTTCACGTCCTTCATCATCATATCAATATGAGTGCCCGGGGTGTTTGGTCAATAGCTCTTAACCTACTCCTCGGTGCCTTAACTCCACAGCACAGGGGAAGGTGACCACCAGTAGTCATGGGTGGCCCCCTCGAGGCAGGAGGCCCGGCATTATCACCGCCTGATGGGACTTCACGGGATTAGCACCATACTGAGTAATTTTAATTTGTGACATCATGAATTAAGTTACGCTGCACCGCTTTGTCAAGCCTGTGGCTCAGTACATCCGATTTCGACAAGCATTTTTCGGGGTGTTTTCCCTAGCCTTTGACTGTTCCCAGTCTACCTACAAGGCAGCAGGTTTGTAAGTCTCTTGTTCTGGTTCCTCTTCATTGGTCTGTCCGACATGGTTGACACTACCAGTAGCCGTGCTACCGTCGGCATAGCTCTTGGGGTCATTGGAACATCAAGCCCCTCTACCTCTACACGGTGGACACACGGCAGAGAGGTGACAGATTAATAGTTTAGGCGAAGTGAGCAGGCCAAAACCTGGTCTGGCACAATGAGGCAAAGTCAAGACCTGCATGCAAGTTTCTTCTTCACGCTGGCGAAAGGCCGTGCAAGTTTATGGGGGTTTTTGTAGACAAATATTATGTTGAGAGGACATGTCATTTATATTGTTTGCAAATGTCATTCATTTCTCCCACCCCCACCCCACCCCTCCCCCATCTCTCTCTCTGTAGGGGTGTGTGGTTAAGGGATGTGTGGCTGGGGGATGGGTGGGTGGAGGATGTGTGGTTGGGTAGAGGATGTGTGGGTTGGTGGTTGTATATGAGTAAGGGTGTGGGGTTAAGGGATGAGTGGTTGGGGGATGGGTGGGTAGAGGAGGTGTGGGTGGGTAGAGGATATGTGGGTGTGTGAGTGTGTGTAGGTTAGGAGATGGTGGGAGATGTTTGTAGGGGTGGGCTCGGGATCTGTGAGTGGGCTGGGGGAGATGGGAGATTATGTGGGCGGGTGCGGAATTTGTGTGCGGGTAGGTGCGGGATATGTGAGTTGGCGGGGAGATGTGTGTGTGCGTGGGGGATGTGTGGCTGAGGAATGTGTGTTTGGCTGGGTGGTTGGAGGTGTGTGGGTGGAGGAGGATATGTGGGTGAGTGATTGTTGGTGGGTAATGGGACGGGTAGAGGATATGTGAGTGGGCGGGGAGATGTGTGTAGGTGGGTGGATGTGTGTAGGTGGGGGATGTGTGGGTTGGGGAATGTATGTGTGCTTGGGGTGTGGGTGGATGGGATGTGTGGTGGGTGAGAGGTGTGTGTGGGGAGATGTGTAGGTGTAGGGATGTGGTGGATGGGTGGGGGAATGTATGTGTGTGTGGGTTATGCGTGTGGTTGGGTGGGGGGTTGGAGTGAATGGGGGATGTGTGGGTGGGTGGTGGATGTGTCTCATAACACAGTAATATGCATTGTTTATGTTTACAAAATTCATTTGACAATGTTTTTTCCTATGCACTGTTGATGAAAGAAAGATAAGTGATTGGAAGGGCCGAATGTAAGACTGGCCTGCGTGCCCAATTTCTTACCCTTTGAAAATAAAGTCTGTTCGTTCGTTCTCTCTCTCTCTCTCTCTCTCTCTCTCTCTCTCTCTCTCTCTCTCTCTCTCTCTCTCTTTCTCTCTCTTCTCTCTCTCTCTCTCTCTCTCTCTCTCTCTCTCTCTCTCTCTCTCTCTCTCTCTCTCTCTCTCTCTCTCTCTCTCTCTCTCTCTCTCTCTCTCTCTCTCTCTCTCTCTCTCTCTCTCTCTGCCAAATGGTGGTGCGATTAGTAGCAATTACTTTCTGACCATCCCTCCTATTTCTGTAAAATACATATATCGTGTAATTTAAATTTTCGCTGTTAACATCAGCTGATTGCTGATTTCTTGGCAAGATTACGCTCAGTAGTTTGCCATTGCTATCTGAGCGATCGGCTCACTCACCACGTAAGTTACCAACATGGCGAGAACCGCTACCGATTCTCGCGCAGGTTACGTTCATCACGTGGATATACGGGATTACGGAGAAAGTCGACAACCCTTAGACTTATTAATAATTCGGTTCAAGCATACTGCGGAATTACCAAACATCTATAAGAAAAAGACGTTAATAAGCATTTAATAGGAGACATAACCATCTAATATTGTTCAAAGGGAGAGGACTCATATTATTTGAAAGATATCATATATCTAGCTATAATTTATTACCTATTATAACAATCGCTCTATTTTTCATTTACAATTACAAGATCCAAAATTGCAGTCAGATGTTTTAAGTACAATGTTAACGCTTTTAGTTTTATTAAAGAAATTTATTACTATCTTTATTTACTTACTATTTATAAACAACTTTCTTCATTGAACATTTATATTTAATTAATTATTGTGTACTTTCAATGACAAATGTTGTTACCTGGTGTTCCTAAAAGTTTCCCCTCCGTGGGGAAACAACATTTTTTTTACTGGCTTTAATACAGCCACATATAATTAACAGAAACCACACCCATCCCAAACAATAGTTTAGAACAAGAATTGCCATTGCGAAGGTAGCCTTTTACAAGATGACAAGCATAATGACCAATAATAAGATTATTGAAGTGCTACATAGAACCTATACTTTTGTATGAATGTGAAGCGTGGACAATAAGCAGTCAAGCTGAAAAACAGCTGATGGCTGTGGAAATGTGGTTTCTGAGAAAAATGCAAAGAATACCATGGACAGACAGAAAAACCAATGAAGAAGTTCTTCAAGAAACAAATGAAGATCGTAAACTGATTAAAGTCATTAGACGTCGACAGTCTACATTTTTTGGGCATGTTATAAGAAGAAATAACTTGGAGAACTTGGTGACGACTGGCAAGATGGAAGGGAAGAAACCAAGGGGAAGACGGAGAAATAAATACCTGGACGGCTTGGCCACGTGACATGGTCGAGAAGGAACACTGAAGTGATCCACGACTCTGGTGATCGACTGAGATGGCAGAACATGACCGCCCACGCTTATCGGCATGGCACATGATGGATGGATGGATCCCAATGATGGATAACATTAAGGAAAGAAATGAGAAGATTCCGGGCCGAATCATTCGGTTGACGAGTCCGGAGATTCCTGAGGGTCGTCGCTGGAGCTACGCAGTTCGTACTTTGTGCGTCTGGGTGCAAAAGAATATCAACATTGAAAGTCGGAACTTGGAATATAAGAACTGTGAGTGGGGATGGAAAATTTGTTAAAATTAAGAATGAAGTGAGAAGATTAAATATTAACCTGTTAGGTATATGTGAGACCAGATGGACAGGAATGGGCATTATAACATCTGAGGATTATAGAATAATCTATTCTGGTGGAGAGAAACAACAGCGAGGAGTAGCAATTATAATGGATAAAGAGAGAGCAAAATTGATCAAAGGATATTTGACTGTATCAGACAGATACAGTTACTGGTGAAGTTGAGAGGAAGACCTTTTGATCATATAAGTTTATGCACCAACAGCAGACAGTAGTGATGAATTTTATAATGATTTAGAGAAAGCCTTCAAGAAATGCAAGAATTCTGAAGTAAATATCATAATGGGTGACTTCAATGCCAACGTTGGAAACCAACAGGGCGGCTGCATAGTAAGCAAGTATGGACTATGGGAACAGAATGAAAGAGGTTGCAGACTTCTACAGTGGGCAAAAGAGCATGATTTGATTATTGGAAACATCTGGTATCAAAAGCGCCCAAGGAGATTATGGACATGGAGGAGTGCTGATCATAAGATCAGAAATCAGATTGATTACATTCTCATCAACAGAAGATTTCGAAATGCCTTAAAAGTCGCAAAAACTATACCAAGCGCAGACTGCTACAGTGACCATAGATTAATCTTAAGCAATTTACATATACAATTAAAGAAAGTCAAATATTCACCACCAAGAAACACAAAATTTGATCTGCAAGAATTGAAGAGTGAGGAAATAAAAGATAAATTCAACGTAGAGGTCAAGAACAGATTCGATACATTGTCCGATATGGAAATATTATTTCAAGGCGTCAGTGACCAATGGGAAATATTAAAGAAATCAGTCAACCAAGCTGCATAAACAACCATCCCAAAAATAAAAATAATAGGACGCAAGAAATGGAAGACGGAAGACATCTTAAAACTCATGGAAGTAAGAAGAAATAACAAAAATAACATGGACAAATATGAAGAGATTCACAGAAAAATTAGGAAGCTATGCAAAGAGGAAAAGAAACATGCCTTGAGGAAAATTGCAAGGAAATCGAAAAGAAACACAACACCCGGAACACCAAATTAATGCACAAAAGAATTAATGACATCACTAACAAAAGAGCACACATATCAATGGGTTGCCTAAAACCCAAAGATGGCAAAATCAAAATAGAAAAAGATCAGATTTTACATGCGTGGTCAGATTATGTGAAAGACCTTTACGGTGATACAAGAGAAGAACATGATCATAGGAATAATAATGAAGAACCATCAATTTTGGAGATAGAAGTTCAGAATGTTCTTAACCATATGAAAACTGGCAAGACCCCGGGTACAGATAACATCACAATAGAAATGATCAATGCCTTAGAAGAATATGGAATAGACCAAATCACCTGCCAAACGATGCCTCGGGGTAAATATGAACTCTGCAAGTAACTTGATAATAAAACAGCTCGCCAATATAAGAACATCAAATGGCAGGCTCTGGAAGCCTAAACCGAATCGAAGAAACAAGTCGAGTCCGTCAGACGTTGGCAATTTAAAACATTATTTAATTCCGTAGAATGCAGGCTTGGTGCAAATATTTGGCAATAACAATAGAATAAAATACTGGGCCTGTTATGTCCAGGCGGATCAGTATTACAATTACGACGATAACCAAGATAATGTCCTAAGCCAGCTCCGCTTAAATTACAAACAATTGTCCTTGTCCGTCAACACGGCGACCTTCTCTCCATCAATTATCTTCCACGTCTCCTTCCCGACGTTTCTCTGATATCGAGTTTCTGCATTCGTCTCCATATTTATTCGTGGCTTAGATGAACGTTGCCTCCACACATTGACTCGTCCATTCCATATATTAACCCAGCCATCAATGCATTGTTGTGCCAGTATATCGCCAACCTATTCTCCTCAAATCGACATATGCTGCCTCGCTCTTCAAGCTCCCAAGTCCGTCTGTTTGTTGTTGTTGACAATTTTCGTGACGTTCACTGTCCTTCTACGTTCAACACTTAGATTCTTCATCGTTTTGGTTTCAGAATTCTCTGCATGCAGGGCGATGCGCTACCTTCTTGATTTTCCAACCATTGAAGAGAGAATACAAGTTTGCAGGGCACGCGCCTACCTCAGAGTTAACGCAAACACACAACATCCACTGCATAGTGAAATTATGAAGGTGAATGGCAGCAGGTTAAAAAGAGGACGGTCGTGGATGGGTCAAGCCGAAGACATTCTTCAACAGATGTGTTCACTTGAGGACTTAAAACCTGGCGAGGAGTGGGTGCAAGTGCCAACAGATTTCTGCACATCCTTTTCAGTTTGCATCCAACTAGATAGAAAATGCAGACAAGAAAATCCGGCTGCTGTGGAGGTTGAAGTACAAGCGTTGATTTTCGAGAAATCGCTAGACGGTGACGCGGTCATCTACACAGATGGGTCGGTCGTCCGACATGTGAGAAGCTCATGGGCCTTTACGGCTCGGGCTGGAGGGAGAATTGTAAAGGAGGACTCTGGTGCTTTCACTGAAACCACAAGTAGCCTGACCATGGAAGTCATGGCAGTAAGAAAGCAATACCATGGCAATACCACAGACAGTCACTAGGGCATGTTTCCTTAGCGACTCAATGAACATGATCAAGAGGATAGAGGAGGGGTCGATCCGAAGAGAATGGTTGCTGCCTATGGAGCAGTCTCGGCTGGCAAAGATTAGTTTCATCTTCGTGCCAGGGCATGCGGGAGTACAAGGAAATGAGCGGGCTGACAAGCTCGCATGTGAGGCTACTGTGGAAGGCGGACGCGCTATGGACCAGGCTGACATTCTGAATGCTCTACTAGAAGTAAGACTGCGTGAACCAAGTGATGACTGTGAATCTACAACCATGGCCAGACTGCGAGAACAGCAAATTAAAAGAGGGGTGGCCAAACAAGAACACTACGCAGGAAGCCAAAGAAGATTGATAAACCAACACAGAACTAGCGTCGTTAGCCGAAACACGCTGCGGGATTTGCTGAGGAGGGGATCCGAGCACGTATGGACTGAATGGTTCGATGTGCAATGAGGATGATCTGTCGACTAACTAACTAACTATCTATGTTGCGTCAATACGTCTGTCCTGCTACTTGGCAGTATGCCCCTCCCCTTGAAAATGGTGTAACCATTTTAAACTAGTCGGTTTATAACCCTGACAAGTAGCAGTGCAGACTCAATGAGCCATATGTGTAAAAACTATTGTGGTAATAAGATGGTATGGTCTCCTATCAATCACACACAAAATCTCAAAAAAAAAAATTATTATACGACGGGTACGCACTCCAATCTACACCCAAGGTAGACGTCGTGTAGCACTGCCTATGGGAGGGCTGTGCTAACTACACTATACTCTAATCATAGTCCCTCATTTGCCGAAACCGACAAGCGTCCACACCCAAAGCTATAAAACCCGAGTGAGGGGACGTGTGTGATTAACTGGTACCAATCCCTCTATATTAGTTTCGACTTGTAACTATAAGCTCATTCTTTCATCTGCTATGTCTTCAGTCCTTGTTATGTTGATAGGTGAGGCTTTCTGCCGTAGTAGCTGTTGACGTATAAGAATCGTATCAGTTTCCTTCCATTTGTTGTGACGGCTATGACTTCTTATGTTGTTTATAAAATCAATGCAGCACTGGCTATCGGCTATCGTCGACTCATCTAGTCAAGAATGCAATGCATAATCCCTCTGAATATGTGACATAGTCATTGTCGCCTTGTATATGTGTTGACGGTAATTAAATATGTCGGCCTTTCCTATAACCCATAATTGGTTAATTAACGGCGTACTAGAAGAATCATAATCTGAAATAATTACAACCAATTTATGAACTAATATTTCATTAATCATAATAAAATCAATTCAACCTGAATAAATAAAAATCGCATAATCTGCAAATCATTTCATTATGTTATGCTATTCAGCACGATATATTAAAGTATAGTCTGTACTGTTCTTCGTCTGAACTGTATCGTGTATGTGTTCAATACATAAATTTCCTACATTCTAACCACACATTTGTATGAAACATCTCGAATATATTCATATCATCATTCTGTCTACGATGGATGTAGTAATATGTGAAAATAAAAAGACTATGTGTTTATGACATGAATGTGACGCGTGAATCTGCGCAATGACGCGAAGTGTGAATGCGAGCAATGATTAGATTCGATGATGCTACGCGTGAATACACCTAATGATGTGAAAGATGAATCTGAGTAATCGGGTGATATATGAATTCGATCCCTGACGTGACATGTGAATGTGAACGAAGACGCGAGATGTGAATTCAACCCATAATGTGAAATACGAATCTGATTAATGATGTGACATGTGAACCTGATCAATACTGTGACATGTGAATCTGATCTAAGAAGCGCGATGTGAATTCGACTAAGGATGAGAAATGTGAATTCGACCAATGATGACAAATGTGAATTCGACCAATGATGAGAAATGCGAATTCGACCAATGATGACAAATGTGAATTCGACTAATGATGATAAAAACGAATTCGACCACTGATGCGAATGTGAATTCGACCAATGATGTGAAATGTGAATTCGACCAATGATGACAACTGTGAATTCGATTAATATTGTGAATTTAACCATAGATGCTAATCGTGAATTTAATCAACGATGTGAATTGTGGACTCTCTTCATGATGTGAAAAAGGAATGAATGCAAGTTCGCATGGCTGAAGCAAATATGTGAATTAATTAACTTAACTAATAATAACAAACACTGGCGTCGCCCCACAAAGACCGCACGCAGTTCCTGACGAAATTGCAAAGTTCCAGCAACATGTCTACTGTCAATGTACAGAACTCGCGCACATTGTTGAAACGAAAACGAATGCACCGACCACATCATAAGTCTGTAGATCACTATAACGGCATCGGCTGGACGAATATTTTCTACATCCTCTACCAATGAATCAAATCAAACAAAATATGAACATATGTGACACTACTTAATATGTAACTACTATATTTGAATGTTTGTTGTGTTAGTACAGAGATTCTACTCGGGTGTCTACCAATGAAATAAACAATCGGTCTGTTGTACTACATGTATGCTCGAAAACTAATAACATGAAATGTGATATCAGATAGGAATTCTGGAGTCTGCTAAGAAGATCTGCCAGGTTATTGTCTTTGCCTGTATATGACAAATATGGACATCGTAATCTTGCAAAAGAAGAGATCATCTGTGTATTCTAGATTCTTTAGGATGGTGAGATAGACCAAGAAATTTTCTACCAAGCAGATATTTAGAGAAGTTGTTAACGCTCTCTATTAAAGTCAAGGCTACAAGAACAGCAATCGCATATTTACTCCGATTGTCTGATAGCTTCCTGATGAATTAGAGAACAGGATATAATTTGTCATCATGAATTCGCAAGAAATTAGCTGTATATAGCATGAACACTTGTGTTCTTAAGAACCATGAAGTCTCTTGAATATTATGTAGTTTTAGTATATTGGTGACTGTATGTGGATCTGTTTTTAGGAACCCATCAGAAATTCTATGACCAAGAAATTGAATTTCAGTGAACACTATTTCAATCTTGCTAGGTTTAGCCTTAAAACCAGCTTGTTGGATTCTTTGGAAAACCTGTTTTAAGATCTTAACGTATGTGTCGATATGTGTAGTGTGTATGTATCCATCCATACAAGTTTCAATCAATTTAACGCAATATAAGATGATATTTGTCTAATAGTCGTAACACGCATTTGACTTTCTTTTTTGTGTTGGTATATGTAAATTGTAAGGATTTCGAGAACCGAAATGAGGTTTGTTAACCAGGTCGCTTCTTATTACTGGAATAGAATAAAGAAGTTGTAATAACCAGTACTCCTTTTGACATTTGTGGTGTTTTCTTTTCTGAACGTATGTTCTCATAATGGCATGTTAACTTTGTTGACGCGTGCCATGTTACATATGTTACTTGAGTGTATCGTATATACCATATATGCTGTAATGGGATAAGTTTGCTATATCTGCAGCAGAACCACGTCAAGTAACCAGAGTAAGCAAAGATAAGTGTAGTTTGTTTTCTGTAATGTTCTTTGCTTTCATTTAACCAGTTTGTAGAGTATTTACTGGTTTGTACGCAGATGTTTGTGACATACGTCTTGACTTGCGAGTCTGTGTTTGAAATATGTTTCTTGATGTGTGCGTACTTGTTTGTAATGGCACAAGCAATATATTTCTTTGTTTGAGAGTATATGTTTACAACGGCGCAATCATCAAATGTGAGGGGTGATTGAAAAAGCATCAACATATGAAAAATAAATATGGTTATGATGTTCCATTGCTGTTGTTCCATGGACTGTATATGCTGTTTCTTAACAGTGTGTGTAACTTTTGTTGTCTCTTTGTATGGTTTCTGAATGATGTTATTTGCGGAAGGATGAACTTGTCTGATTGCTTGCTTTTGTTTTTCACTCGCACACACGGGAATAAACTTGTTCAATTGCGAAGTATCAAATTCCTCGTAATTGGATTTGTTTACTTTGTGAATATTACAGTGTAAACATGTCATATCGTGTCTCTTTTGTGTAATACAGTGTTTTGTACAGGTTAATGGGCACTATCTGTTGTCCTTTGAGGTAACCTGTGTTAATTGCTAATTTTCTTCTTCTTGCGTCTTATGAACTTGGGTTCCTGCGAGTGCTCTGGCAAGTCTATGTTCGCTCGTTTCTTTATGGGGACATTTCGTTAAGTTTGGAATGTTCCCAATTATTAACCCAGTACACGGATTTGGTAATACTGCCGCAAATATGTTTCCCTTGTAATAGGGACATCTTATTGAGACACATGCGGTCTTACATTTTTCTAGGGTACCTCCGAACGTTCTGCAAATAATACTTTTACCTGCGTAATCACCCTTATTTACCAGTTTGTGGTCAACTCCAGCTATGGAAGCCCCTGTGTCTCTAATACATGACGTTGGCGATCCATTGACCCATGCTTGGTGTATCTTAAGAGTGCCTTTCGGGGTGTATACTGCGTTCTCTTCATGTATTGGTCTAATGTGGCTACATGTAAGACTACCATTATCATGACATTCTCTACATGGTCTGTTGTTGGAACATGTTTCTATCATGGCTGCATGTGCATCTTCTGTATCTTCGGAGTCGCTACTAGTAAACATGTATGCAGCACTAGCTTCCTTCCATGTCTTCTTCATCTTACAAAATCTTGAGGTATGTCCATATGCTAAACACGTATAAAAGTTGATACTCTTTTTGTAGGAGTCATTCTTATTGATCCTCTTAGAAGTGAGGTTTTTAAGATAGGATTCATAAGATGGATGTGTGTCACACATCTCAAGACTGCCATGTTGGAGTTTGCAATACTGGCACAGTGTGAAATAACCCTTTCTTGGCCTGTCTGATTCTCTATGTGTGTTATGATATGGCCCTCTGTTTCTATGTTGTGAGAATCAGTTAGCCCTACTGTGCCTCTTTGATTCTGTACTCTTGCACTTGCACCTATCACAAGATCTGGTTGCGCACTCTCTGCAAACACTTCACAGTGTGCATTATAAAAAGATTCTCCACGTGGCTCCATCTCCAGAAGTGACTTACATTTATTCTCTATCAGAAATATAGAGATTACTTCAGGTATTGAGGAAAGTAGCTTGTCCCTCAGCACCAGGTCACGTAGTTTATCAAAATCGGAACCCACGTCCGCTGCTTTCAACCATTTATCACAACAGGATGACGTTTCTGAGACGTAGTCAAAGAACGTCTGGTTTGCTTTAGGTGCCAGAGTTTTGTACTTCGTTCTTAAACCAGCTTCATCAAGACTGAAATGAGACAAGACCCTATCTCGAATATATGTGTAGTTGGTCCGTAAATTCTCTGGAATCAACTCTGCAACCTTTAAAGGCTCTAAGGCGAGATGACGGTGAAACAAGATCTGCCAATCGTGTTCCGGAATCTTGTAGAATTTAACCAGCACTTCAAAATTAGTTATCGAGGCGGATAAAGAATCTCCTTGTGTGAAGTTTCTGATGAGACCCTGGTACCGTTTAATAGGATCTCAGGCCTTTGCTTGCAATTTTTCTCGCTCGATCTCGTCTTCTCGGTCCATCTCCATAGTCTTAACTTTCAAATTGCCTTCAATTTCCTTGTCCTTCAGTAGTACTTCAGTCGCTAGTTTTTCTTTCTCAAATGCCAATTCTTTTTCTTTGGATTCCTTCTCAAATGCAAGTCTTTCTTTTTCTAAGGCTAATTCCTTATCCCTTGCTGCTAGCCTCTCCCTCACCATTGCCAATTTTTTCTCCTTGATTTCTTTCTCCGCTGCTAACCTATCTTTTCTTTCTTCCCTTCACGAGCTATTTGTAGTTGTCTTTCTTCTCCGTCTCGAGCTATTTGCAGTTCGCTCTTTTCTTTCTCAGCTGCCTTGCCCGCTGCTCTCTCCTCTCGTTGCTGTGCTTAGAACTCATTAAACTCTTGTTTAGCTCACGTCTGAGTTCCTGGCCGGTCATCCCCGACTTCTCACCCATGTCCATAAACTACTGAAACGTAGACATGTTCTAACAATATCGTGTAAATTGCACATCTGAACTATAATATCTCTGTATGCAATGCAAATCGTTTGAAAGACAGCAAGTAATTGCACCAACAGTATAAACGCAGAATTAAATGCCAACAGAATCAACAATGTTGTAAAACGGAATTACCGAACAAAGCAATAAGCCTGGCGCGAAATAAATATCGTCCCAACTCGTTACAATATGTAAACTTCAGAAAATAGGTAGAAAATATAGTCAGTATAAAGGGTATCACACCACAAAACAAATAAACAATTACCAGTGAAGTATGTGAAACGTAACGCAGACGCACATATCTAATCACATGTAAAAGAGACACAGAGAACTGATAGTGAACAAACAGATAAGACTGTTATAGAACAACACGTTACTCGACACCCGAGATTTCGCTACAAAATAAATTTTCGTCGAGAACTGACCGATGACGGTACGACACGTATCCCTGCGCTTGATAAGTATAATTATCTTGCGCAAGGATAGCCCTTCCAACCGCCCACTTAACTATAACGAAACCAAATCGGCCATGGAGATACTATTAAAATTTTGAAAAGCAAACACCCAACTAGAATATCAAAGCAACCACAACAAACAAACATATACACTAGCCTTTGTATAGGTAGTACAGTGGTGGTGGCGCTCTCTATAGGTGCTGATGATGCAGGTATCCCCGTGTGAACAGTATCTCCACTCTCCTGATGCAGGTATTAGTTGTAATCTCCGACAAAAATTTAGCAATGTGTAATATAAACGTCGTGAGAAGAGATCACTGCTGTCAGGTGTAGAAAGTCCGACAAATGTTCAGTAATGGAATCCCAAATGTTCTGAGAACCGTTCAGTGGTGTAAGGTCCTAATGTCCTGACCAACGTTCCGTGATGCAATATCCAGATGTCCTGATACCAGTTCCGTGATGCAGTGTACAAATGTGCTGACAAGCGTTTTCTTTGCCGCCCGACGAAAACTGTGTAGATGCGGCGACGACGTAATCTTGAATGAGCGTCCGCCACTAGCGACATGAGGTGTCGTAAATCCGGTGTAAATAAAACTGTCCGCTGTCATGCTGACACAAAAAATGAAGACTACTTACATTCTATATATCTCGACTTGGGCAGCTGGATGTTACTATATAATGTGTAGGTGGCATACTGGCACTATCTACTTAGTTACAGGTAGAAGCTTCCGCTGTTCTGAGACCCCATATCCTGCCAAACGATGCCTCTGGGTAAATATGAACTCTGCTAGTAACTTGATAATAAAACAGCTCGCCAATATAAGAACATCAAAGGCAGGCTCTAGAAGCCTAAACCGAATCGAAGAAACAAGTCGAGTCCGTCAGACGTTGGCAATTTAAAACATTATTTAATTCCGTAGCATGCAGGCTTGGTGCAAATATTTGGCAATAACAATAGAATAAAATACTAGGCCTGTTATGTCCAGGCGATTCAGTATTACAATTACAACTATAACCAAGATAATGTCCTAAGCCAGCTCCGCTTAAATTACAAACAATTGTCCTTGCCCGTCAACACGGCGACCTTCTCTCCATCCGTTATCTTCCACGTCTCCTTCCCGACGTTTCTCTGATATCGAATTTCTGCATTCGTCTCCATATTTATTCGTGGCTTAGATGAACGTGGCCTCCACACATTGACTCGTCCATTCCATATATTAATTCAGCCATCAATGCGTTGTTGTGCCAGTATATAGCCAACCTATTCACTTCAAATCGACATATGCTGCCTCGCTCTTCAAGCTCCCAAGTCCGTCTGTTTGTTGTTGTTGACAATTTTCGTGACGTTCACTGTCCTTCTACGCCCAACGCTTAGATTCTTCAACGTTTTGATTTCAGGATTATCTGATACTTCTATGTTGCGTCATTACGCCTGTGTTGCTACTTGGCATCACCAGACTGCTGAACGCTATATACGATACTGGAGATATACCTCCTGAATTATGTAATTCTATATTTATTGCAATCCCGAGGAAATCAGGAGCCTTGGAATGCGATCAACATCGAACAATTCGTATAATAAGCCACATGACAAGGATTCTGCTGAGAATTATCAAGCAAAGAGTCAGGCAGAAAATACAACCCGAAATAGGAGAACAATGTGGGTTTGCAGAAGGCAAGGGCACAGTAAATGCTGTGTATATACTGAGAACAGTAATTGAACATTCTGTAGAAGTAAACAATGATCTATATCTTCGCTTTATTGACTATACCAGGGGTCACCAAACTATGGCCCGCTGGCCGGATCCGGCCCGCGACGTCATTTCATCCGGCCCGCCGACGGTACTCGAACTTGCTTGATATAGCGTATGGAATGTGAAGCGTTGTGATGCCATTTAAATGTAAATATTATGTTTAAAATAACAGGAGATATTCAAACGTACGGAGGCTTCCTGGCTGCAATGTGTCCTAAATTTGCTATATTCAATTATCAATTACTGTATCTAGATTTTCTTGTTTATTGCAATGTTAGCTTATTTCGTGCCATCTCATCTCTCCCCCCCCCCCCAGATGCGCCTGGCTGTCAACACAGGTCCTATCCTCCAGAAATATTTACTTATTTTACCAGTCATCTATCTTATAGGTATGTAACAAGGATTTCTTTATTTGGCAGTGATAGGTAAGTGAACTGCAAGTGTGAATAGAGGCAATAAAGTAGTAAACATAGCATACAATGCCATTGACGTAGACGCCTCGTGTTATTACGAAAATACTATCCCCAGCTAGGAAGAATTCCCCTGTCAAGGTGTTAATCGAGCTGGTCTCTAGGCCAGTGTTTTTCAACCTTTCTGCTGGAGCAGATCCTTACACAAATGTTTACGTTGCTCAAGGAACTCTGTGCGATAATCCAATGTTTGTCCTACTTTATGTAATAAACTAGATGGACAGAGATGTTGCATGTAGGCGATTTTGGTCTGTTTCGGCGGAACCCTTGGCTGCCACTCACGGAACCCCAGTTGAAAATCTCTTCTCTAGGCTGTTTATTTTGGCTCGCCCTATATATATATATATATATTGTAAACCTTATTATGAGATATATTCTATTACCAAAGGTAACTATAAACTTTATATGTATCTTTGGTGAGCTGTAGCTTCACCAGTGGCCCCTGGTCCTCTGCTTTTCTTGTGTGTCAATAGGATGTTAATTATGTTTCTAATTCAATGTTTTCTTCATTTTCATATCCCGTGTACTTCACCCTACATTATGGCTACTAAGACATGAAAAGTGGACGCCGAGTGTCACGGTTTCAATTAAGAATGGGGAGTAAAGTACTTCTTAGTGGAAACACAGGACCAGATAACCAATTGCCTAGTATGCAGCGAAAGTGTCACCGTTTTGAAAGAGTACAATCTTCGGCGTCACTACGAAACAAAACATCCATCAACATATTAAAAGTTTTCTAGAAAGTTACACCCTGAGAAAAATGAGTCCATGAAACGTGATTTAGAAACACAAAGAAATCTCTTCACGAGAAAGTTTGCTGACAATGAATCTGTCACTCGTGCAAGTTACAAAATAGTGCATAAGATGGAAGAACGAGGAAAACCATTTACTGATGGCAACTTCCTCAAAGAGTGTATGGTGGAAGCAGCAAATAACTTGTGTCCTGAGAAAGCCGATTTGTTTGAAATTATCAGCCTTTCAGCGAGTTCAGTTATGCGAAGAACAGAAGAACTTGAAGAGAACATAGTGCTACAGATACGATAGAATATTAGGAACTTGTTGTGGTGTTCTCTGGCACTGGATGAGTCTACTGATCTCTCGAGTACGTCGCAACCTTTTGTGTTCAATTTGGACTTTAGGATAACGGAAGAGTTGGCAATCGTTTGCAACATGCATGGAACAACAACTGGAAAAGACATTTTCATGGAAGTGCAAAAAGTTTAGCAAGACTATAACCTTCAGTGGAATCAGCTTCGAGGTGTTACAGTTGATGGAGCAGAAAAAAACATGGCTGTCATATATTCTGAAGGGAGTGGGAAATCACTGTGGTGCATGCCCCATTTCTAATCAACACTCTTTTTCTCGTTTCAATTGACATCTTTTTATTGGTCAGTATGTTTTTCATCTTGCTAAAGGCTACTTTCGCCATGGCGATTCTTGTTCTAATCTCTTCAAGGCATCTGCCATCAGATGTTATGACTGTTCCGAGATAATTGAACCGATTCACTTGTTGAAGAATATTCCCATTTACTTGTATATTACATTGTGGTGCTTCGTGCTTCCTAGTGACGACCTGTGACGAAACGCGTTTATCTGTCTTGGGTCGTAAAGATCCCGAACTATTTTGGCGCGTCATCGGGGAACTTTCCCAGCTAAAAATAGACTGAGGGAAGCCGATGGAGGAATTACTTTCTAGAATCTTCTCGAAACACCGGAATTTGAGTGACCCGTGAGGCTGGGTATCGCACTAAATTCTCGTGCAGAGAGATCTAGAAATTCTAGGCGGGGAATGACGGTTTCCCGAGAAAGTGTCTTTTCTCAAGAAGCACTAGCTTCTCGTGCGCATTGAGTTGGCACGAATGGGAAAATTGGCTAAACCATTTATTCACTTCCATTTTGCTCGGAGAGAGCAGACGCAGGCCTGTGTGTGCCATTTTTGTGTTGCGTCTCACATCAACCATGATTCGGCTGACTGTTACGGAAAGGAGGCTGAAGTGCCCTTAAACAGTTCTGAAAGCTGACTGGAGTCTGGTTTTCGACATTCAGGTACATATTTGTTTAAATCAGTTAACTTTGTAAGTGTGTACCAAACGCCATTGTTCTAACCTCATTACCTATGCGGATGTCCTTGCATACTAATTAGCAAACCGATCGATAACGCAGTTGACTGCTAATCGTGTGTTTGTTTACTGTGTGTTCGCGAATCAGCTGTTGGGAACGCAGGAATGCGATGTGGGCAATATGGATGTAAATTATATTTACCATATATTGTAAATCGTTGCATCTATTAGGTTGCTGTGTTAGAATAAAACATAGTTACTTGTGCCTGATAGAAACTTAGATTTATGTCAGTCAGTTGCTGAAGCCAGAAGAACGGTTAGAAAACCAGGTAAGTTGGTAGGTGGAGATTCAGACAAAATTGTGCTTAGTTACTAAGTAAAGGAAGAACGTAGTTCTGTGCCACCAGGAATGATGTAACTATTGTGTAGTAACTTAATAGTGAATTCATTGTGTGGAACACCGGATTTCTGTGGTAAGGTAAGTCTGCTTTGGTGATATATATATATATATGATGTGACATTGTGTATATATATTAGGTCATGGCATGTGATACTTCCTGGAGTAATTCCGAATGCCGAATAGGTCGACGCGTGATAACAATGCGTGCCGTCGCGATATAAACATGCGTTCTGAATTCTTGTCTGAGCTATCCTGTTTCTTTCATACTGGCGCTAGTGCGAGTGAATGCTAAGGTGCTGGAAGTATGGAAGGATGCAAGGAGGCTGTATGAGACAGGGGTCATATAGAATATGGGGGATGTGAAAGCAAGTTATGAAAGTATGTGTTGGTAGGCCAAACCAACGATGAAGTTCAGTCCATGCCAAGGCTAAACCACTTGGGAGGACAGAACTGGAACAGTACCCTTGGAACATGTGGGGAACATGTATTCTCAAGAAGGCTTCTTGACTCTAAGGCAGAGTCTGATAAGAAGAGTTTGCTATGGCGTGGGCAGGTGGTCCCACCAGCAAACAGGCTTGTGTACATATTGGATGTGATCATGTACTATTCCTATATCCCGAGGGATGGTATATTGATCAATATTATGTTTCTTAATGAACATTGATGATGTTAGGAACGAGTCCAGGGACTCTTTACCTTATTGTTTAGTTCGATTAAATTAGAACTATGATCACAGCTTACTATCACTACTGACGTTAGCGACGACTGGTAGATGATTAGGGATAGGTGAGACCTACGATCAGACTCGTCATTCTGATTTCTTGCTCTGTTTGACGGGCTGTTCTGTGAGGCCAGCTGACATTCCTGAACCCATGCTTTACCACTCTCCATATAGAGATAATGCTTTAGTTATATGCATAACTAAATAGCATGACTGAGGGATGAGTAGTCATTGGTAGGATGCATGTGGACTAATGTTTGGGCCAGTATACTCTCACCGGTCGCTCTTCCTTTTCAGGAGTTTGCCTGTTGAGGAACCAGTCAACTATAATTGTCGTTGGCAGGAAACCACTTCGTGTGACATAGCGAAGGGTTCAATTCTTTACTTATCACGCCAGACTCCACCACACCATGTATCCAATGTGATTCACCATGCGTGAAGGTTTGCATCAAGTAATCCAGGTGCCCTGAAGGTGCACGTGTGGGACGTGATGGTTTGTGATGTTTTTCTACGGTAGAAGATATTCTATTTCAGCCAGGAACATTTCAGCATTTTGAGCAATCATGCTCAAAGAAAGGAAACACCTGTCCGTATATTATTACGGTGGTTCTTGCCAGAGTCTCACCCGAGGATAGAACGCGTTGTCTGCACCAACGCCCGACAATGCAACGCCAAGAGATTATAAGCCCTACAGTTATAATGCGGCGGCCTCACTAGCGCCAGGCAGCCAGCGCTCGATAGTGTAGCGCTGGGCTATTATAAGCACTACAGGCAATAAGCGCGGAACGATGCTAAGCAGGCAGCTAGCACACAGCGTGAACCGTGAGGGGTCACGCGTGCTAACCCAAGCACTACTAGAGAGTGTGCTGTGTCCAGTCAGACTGAGCTGGACGGTCGTCAGAGACAGACGTGTGAAAGCGGCTGAGAGTTGTTGCATAGCGTGAAAGCTAGCCTGTTTGACAGCTTGAGATTGAGTGCGTGTCTGTGTGACTTGTAAGTTGGAGTGCATTGATATCTTCTATTGTATTGATGTATTGATTACTTGCACTGTTGTAATCTTTTGTATATTGTAACTTGTGATTGCGCGAAGCGTGTATTGATTCACGATGTGTGCAGTGCGCGAATAAATAGCACGATATATCTTATCGGTGGTTAGCCTTGTGTTGTTTAGCTAGTGTAATTAAGATCGTACTTTGTCAAGTGACGAGCCCTAATTCTTGCCCTAAGCAAGACTTTGACAAGTGCGAACGTGGTGGTCTTCGTCCGGTTTATGAATCAACTGTTTACAGAAATGTGCCGATAGTAGATAGAATTTTGTTGGTAACAAATGTGAACATAGCGACTGCGGTCAAAATTTTGGATAAGTTAATTATAAGTATTAGTATAGAAAGCGTGTGCATTATAGTTTAGAACATAAATATCATTGTGCGAGTTAATTTAATCAAAGCAAAATTACGTTTTTGAACTTAGAAAATTTCAACCGAGGCATCAAAGTGACAAAAACAAAATGGCGGCCATGTCCTTGAATGTCATTGAGTAGTGATAGTGTAAGCGGAACGAGTGGAAAGTGTGAATAGAAAGTGGTTGATTGTGGTGATACGACTAACAACAATACTTGACGGCATACAAACCTACAAAAACTTAAGTGACATTGCATACACCACACACTTGCACATGTTCTAATTTCTCTTAGTCCAAAAAGAACAGGTTGTTTGGGGTCATCTACACCTGTCCCTCGAAAACTCCAAAAATTTTTGGCCGACATAAAGCAAAAATCAGTGCGGTTTCGAGCAGTAGTAAGCAACCATTGCCCAACACATTATCTCAGGAGTACTTGAGTATAAAATTTTTTCCTCTTTCTTATATTTTCGTTCTGCAGGCCTAAACACTAGCTATAATATTAAATACTGTAAACCTTTGAACTCAAATTACTAACAACTTTATTAATTTTGTGTCTATCGATTTCATCATACATTTTGTTCATCATGGCTAGTTTGAACGAGTACATTGAAATGGGTTTAAAAATGAACTATACTGGTGAAGAGTTGAGAGCCTGGAGTGAGAAAAAGTTTGCAGAATACCTCCTACAACAGGAGAAGATTAATGAACGTGATGAAAGAGCTGCCGAAAGAGCTTTAAAACAAGCAGGATTAGATAATGCTTTAAAACAAGCAGAATTAGATAATGCTTTAAAACAAGCTGAAATTACAGCCCAAACCAGGAAGGAAGAGCTCGAAGTACAGCTAAAAATTGAACAGCTGAAAGCAGAAACTTCCAAAGAAAAGGAAGATAGAAAAGCTGACAAAGACCAGCCATATAAGAAATACCAAGGGCTGATTAAAAGTTACTCCACAGGTGACTGCATAGCAGCTTTCACTCAAAATTTTGAATGTATTATGGATCATTATCAGATCCCAAAGTCAGAATGGAGTATAATATATATGAGAAGTCTTTCTGGAGATCCTCTGAAAGTAATAGAGGCCATTCCAAATGACCTGAAGAAAGATTATCAGCATATTAAGACAAAAATTATGGCTCATTTTCTGCTAGATGAAGCAGGCTACAGAGAACAGTTTGGTAAATTGTCTCCTAAACCAACACAAACGTTCTCTGATTACATCTCAGAAATACAAAATGTTTTCTCTAAGTGGCTATCTGCAGCCAAAGTAAATGGTAATTTTGATAAGTTGGTGGATCTTATTTTGAGAGATAAAATCATTACATCTCTCCCACCACCATTTTCTAAATTTCTATTAGAATGTCAGTGTGAAAGTGTACAACAGATTGAAAGTCGTGGGGCAGGTTATTTTTCAGCCAATAAACAATGTTTCAGTACTGGGTTGACGACCACAGACTTTGTAGCAGCCGCTACTTATGATAGATCTAAGTCAGTGCCTTACAACAAACAAAAGCCCTATAGGCAATCTGCTGATCAGAGTAACAAATGCAGATATTGTCATTTGCCACACATCGAAACTGATATGTGTGACCAACATCCTGGTTACATGTCTTACTTACAAAACTACATAGCAAAGCAAGACAAGGAAAGAAAGGTATACAGACGTGCCACCAAATGCTTCCTCTGTAAAGCTTTCGGCCACTGGCGTAAAGATTGTAAAGCCAAAGCTATGTCTAGAAATGCTAATGCAGCTATGATTGATAGTTCGTCATCAGATGATGAAAGTATAGAAGATCAAAATGTAAACGCAGCACATGCTATTAATGGGTTTCAACACGACAAATGTACTGTCTGTGATCAATTTCATGAAGATGGCATTTTGACATGTGGCTATTCAATTCCTGTTACAAATGAGGAAGCCAACTTAGTTGTGAACTCCCAAGGTAAACTAACCATCCACCAGGGGTATATTAACGGTAGAGCTGCCACCGTTTTACGTGATAGCGGCAGTACCCTCATTGGCATTAAGAAAGACTATATTTTACCATCACAATATAGTGGTAAATATGTTACTTGCAGAACTTTCTCGGGTAACATCGAGAGATACCCTCTTGCATGGGCATATATAAATACACCATTCCTCTCCGGAAAGGTTAAATTCGCAGCATTGAACAATCCTTGTTGCGCTGTTATCATCGGTAACCTTCCAGAGGTTAATGACATGCCACATGACAGTATTGTATCCTCTGCCACTTGTAACACCGAGTATACCATCTCACCATCATCACAAATCACGTTTCATGATATTGATGTATTACCACCCATAAATGAATGTATGTATGCCAATTCGGCAATGTCATCACAGGAATGTAGTTGTGTGAATGTGACACCAAGTTGTAATGTACATGTTAACCGTGATAGTACAAATGCAGTAACTAGATCTACTGCTCAAAGGCAAGATCGAATCGATCAGACAGAGGCTTTACAGCTAATAAGCCCAGTTGTAACATCTCCTGAAACAACTAGGGAGAAATTTATAATAGCTCAAAAAGCCGATCGATCATTGCAAAAGTATTTTAAACTAATAGGTCAAAAGCCACGAGTAGCAAAGAACGCTAAATGGTATTTTGCTCTGAAAAACGGAATTCTGACACGGTACTATACCAAAGGTTCTAGCACTACGGAACAAACGGTGCTACCTTCAGAAAACCGCAACCAAGCATTACAGCTAGCACATGACATACCCTTTGCAGGGCATATGGCGTATGCTAAAACGCGAGCAAGGTTACTTACTCAATTCTATTGGCCTAAATTTTGCAGTGATACGAAAGTATATTGTAGATCTTGTGACATCTGCCAAAAGCTTGTTTAAAAGGGAAAACATCCGCAAGCAGAACTGCAAGTCACTGATTTGGCAAGTAGACCATTCGAAAAGATCTCGGTCGATATAGTTGGTCCCCTTAACCACATAACATCAAGGGGAAACAAATATATTGTCACAATAATTGATTTATGTAGTCGGTGGCCAGAAGCCATTCCAATGAAGAATATAACTTCCAAAGATATCATGGAAGTATTTTTTCATATTTTTGCAAGGGTAGGATTCCCTGACACCATTCTTTCAGATCGGGGTAGCCAGTTTATTGCCGCAGCTACACAAGCATTTACTAAAATGTTGGGGGTGAAGCAATGCTTCAACAGCCCATACCACCCACACTCCACAGGTATCATAGAAAAGATCAACGGCGATCTTAAACATATGCTCGCAAAAGTAACCCAAGAGCATCCCGAAGACTGGGACACGTATCTGCCTGCTATTTTATTTGCATATAGAGAAGTGCCACATTCCAGCACTGGATTCTCACCATTCGAAATCGTGTATGGTGCCAAACCACGCGGCCCATTATCATTGTACCATTCTATGCTAACTGAAAGTAAAACCATTTGTACACCCATTTCATCATATGAACATGTAACATCATTGCGCGATAGAATTATGAGATCATGTATGTTAGCTAAAGAAGCACTACAAAAATCTGGTGCTATCTACCGACAATACGCTAACAGAGGAAATAGAACCATTACTCTGACGCCAGGACAGGACGTTCTTCTCTTATTGCCAAGTGACAGACATCTTCTGACAGACTCATGGCAAGGACCGTTTAAAGTACTACGACAAATTTCGACGGTAGATTACGAAATTGCAGTTAGGGACAAACACAAAATTTTCCATATTAACATGCTTAAACCATACTACCACAGGGACGACGAACAAGCGGAGACGACAGCAAGCACAACAATAGTGGACCAGACAGACGACAACGATACTGACGAGATACCAACACCAGTCCTTGACACGACAACCAACCTACAGGACATAAAGGTAAATCCCAAACTGATTCAGACACAGATTAACAGTTGCAGACAAGTATTACAAGACTACAGTACAATTTTTTCTAACAACCCAGGACAGACAGACTTAGTGCAGCATCATATTATTTTGACATCTGACATTCCAATAAAATGCAGACCATATTCCATCCCTATACACTACAAAGACAAATTGCATCAAGAAATTACTGACTTAGAAGCAAATCATATCATCCGACGTTCACAATCACATTTTTGTTCACCTATTGTCATTGTGAAGAAGAAGGACAACACAATAAGACTCTGTGTTGACTATAGGAAACTCAACAGCATTACACAGTTGGATTTAGAACCAATGAGCAACTGTGAAGACATACTGACGGAACTGACTGACTCACGGTACTTTACTAAACTTGACATGACAAAAGGTTACTGGCAAATACCTGTACATGCTGACAGTATACATTTGACAGCATTTGCCACACCCTGGGGACTATACGAATGGTGCAAGTTGCCATTCGGGCTAGTTAATGCTCCAGCAACATTTGTCAGAATGACAAGACGACTTTTGACAGACATTCCCAACATCATTTGGTATATGGACGACATTTGCATACATACAAGCAACATGACAGACCATATAACAGCACTGCAGAGGACATTCGACAGGATTAGACAACATGGACTCACAATAAAACCATCCAAAGTTGATATAGCCTTTCAAGAAATTTCATTTTTGGGCTATAAGATCTCAAATGGCTTCATATCAACTGACGATAACATAATGTCCAGAATTTTAAAATTGTCGCTTTCGACAACCAAGAAACAGTTGCGAAGTGTGTTAGGTCTTTTGAATTATTATAGACAATTCATTCCTCATTTTGCTGAATTGACCAAATGTTTTACTGATTTACTAACAAACAAACATCCAAATGTCATTGTAAATGGCGAATGTTTAAGGCCTGCATTTGCGAAAGTATTATCTTATTTTTCCAAGGAACCCATTCTAAAATTACCAGATCTTAGCACTATTTTCAGGCTAAGATGCGATGCGAGCTCCGTAGCCATTGGAGGGGTACTACTTCAAGAACACGACCAAGTGTTGTACCCGGTATACTACGTCTCCCGGAAACTGAACACCAGCGAACGAAATTACAGCACGCCGGAACTCGAAGCCCTCGCTCTTGTGTTCTCGGTACGTAAATTGTCCAGATTTCTTTTAGGTAAACATTTCATCATTGAAACAGACAATAGTCCGTTGACATTTATCACCAGGGGAACCCCAACTAACCAAAGAGTGGCCAGATGCTCCCTTCTTTTACAGGACTATAGCTTCGAAATCAGACATATCAAAGGCTCACATAACTCTCTTGCCGATCTTCTATCGAGATGTCCTGACGACTCACCCAATAGCCAGGTAACACCCGAGCACATTGCAGATGGTGTATAAACTGCAACCTAGATAGTGCTCAACACCACAGCCAATCGTGACTTCATGTCAGTTACGCTGTGTAAAACTGTGTGATAGGGAAAATGTAATTTCCCAGTGTAAATATAGTATGTACATATTGTTATTATCATGTGAATGAACGGTTCGTATAATTATAAGAAAGTTGCAAGAATGTCATTAATAGTGTAAATATATATTATCATTATAATAACGACACCATAAGTGTCACAGGACAGTACTACAGGACCCAAAAAGACTTACTGAGCTTGAACAAGTACCAAGCAATCCTGAGTACAACTATAAAGATGGTCCACGACGTTTTAACAAGGATGAGTGATGACCGTGGCAACCTAATCTGAGAATATGACGGAAGAAGCTATCCTACCACTGATAACAAGATCTGGGTACTCCGTATATTTACAGTCTAACGCAACGAGAGACCTTAATGTGAGTGTGCGGCAACATCTTTACATTTCTGTTATTTATATTACTTTCATAATAATGTACCATAATAAAATATTTGTAAATTGATGACAATTGTATGTAAATTCGAGTATGAAACATTTCCATATACGAAATTGTATATGTCGATTTTTGTTAGATGTAATCTCAGCATCGTAACTTGATTTACTTTTTCACAAAAGTGACCTTTTTGTGCACTTTTATCAGAGAGGATCAAATTATGACACTAAGAAAGAAAATGGTACCTGTAATTTATTTTGTTGAAAGCATGATGAAATTATTGTCCCTAAATTTTGTTACATAAACAAGGGACATAACTAAAAATTGTTGGTGATGCGTAAATATGTATTGAAACTACCATGTTTGCCTAATAGGTATCACGTCAAGAGGACGTCATGTGTACATGGGAAAACTTGCCAAAACTGAAGACCTTCATCGGGCATTCTATTAGATAGGGATAGATGTTCAATGTCGGAGTTATCTTATAGGTAGATACTCACAGACTCACCTGTTTATTTGTAATTTTTCTTTTTGGTGGAGAGGTAGGGCAAGTTAGCCGTAACTACCGGACTGGCTGTGTCTCAGTGAGGTAAAAACCATGGAATTGATTGTACCTGACAATTATGCTGTATAGATAGGCATGGGGATCATATACATATTGCTTACTAATCACCTGTACATATTAGAACTAATCAGAGCTATGTCAGATAAAGTGCAAAGTTCGATTCTGACAAGATAAAGAACAGCGAAATAGAGTACATGAAAGGAAAACCTTTCATGAAATTAAAGGGGGGGGGGGGGAGGATGTCAGAGTCTCACCCGAGGATAGAACGCGTTGTCTGCACCAACGCCCGACAATGCAACGCCAAGAGATTATAATCCCTACAGTTATAATGCGGCGGCCTCACTAGCGCCAGGCAACCAGCGCTCGATAGTGTAGCGCTGGGCTATTATAAGCACTACAGGCAATAAGCGCGGAACGATGCTAAGCAGGCAGCTAGCACACAGCGTGAACCGTGAGGGGTCACGCGTGCTAACCCAAGCACTACTAGAGAGTGTGCTGTGTCCAGTCAGACTGAGCTGGACGGTCGTCAGAGACAGACGTGTGAAAGCGGCTGAGAGTTGTTGCATAGCGTGAAAGCTAGCCTGTTTGACAGCTTGAGATGGAGTGCGTGTCTGTGTGACTTGTAAGTTGGAGTGCATTGATATCTTCTATTGTATTGATGTATTGATTACTTGCACTGTTGTAATCTTTTGTATATTGTAACTTGTGATTGCGCGAAGCGTGTATTGATTCACGATGTGTGCAGTGCGCGAATAAATAGCACGAAATATCTTATCGGCGGTTAGCCTTGTGTTGTTTAGCTAGTGTAATTAAGATCGTACTTTGTCAAGTGACGAGCCCTAATTCTTGCCCTAAGCAAGACTTTGACAAGTGCTGCCTAACGTGGAAATAAATGCAAGTTACCAGGTGGAAGGGACAATTGATTATAGTCCAACCTGAATTGTTTCCCGTGAAATAGATGTCTGATTCTAATAATGTACTGTCCCAGTATGAAGATTATGAACTGTGTTCGAGTAGGACTCAGTGACATTTCAGTTGCCATATCTGATGCTTCAAGCAGTGTTACTGTGATGGACCATTGAATTGGTCATTGACATTCTTCAAGCAGTGTTACTGTGAGGGACCATTGAATTGGTCATTGATATTCTTCAAGCAGTGGTACTGTGAGGGACCATTGAATTGGTCAGTGATATTCTTCAAGCAGTGTTACTGTGAGGGACCATTGAATTGGTCATTGACATATTCTTCAAGCAGTGTTACTGTGAGGGACCATTGAATTGGTCATTGATATTCTTCAAGCAGTGTTACTGTGAGGGACCATTGAATTGGTCAATGACATATTCTTCAAGCAGTGTTACTGTGCTATGATTGATGGACCATTAGATTGGTCAGTGACTACTTAGGTTCATCGAAGTCACGAATACTTGGAGTCAAGTCCAGGAGGATTGTCTCCCAACCAGTGGTGTTAGAGAACTGTGTATTAACAGTGACTCCGTGGGAGTGATATAGATGCAGTTGGTCCAGTGAGTGAGGTCCAGCAGTGACTCTATTGTTGTGGATCCACGCTCTGGGGACGGAGTGGTCTCCAAGGTTCTAGTCATCTCACTGGAAGGAAGCCGGGTGAGTGGCGGACCGACTGGACAGGACATCTGCATCCAATCTACTTCTCAACTCCATGATGACAAGGTTATCTCTGATTCTGTCTCTACTCTATCCTCTATTTGTGTAAATAGATTATTCTATCAGGATGTTCATTTCAGTTCTATATTCTCAAGGGTAGAATAAACTTGATGTAAGTTGACTTGCTCTTTGTATAATGATTGAGTGTGGTCTCGGACGATGCCTAAGTGTTCATTGTTCCATAGGAGTAGGTAGTTAGTGGGGGTCTAGAATCTGGAGGGGCTTGTAGACATAATTAACTAATATGAGATCAACCGCAGAGTAAAAATGTGTATCTGCCTGTCCAACCCCTGGGGCTAGAATACACGGGAGTGCAAGGGACACCTCGGGTGTGGTTCACTCTCACTACCCAAGGCGAACTCGTTACACGACCATAACCTGTGTCTTCCTACAATTTAATTCCAACCCCAGCTGCTCACTGTGTACAACCACAGCGTCTACTAATTACACCTTGTAAATACACATTACACCTTGTAAATATACATTGCTTTGTATAAAATAAACGTTGAAAAAAAAAAAGCTGCGGTTTTAATGACTAGGACTCTCAATTTGTTATTTCTTCTTCTTTCGTTCGCTTGAAATATGTCTATAACTGCAATGTTGTCTCTTGTATGAATCTAACTGTCTTTTTTAGTTCACCCAGCGGTTTATGGAGAGTATATACGCTCTATTGTCAGGCCCTCTGGCTCCGCAGTACATCTGAGAAGGACCTCCAGTAGTTGTGGTTAGACCCTTACGAGGCATAGGGGACGGCACAGCACCTGCCTGGGGGTCCAAAGCAGTAATTTGTTTCAAACTCCCCTCTGCGGGGAAACAACATTTTTTACTGGCCTCTTAGGGCCACACAAAATGTAAAGAAAATTAACCACGCCCATCCCAAACTTTGATACAATCAAGAATGAAATGAGAAGACTGAATATTAACATGTTAGGTATATGTGAGACCAGATGGTATACTATTATAACTTCCGAGGAATATAACCTAAGCCATTTTGGTGGAGAAAGAAAATAATTAAAAATAAAAACAACAACAACAACAACAACAACAACAACAACAACAACAACAACAACAACAACAACAACAACAATAACAACAACAACAACAACAACAGGGTTATCAATTATGATGAATATAGAAATAAGAGGCGAACAATGTGGATTTGTAGTAGTCAAGGGGTCAGTAAATGCGACAGATTCTTAATGCCAATGAATTTCTTCGCCTCACGTTTTCATGCCCAGGGCTTCTTGAATTCATTCATTCATTCATTCATTCATTCATTCATTCATTCATTCATTCATTCATTCATTCATTCATTCATTCATTCATTCATTCATTCATTCAGTAGCATGTCCTCTGCAGCACCTCGCTCCCGTAACAACCTTCCGGAAAACTTCTCAATCACAAGCAATATGTCCCGCGTCTGATACACCCATCTGGAGATCATCCGATACATCCTGCACCCATCTTCTCTTTGGCCTTCCTCTTCCTCTCTTCCCAGGCATATCCCCCTTCATTATTGTTCTCTCCAAACTTTCCTGGCGTTTCAAGTTACCAAACTATTTCAATTTTCTTTTTTTTTTATCGTCTTTAATAGCCAACCCTCTTCACTATTTAGCTCTTGGAGAATATATATCTTGAGCTGTTCAACTTATTTAGTAAGTGTCCAGGTTTCACAGGCGTATGTTGCAATGGGAAAGAGGCATGATCTTAAAAATCTAATTTTTGTAGTTCTGTCTGTCCCACACCATAATTTATTCAGTTGTATTAGTCTTTGAAGAGCAATACATCTTGAATGATATAAGGAATTACACATGGCCCAAGACCAGTATAACAATTTTGAAATGACTGTCATCCTCGGGTATTTCAACGCCAAAGTACCAACGAGAAGGTGAGTGGTGTGACTGGTGGCTATGGCCTAGGTGATATAGGTATGAGAGAGATGACAGATTAATAGGCGAAGTGAGCAGGGCAAAACCTGGCATGGCACGGTCAAGGCCTGCATGCAACTTATTTTCGCACTGGCGAAAGGCCGTGACATTTTATGACGTTTAAGTAGACAAATATTATGTTTAGAGGAAATGTCATTTATGTTTGTACATTTAATTCATTTTGAACACATAGCTCTCTCCTCTCTCTCTCTCTCTCTCTCTCTCTCTCTCTCTCTCTCTCTCTCTCTCTCTCTCTCTCTCTCTCTCTCTCTCTCTCTCTCTGTGCCAAGTGGTGGTGCAATTTCTTTCTGATCACCCCTACTATGTCATTTTGTCTTTAAAATACATAAACCCTATAATATTAAATCATACAATTTAACTGTGCATGCTTTCCCCTAGTTGCTTAGATAACATTTAAAATATCATAATAACATGATAGTAATGCCTTAATTGATCCTCCACTTTGAATAATTATATTCAAGCATTTTGCGGAATTACTACATATTTAAAAGAAAAACATAGATAAGCAATGAGTAGGGGACATAACAATCTAATATTGTTATAAGGGAGATTACTAGAATTAAAAAAGAAATAAATTATATACCTAGCTATAATATTTTTGACTAAATTACAAACTTATCCGCTATCTTTTTTAAACCAAAACTATTAATATTATAACAAAATGTTATAATCTCAACATTACTTTTTTAGATTACGTAAAGAAAGTCTTTACAATTTTTATTAACTTACATTTTATAATCAACTTCTAGCATTATACATTTAATGTTCTTTTCTTCGAATGCGCTTTTTTACTTGTATTCTTCTCCTAATTTTCTCTTCACAACGTACAAATCTTTCGCCTTCAGGTTTTGGGGTTGTGCTTACGGGGCAGCCAGAGCCGGAGACAAAAGAAAGACAATCTCAAACAAACCACTGAAAGATCACAAGAAGAATTCCCCGCACTCGGGGAAAAAGCTCAAACAAATTCGAGTCACAAAAAACAAGATGTCGACGAGACAGCCGGCTAAAAAAAGAGGCCACGAGGCCAGTCGGGGACTCAGTAACAGCGATAAAAACGACAACACAAGAAGACGAAGACGACGGTTTCGAAGTCGTCAACCACATCAGAAAAAGACAATGGGGAGAGAGAAGGAACTTGTCACCCAGCAAGGACGTGAAAGAAGAGGAGGAAGAGAACGTCGCCTTTCAACCACACAAGAAATCTTCAAAGACACAAGACAAACAGAGCGAAAACAGCGATGCAGAAGGGCCACTTTTCATCAAAACAGATTCTGACACCAACGACGGAGACCACGAGGAGGACGACAACAATGAAACAATTACCACAGAGGGAGATAAAATCCAAAACTGAAGACAAGACAACAAAAGGTACTAACTTCAAACCTAATCATTATTTCGTTTTTAAATTACTTATAAAATGGCTGACAACTTATGTTTAATTAGCTTAAATATTCGTGGTATGAAAATGAAATTACAACACATAGTCACACTCATACACAAACACAAACCCGACTTCATTTTATTACAAGAAACAAACATTAAAACAGACTTTCAAGCAGCAGAACTAGTAACACGGTTAGTATTAAGAAATTCGTGTTTCAGTTTGGCAAAACACAACACAGGATCAGGGGCAGCCATTCTGCAATCTTCCGACATGTGGACTATTTTTAGAACACACACAGACCCACATGGAAGAATTTCCACAGTTCAAGTTAAAAACGACACACACTCATTTGCCATTGTGAACATACACGCACCACCTAATTACAATAATCAACCTCTATTTTACGAACAGTTAGACGACTTGTTGACACAGACATACAGGGGACAAAATAAAGTTATTTCCGGAGATTACAATTGTGTTCTTGACGATTTAGACGTGGTGGGAGGGGAGGAGAGAACACAGCTGAGGAGAGCCGGCAAGGACAGCTTACATCAACTAGACACACTACGAAATATCATCGATACACACAACCTCACAGACGCATTCAGGCATACACACCCCGACAGTAGAGAAACGACATACACAAACAAAACACACAACAGATAATCTAGATTAGACATGATTTACACGCCGCAACACACCACATCATACAAACCAAACACTTACGGGAAACATTAGATTACACAGACCACAAAGGTATACTAGTACACATCAGCACAAACAGCACAAACACGCAGCCATACAAAAGGTCACCACACTGGAAGCTCAATAACTCAATATTGAAACATTCAGAATATGTAAAATACATGACGCAGTTCATAAACACGTACACAGACAATATACCAACTGAGAACATCACACAATACTGGGACTTATTGAAAAACACCATACGAATCAGAACACAATATCTAGCAACCATAATACACAAAGACAGACTAAGACAGGAGCGTATCATACAGACAGCCATGTGACTAACAAAACAGACAAAGATGCACTTCACTTACACACACTAGAAGCACAACTAGAAGAACACCAACAACATAGATATATGGGTGCTCTTCTCAGAACAAAACTCAACAAAATCACACAAGAGACACCTACGAGACAATATTTAGCAATAGAACAGAACGTACAACGTAACAGACAAATAAGCAAAATATCAGACACACAAGGAAACATGCAGACAGAAAGACCACACATAGAGACTGCTTTCCAGGAACACTACATTACATACAGGACTACACATGCACATTCAATAATCTTCACAATTCACACATAAAACCCAAAGCCAGAGAAATTATTTACCGATTTATTTTTAGTATGACGCCCACTTAGGAACGACAAGCACACAGATGAAAACAAATAGCACCATGTCAACTCTGCAGACACAACATACAGGAAACGGAAGATCACATTTATTACACATGTCCAACAGTCCAAGCCGCACTAGACACACTAAGACAACTCATTGAAACATTCACTAAATAGAAAACATATGTACAAAGCAATATTTTTAAACACTATTCCTAAAACTACAAAAGCCAACCACACGAGTTTGTTGACTGCACTGGCAGAATAACGGTATCTTGTTTGGTCCTTTAGAAATGCAGCAAAGTACAGTTTTAAAACCTTTAGCTCACATATAATACTGCACGCGTTTCACAATAAAATCACACACATATTCACAAACACATTGACATAACGAAATAAAACCAGCTAATCAATTTACTCATTTGAATACCCATAATATGTATGAATGTGGACATGCACACATATATGTGTATGCTTGTATGGTAGAATGTAAAATATAGAATATGAATATACAGGTTTATCTTGTATGTTTATCATATAATACTGACACCCGATCGTCTTGACAGACAATAGCTGGTTTCTGCTGCAAGGCATAAATTTAAAACTTATAGCAGTTTGAACGGGAGTGTCCCAGACCAGTCCCTGCTGTGGAAATTTTAGAACGTGTGCTCCTCGCGACGCGAGCCTTGTGTGTGGCTTATTTTGTAAATACTTTGGAACACTTCTCACTAGGTGGTAACGAGCATTGGAGATCGCAGATAATACACGCCGCAAATTCTTCCCCATGGGGATTTTTAATCACAGATCCACCATTCTCCCCCCCCCCCCAAACAACGTTAAAGAGAGATATATAGCTCCTCTGACTTAGGGAAATAAAGGCTTTGTGGAAAACTGGCTGCGTGTCCTTTGTAAGCCCCGGCCACTGGCCTGATGTGTCTAGTGGCTGGGGGTCACTAGGCATATTTGCGTTCAACGGTTTGCCTGTCAGAGTCTTGCGTAGAGCAAGAAATGTGGCTCGTATCTTGACAAGTGTGATACTAAATATGATTATCAAATAACGCGACGCGACTACCCGATGATATACTTCGCACTCTTTATTCGCGCACTGCACACATAAGAAACAATACAGGCTTTGCGCAATCACAATTCACAATATCAAATAGATCATAAATACCAGCAATCAATACATCAATCTAATAATACATCAATGCACTCCACTTACAAGTCAAACACACAGGCGTTTCATCTCCAACGGTCATACAGGCTAGCTATCAATACATGCACAAACTCTCAGGCCGCATTCACACGTCTGTCCAGTACGGCGCCCAAGCCCAGTCTAATTCGCCTTTTAGCACACGCGTCAGTTGTGCTCGAGTCAGCTTGCGTGACCCCCCAATGTTCACGCTGTGTTCCAGCTGACCCACGACTGCTTAGCATCGCTCAGTGTTGATTGCCTGGCGTTGTCGACGACGCCGCGTTATAACTGTAGTGTTTATCATAGTTCAGCTTTGCATTGACTGGCGTTGGTACAGACAACGCGTTGTAACTCCGGGTGAGACTCTGACATTCTCCCCCCCCCCCTTTTCTCATGAAAGGTTTTCCTTTCATGTACTCTATATAGCTGTTCTTTATCTTGTCAGAATCGAACTTTGCACTTCATCTGACGTAAATCTTTGGTTTTTCTTAATACGTACAAGTGAATAGTAAACAATATGCATACAATCTCCATGCCTACCCATCAAGCATACTTGTCAAGTACAATCAATTCCATGGATTTTACCTCGCTGAGACACAGCCAGTCCGGTAGGTTACGGCTAACTTGCCCCTACCTCTCAACCAAAAACAAAAATTACAAATAATCAGGTCAGCCTGTGAGTATCTACCTATAAGATAAATCCGACATTGGACATCTACCCTTATCTCATAGAATATCCAATGAAGATCTTCAGTTTTGGCAAGTTTCTCCATACACACATGACGTCACATTGACGTGTTACTCATTAGGCAAAAATTGTAGTTTCAATGCATATTTACACATCACCAACAATTTTTAGTTATGTCCCTTGGTTATGGAACAAAAGTTAGGGACAGTAATTTTATCATGCTTTCAACAAAATAAATTACAAGTAACATTTCCTTTCTTAGTGTCATAATTTGATACTTATTGACAAAAGTGCACAAAAGGTCACTATTGTGAAAAATTAAATCAAGCTACGATGCTGAGATTACATCTAGCAAAACTCGACATATACAATTTCGTATATGGAAATGTTTCATACCCAAATTTTCATACAATTGTCACAAATTTATAAACATTTTAGTATCGTCTGCTAACTTTCAAATTAATATGCAAATATAACGGAAGTGTAGAGCTGTGTTGTTGCACACATGTGTTATGTTGACATTCACATCAAGGTCTTCCGTTCTAGATGGACTTTAAATATACGGAGCAACCAGTTGTTGTCATCAGCTGTTAGATAGTTTCTTCCGTCTTATTCTCGGATTAGGTTGTCATGGTCATCATTCGTACTTGTTAAAACGTCGTGGACCATCTTTGTAGATGTACTCAGGATTACTTGACGCTGTTCAAGCTCGGTAAGTCTTTGGGTCCTGTAGTACTGTCCTGTGACACTTGTGGTGTCTATTTCTTATAATATTACATATTTACAATACTAATGGCATTCTTTCACATCTTTCACAATTATATGACACATTCATTCACATAATAATAATAGTATGTACACAATTTATTTACAATGGGAGATTAAATCTTCCCTATCACACCATTCTTCACAGCGTAACTGACATGATGTCACAATTGGCTGTGGTGTTGAGCACCATTTAATTTGGAGTTTATACACCATCTGCAATGTGCTCGGGTGTTACCTGACTATTGGGTGAGTCGTATGGACATCTAGATAGAAGATCGTCCAGTGAGTTATGTGAGCCTCTTATATGTCTGATTTCGAAGCTATAATCCTGCAGAAGAAGGGCCCATCTTGCCACTCTGTGGTTACTTGGGTTCCACTGGTGATAAATGTCAACGGACTATTGTCTGTTTTATAATGAAGTGTTTACCTAAAAGAAATTTTGAAAGTTTACGTACCGAGAACACAAGAGCGAGGGCTTCAAGTTCCGGCGTGCTGTAATTTCGTTCACTGGTGTTCAATTTCCGAGAGACGTAGTATACAGGGTACAATATTTGGTCGTGCTCTTGAAGCAGTACCCCTCCAATGGCTACAGAGCTCGCATCGCACCTTAGCCTGAAAATACTGCTAAGATCGGGTAATTTTAGAATAGGTTCACTGGAAAAATAAGATAGTACTTTCGCAAATGCAGGCCTTAAACATTCGCTATTTACAATGACATTAGTATGTTTGTTTGTTAGTAAATCAGTGAAACATTTGGTCAATTCAGCAAAATGAGGAATAAATTGTCTATAATAATTCAAAAGTCCTAACACACTTCGCAACTCTTTCTTGGTTGTCGGAAGCGACAATTTCAAAATTCTAGACATGATGTTATCGTCAGTTGATATAAAGCCATTTGAGATCTTATAGCCCAAAAATGAAATTTCTTGAAAGGCTATATCAACTTTGGATGGTTTTATTGTCAGTCCATGTTGTCTAATCCTGTCGAATGTCTGTTGTAGTGCTGTTATGTGGTCTGTCATGTTCTTTGTTCACATGTCGCAAAGATTGTGCAGGAAGCATTAGCAAGGAAGAAGTGGGAAATTCTGCAACATCCAACCTATAGTCCTAATTTGTCATCATATGATTTTCTTTTGTTCGGACCTCTAAAAAATAGCTCCCAAGGAGCAACGATTTCACACAGATGCAGACGTAATGAACGCGGTAAACACTGGGTTCAATGAGGGTTCATCCTTTTTGCGGACGGTATTCGCCGCCTACCTAAGCAATGGGATGCCTGCCTGAATACCTACGGCGACTTCTTCTGACCAACCCATGGTGCATAATTAATTCAAAATGCATGATTTGTTAAATTCTACTAGACCTGTTAATGTTTCTTTCATGCTTTTGTAATAAAGCCATTGGAACGGGTTTCAAATGAACATCCTTTATAACTCGTCTTTTCTAGACTGGGAATTAAGTTCTGCTTGTTTTAGTTCGAATTCTGCCTTTTTATTTTTTGCTGTCTATTTCAGCTTGTTTATTTTTGCTGTCTATTTCAGCTTGTTTATTTTTGCTATCTATTTCAGCCTGTTTATTTTTGTTGTCTATTTCAGCCTTTCTTAACTCTCTTTCTTACGTTCGCTCTTCTCTTTCGTTATGTTCTCTTAATTTCTTTTCACTCCATTCTACTAACTGTTCCCTTGATAATCCACACTTTATTCCCATTTCAATAAATTCATTTAGTGACGCCATTCTGATTTACTTTGGGTGTGTATGGATGTTTCTGACATTTTCTGAAATGTTGCTACATTAACTTGTTACTCTGCGACTAATTGGAAAAACCACGGAGCTGTTACAATCAGCTTCTTCTTCCTGAGCAGCATGTTTATCCCTGATTGGTGCGTAAGCTTTCAACCAACTCATGCCCAGCTATCTTTTGCTATGAGTTGAGTCAAGAACTGACATCTCAGCACTCAGAACATTCCCATAAGTGCCCTGTCCTCATCTTGTGCTATCACCTGCAGCTCTGTCTACATCCTTCATATATTCATCTCTGTCTCGAATTCTCCTCTCCGTGTGTTGTTAGATCTCCCTCGTATTTATTTTCTCTGGGGTTTCCGGAGAAAGGACTTCCTAGTTATCCTATTGTCAAGTTGTTTTTTTTCCATTGGTGCCCATCCAACACCAACACCTTTTCTACACCTCTTGATTCACTGAAATCTGGTTCTCTCCTTAAGCTCCACATGAGTAATTCTGTGATAGTACGAGGGGGCTTCACATGAACATCTTAAAAGTATGATAGAAATTACAATAACCATGTGATTGTCTTGCAATCTGTCAATATTCTTATTAAGGATGTCAAGAGTGTTAAGCATCTAATATCACAGTGCAGTCGAACACGGTGACGTCATAAGGACAGTTTAAAGATGGCCGCCCTATTTTTGACATGCACCAAAGAGGAACAACCTTCTGTTATCCATTTTTTGTTCAATGAAGGGGTGAAACATATAGAAATTCATCGCTGAATGAAAGTCCAGTATAGTGATGCATATCTGTCAGTCCAGGAAGTGTATGACTGGAGGAGAAAGTTTTACAACAGCATAACTTCTGTGACAGACTGTTCACGACCTGGCCAGGCACATAGAATTGACACCCCAGAGTTGATTTTTCTACAGAAATCCAAGCACTTTATCGGCTCTGGAGGATTTGTATTGAATGCAGTGGTGACTACATCGAAAAATGATACATTTATTCTTTACTGTTTCAGAAAATATTCACACACACACACACACACACACACACACACACACACACACACACACACACACACACACACACACACACACACACACACACACACACACACACACACACACACACACACACACACACACACACACACACACACACACACACACACACACACACACACACACACACACACACACACACACACACACACACACACACACACACACACACACACACACACACACACACACACACACGCACGCACGCACGCACGCACGCACGCACGCACGCACGCACGCACGCACGCACGCACGCACGCACGCACGCACGCACGCACGCACGCACGCACGCACGCACGCACGCACGCACGCACGCACGCACGCACGCACGCACGCACGCACGCACGCACGCACGCACGCACGCACGCACGCACGCACGCACGCACGCACGCACGCACGCACGCACGCACGCACGCACGCACGCACGCACACACGCACACACACACGCACACACACACACACACACACACACTCACAAAACAAAACAAAAACAAAAACATTAAAGGTTTTAATTTCAAACCCCTCTCATACTTTAGTCCTATTCTGCACAAGCACCAATGAATGAATGTATTAGTACTCCCTTAGTTAATTTAAACGCACAAGCTACAAACAATATGTTGCAGATTTACTGCCTGGCATATTACGTTGCATCTAAAAAAAAAAAGTCGCTGAAAAGTCGACAGGGTCGACTTCATTGCACCGGGTTTTATCCCATATGGCTCGATCTCTTTCCGCAGCACGGAAAGCGTCGCACAAAGCACGAACTCCGTAGCTTTTAACGACGACCCACAGGAGTCTCCGGCATACTGCAGAGTTGCATATCATTTCTCAACACCTCATGAACTATGGCCATATCGTGAACACAGAAAAAGCATCTCGTATATTGTATTCGACGAACAATAAACGATTGTGCTCAAATATAGTGAAGCGTTAGCAATTAGGCGGTTACAGCCTGGTGTATGCAAACAGAAAGAGTTTGCGTTAAATTTGAAATGACCGTCTGGATAACAGATGCCCCACATTCAAACAATACTTGTGACTATTAATTGTTTCAGCTGAAGCATTATTCATTTATTCACTTCAGATGATATACAAACCTGCAGTATGCACCTGACAAGATGCAGCAAAATTTGCTAGGCAGTAAATCGTGCAATATATTGTTTGCAGTTTATGTGTTTAAGTTTACTAGTAATTGTTTAAATGGTTGTCCATATTTCTGATCCTTTTAGTGGTAGTCCATGTTTCTGATCTTTTTAGTGGTTGTCCATGTTTCTGATCTTTTTAGTGGTTGTCCATGTTTCTGATTCTTTTAGTGGTTGTCCATGTTTCTGATCTTTTTAGTGGTTGTCCATGTGTCTGGTCCTTTTAATGGTTGTCCATATTTCTGATCCTTTTAGTGATTGTCCATGTTTCTGATCTTTTTAGTGGTTGTCCATGTGTCTGGTCCTTTTAATGGTTGTCCATGTTTCTGATCCTTTTAGTGGTTGTCCATGTGTCTGGTCCTTTTAATGGTTGTCCATGTTTCTGATCCTTTTAGTGGTAGTCCATGTTTCTGATCTTTTTAGTGGTTGTCCATGTTTCTGATCTTTTTAGTGGTTGTCCATGTTTCTGATTCTTTTAGTGGTTGTCCATGTTTCTGATCTTTTTAGTGGTTGTCCATGTGTCTGGTCCTTTTAATGGTTGTCCATGTTTCTGATCCTTTTAGTGGTTGTCCATGTTTCTGATCTTTTTAGTGGTTGTCCATGTGTCTGGTCCTTTTAATGGTTGTCCATGTTTCTGATCCTTTTAGTGGTTGTCCATGTGTCTGGTCCTTTTAATGGTTGTCCATGTTTCTGATCCTTTTAATGGTTGTCCATGTTTCTATTCCTTTTAGTGGTTGTCCCTGTTTCTGATTCTTTTAATGGCTGTCCATGTTCATGATCCTTTTAGTGGTTGTCCATGTGTCTGGTCCTTTTAGTGGTTGACCATGTTTCTGATCCTTTTAATGGTTGTCCATTTTTCTGATCCTTTTAGTGGTTGTCCATGTTTCTGATCCGTACGGTAGTTCTTATTTAGTGACCAGTTACCCGTCAACAATGAATAACCCGTATATTTTCCACAATAATCCGGTTCATCTCGGGCTTACATATGAGATTGTCCCGAGTGTTGAGATTCCAGTTTGTGACTCAACTCATCTCAACTCATAGAAAAAACAATAGCTGGGCATGAGTTGCTTGAATGCTTATGAACCAATCGGGGATAAAAGGTCTGTAGAAGAACAAGAAGCTGATTGTAACAGTTCAGTGGTTATTCCTGTAAACATGTGGTCACAAAGTAACAAGTTAATGTAGCTACACTTCAGAAAATATCCGAGTCTAAAGATGGAAAAAGTCTGTTCTGAAATGTTTCAGACTAAAGTTGGAAAAAGTCTCTTCTGAAATGTTTCAGATTAAAGTTGGAAAAAGTCTGTTCTGAAATGTTTCAGATTAAAGTTGGAAAAAGTCTGTTCTGAAATGTTTCAGATTAAAGTTGGAAAAAGTCTGTTCTGAAATGTTTCAGATTAAAGTTGGTGTCAACAACTGGCTTGAGTAGCTCCCGGTTGGGCAACCACCCAGCCAACATCATTTTCTTCTGCTGGTGTTAAGTTCTGGATGCAGTTTAAGATCCCCTAACTCTGTCAGAAGGGACTAATTGCTACCCCAGATCCCAGAGAGAAAACGTGGAACAAATGTCTGTTATGCTGATTTAAGACACTGTCCCTGATACTCAAGAAAACAGCCAAGAAGTGGCTCGTTGAAGATAGAATATATCTATATAGATTTGGCTGTACTTGGTATCACCAGAAGTGAGAAAGGAGGAGTTAAGACATGCAACGTAATCTGGTTACTTATGACTGCATAGGCAAGATACCTCCCGGACATAGATTCCCACTTCTGGACAATATGTGTGAACCCCCACTAAATGATACAATAATGTGTATACTTGATTACGCTACACAAACATTTATAAACATTTAGAATTATACAGACAACTGAGTTTAAAATACAACAACTGTGTTTATTATTGCTATTGATGATCAAATGATGATGATGATTATATTATGGTATACGTAACTTAAGAGGTCACATAGGTCATGCTTCCCCCAGTGAGACGCAGTTCACTGTCAGATTGAAGGAGTCCAAATTGGTCCCTCACAAGGCTAAGTCACTTCCTGATATGGGTTGTTGACTGTCCATTGCTCCTAAGAGATCTGGGTTATAGCTAGGAAATCCTGTCATACGACTTCGTACAGAAGTCCAACAGAACGAAACGTTAATATTTCTCCAGTAGGTATCCTAAGAATGCTATTGTGAATTTGCGTCTGAAGTCTTGCTGGCCATGCATGTAGTTTTATTCTCTTCATCCCTGGCTAGTTTCCACGTTGGCTAATTAGTAATTAATATATCCCCTATTAATTAACTCCACCTATTTTTCCATGTACAATGACGGGATGGATTACGTCCCAAAATCTTCTCACCCCTCCTCCTTTCCTGTGAAGGGTAGTTTCATCTGTCAATCAAATTGACCAATGTTCTGCCGCATGTCTGAAACAATGAAACATGCTTCGCTAGCGATGCAATAGACGTTGCGTCATAACTACATCCCCATCTGCTGTTAACACAAGCCTTCCCGGTTGCTGGCAGGAATGTGTCAGCCATGTGTTTCTACTTTGCCCCGTAGTATTGCGGAGAGGTGTTAAGCATCTGGTCCTAATTGCTCCTTTGTGGTGGCAATTACAGACGTCCCGGCTCCACAAAGTCTGGACTTTTACCGCATGTGTTATTTCAGACAGGTCTGGCTGACCCTCTTATCTCCCATTCTGCCGTGGCTGGTTCACACGTTAGGTCCTGTTGAACTAAGGTGTTAGGTATCTGTCCCTATACCAACCACAGGATTGTAAACTAACACGTCAATCTCAACTGACTGGCTCCGCGATGTATCAACTGAAAACAGTGAGTTTTCAACCTTTGATAGCGCCCGCCGACTGGTGCCGTGGTGTCTGGGTTTTACGTTTGATCTGGACATCAAAGCTTTCTCAGACCTAGCATTACAGAAATGATGGGGCGTGCGTGGTCAAAATGTAATTTTCTCTTGTTTTCAATCTCTGTTAGTTTTTCCTGATTCCTTGGTTGGGGACTAGATTATTTTCTGGTGAACAATTATTCTTTTACTTAGAGAATGATAGAATAATTCTTGTGAGCTCTTTAATTCCTTTCAAACTTGTGTAATTCGGATGCTGCCGGGGCTGTCCCGTCACAGTTGGAAAAAGTCTGTTCTGAAATGTTTCATGAAATGAGTCAATATAAAGTTGGAAAAATTCTGTTCTGAAATGTTTCATAAAATGTGCCAATTAAAGTTGGAAAACTTCAATTGTGAAATGTTTCATAAAATGAGCCAGTCTAAAGTTGCAAACGTCTATTCTGAAATGTTTCAGTCTAAAATTGGAAAAAAGTCTGTATTTGGGTATGGTTGGTTTATTTACATGTCCAATAATGATCAACTTGGAAGTCATGGTGACGTAGTGGCTAGACACTCGCCTTACAACCTGACAGTCTTAGGTTTGATCAGGTCCACATGGTCGAATGGGTAAGAATGCGTGTTCTTAAACATCCGTTGTGCTGATGCCGAGGTCATTAAGAAAGCAATGGCAAACTACTGAACGTAAACTTGCCAAGAAATCACAAACAGAAAAAAAAATGCTGGGGTTATCCTCCACAAGCCGACGTTGTGGCCAAGGGGTAATGAATGCAAATTGCAACCCCGCATACCACGTTCGAAACACATCTGCGGGTGATTTGGAAGCAGACCGGCGGGCATTGCTTTTCATACAATGGTATGAGTGCTAGTCGTTCAGAAAGCAATGGTAAACACAGAACATAAATTTGTCTAGAAATTACAAACAGCCAAACAATGTTATGGTTGACTGCGACGTCCTGTAAAGGACTTGTAACTAACTAACTCTGCGGCAAGTTATGCCCCAGTCTTGTTGTTTGTATTGTTCTGGGTAGTTTTCTGTGTTGGTTTATTTCTTTCATTTGTCTTTTAATCTCCACCACATTCCGATTGCATGCCACCATTGTTCATTATTTGTGCTAATTGTCCATGCTTCATAGCCAATGTAAATTATTATTATTATTATTATTATTATTATTATTATTATTATTATTATTATTATTATTATTATTATTATTATTATTATTATACTTGGTTTATTGAAAAGAATTCTTCGTACATGCATGTGGCATATGATTCTGATAATTTGCACAGGGAATAATTGTGATGAAAGATATATAGAGGCATTTGAGATGTAGCGGGTAGGTTAGCTTGGTTGATAGGTAGCTGCACTGGATAAGGTCATACGTGCAGTCAAATGAGGGTTGGATGCATGAATTGGTTGTCTCATAAATTGAGGGAAAGACTGGCTACCTATTGTCCCCTGTGCATTCAGGCCTATAAAATGTGATGTCCCCAGAAAACATGTGATATCCCCAGACAACATGTTATATCCCCAGACAACATGTGATGTGCCCGGACAAAATGTGATGTTCCCGGACAACATTTGATGTTCCCGACAACATGTGATATCCCCAGACAACATGTGATGTTCCCGGACAACATGTGATATCCCCAGACAACATGTAATGGTCCCGGACAACATGTGATATCCCCAGACAACATGTGATATCCCCAGACAACATGTGATGTGCCCAGACAACATTTGATATCCCCAGACAACATGTGATGTCCCCAGACAACATGTGATATCCCCAGACAACATGTGATGTCCCCAGACAACATGTGATATCCCCAGACAACATGTGATATCCCCAGACAATATGTGATGTTCCCGGACAACATGTGATATCCCCAGACAACATGTGATGTTCCCGGACAACATGTGATATCCCCAGACAACATGTGATGTGCCCAGACAACATTTGATATCCCCAGACAACATGTAATGGTCCCGGACAACATGTGATATCCCCAGACAACATGTGATGTTCCCGGACAACATGTGATATCCCCAGACAACATGTGATGTGCCCAGACAACATTTGATATCCCCAGACAACATGTGATGTCCCCAGACAACATGTGATATCCCCAGACAACATGTGATGTCCCCAGACAACATGTGATATCCCCAGACAACATGTGATGTTCCCGGACAACATGTGATGTTCCCGGACAACATGTGATGTCCCCAGACAACATGTGATGTTCCCGGACAACATGTGATGTGCCCGGACAACATGTGATGTCCCCAGACAACATGTGATGTCCCCAGACAACATGTGATGTCCCCGGAAAACATGTGAAGTCCCTATGATGTCACAGAACCATAGTGGGAGACTGCTTCGGGACAAATTTTATTTGTTTATTTATTTTTCAATTTGAGATGTATGGATTTTTTGCCACGGCCATGCGAGAGTGTGGGGGAATGACCAGTGTCACGAAGTGCATTGACATGGGCTCATTGATGTATCTAGGGTTTAACATAATATGAATGATACTTGATACCTTGTTTTATAGAAGACCAACACAGGCACTGGAATACAATCTCACGAAGACTTTCTTCTTGACAATTGCTTTTAATCCATCCATGCTTTCGAATACACAACAGCTCGACAGGGAATATAAGATACGTGACATCTGACATTCACACAGCTGCACACAAAGAGCGGCGTAACAAACCGTTCGCCATGCTCCAGTAGACATGTCTCGTCCGAGCTGGACGGCAGGCCATATCTCACTGATCTCTAAGTGACGTTTTTGTGTCGCTTTCGCGCTTGCACCAAAAACGTCTTGCACATTTTCCCAATCTTCTTCAACTCATGTTGTGCAAACTGTGTCTCTCCTTTCATAGCCTGGTTTAGGTTATGGCACTCACCCCCTCTAATTTTCAAAATGTTGAAAACATTTTGACACTTTATTCTGTCATCTTGACAAAGGATGAAGAGTGTCTTACTAAGATTCATTATCTGTATAATAATTACAACCAATCAGTACTTAACTACCCAATAATACACCAATATAATTCATTAAACCAGCAATTTCCCAATAGCACCAGTTCTCATCATGTATCAAATGATCAAACATTTCCGTAAATATTCCTTTCTTCTCCTTCAAGGATAAATCTAATCCTTTTCATGTCTTCATGCAGGATAAATCTTTTCCTTAAATTAACTGTTATCATGTGGCATCATTGCCCAATGCTTACACCTGTATGCAGAGAAGCTAACTCATAATGCTTTCACCTGCAATTACCCTTGATAACCAATGGCAAACATTTGTGTATGATCAATCAGTAATAGCAAAATCAACTAAATTATAAGACCACATGAATCGTCCAAAAAAAAAAAAAAAATATGTAAGGATCTATATACTAAAATTTTGCATAAATACAACAGGTTAATAGACCATCACCAACGACGAAAACAAATTAACATCATTCACCCAATTTACCATCATTGAACTCATGAACACCCTTAATCACGTGCTGGATTCACGTGAGACCAATATGGCATTCTTTTATTTATGACGATGTAAATTAAACTATCCTTTATTTTCATCAGGTGTATTAGACGTCTTTAAATGTCCTTCACATTTTTATAATACAGTTTTTTAAACCAGATTCGTGTATGTTTATAATCCATTGGTGATAAATGTATCGTTATTCCTGTATGTATCGCTTATTCTCCAAAACGAATATTCCACTGTATAACGATTGAAGTAAATTTCATGATTGAATAATTTACTGGCCTGATTCTGGTTCCCGTGAACGTAGATATAATGAGGTCGACAAATTATATGTTGGTCAACGGAAGGAACTGTATAACCCAAGTAGATTGCTCCTGGCTGTGACGAGAGTACAATCAACTTGTACTCAAACCCGAACGGTCCGTGACCAATCTCTGTGAAACATGATTGGCTTGGGTATAACGATGAAGCCTGAGATTTAATAGCCTGTAATAGATTTAATAGATTGTAAAGGCTAAATGACAAGTGTCTGATGTTGGTGGTCCTGAAGTGGCCGGTGTCCACCAAAGAATCCTTGAAATAGTCACGTGTATAGTCCCGCGTGAACAACTGGTATCACGCCAATATAATCAGTGTTAATCAATCCGTGTATGGATGTGTAATAGCTACAGTGTAGCTCGTATGCTGACGTAAGAAGTTAGTGTTCGGTCCCGATTGACCGAGTTGCGTTCCTCCAATGTAACGACATCTTCAGCAATTTGAGAATAATACGTCCTCGTGTAAGTGTGCGTTAATGTTCTCTATTACGTAAGTATTGTCCTTGCGTGTAAAATCACTTCAATTAATTTCGGTAACTTGAATATGGGGAATTAATTGACCTTGTCCGACAAGTTACCGTCTCTCCTGAACACGATAATGATCGAAATTTCTTCTGGTATCGACATAATAGATGTAGATGCGGATTTGTTGATTCGATGTCTTTGAACCATTCCTCCCAAGCAGTAAAATGTGAGCAAATCTCCTTAAAGTTGAAACATGCACTGATATTTCTCAGATTTGATAATGTAGCCAAATAAGTTCGTAATTTGATAACGAATAATTGCGTATCTTGATTTTGACTAACCAGTAACATCTGGTTATGATTTCAGCTTCATAATTGAATGTAAACTGTTTCATATTATCTTCATTGACGTAGGTAAATATAATTATCATTTGGTTTCTTGACCACATTGTAACGCTGTACTTTTCTGTACGCACGAATTGTTTTTTTCTTCATAATGTCTGAATAATCGAATTCCATTGCATTCGAATTATTTCATAAGATTTCTTAAATTCCAGAATAAACAATATGTTCTGAGAAATTTGTTCATGATCTTGAAATAAGATTCACTTGATTTCATTCAAATGTTCAATTCTCAATGTTCACGTACCAGTTTGAATTTCATACAACCCATCGTTTCCAGGAATTCAATTTTGATTACTGAAACTTTCAACGTTCAGTGTATTTCGACTGTTTACAAATTGTACATCCATAATCTTGTGTCGTTGAAATTCAAGAAATTTCTTGCGCACGTTCTTGTAAAACCGCGTATATATGTATATAATTCCTCTGTTAACTGACTGTTTATCTTCTTTCTTGACGTATACAGGGTCAAGTATTTGAGGTAAAAATGTGAACCGGAGCATACGGAATCTGTCTTGTGAACAAACAGTTCAATGCCATGTTATTAACATGCATCTTTTTACCAGTTACGATCAGGTGATCGGTAGTTGCCTCTTTCAGAGTGCCTGTCAAGACCAGGTCAGCATCCGAAGTAAATGAGGACAATCAATACGGATACAAATGATGAACCAGTAATACGGCTGATCACAGTCGAGACTTTCGCATACTGTCGAACAACATTGAAACTCAATTTGAAATGAGTAACAGCATAGTCCATGTACGTTCTCCTTCCTCTGAACACAACTATGACTACCACAGTTTATATGTCCATTGAATTTTCGTTAATCAAATCTTCCTGTATCTGTGCAAACGAATAGTATCTGCATATGATCAAATACAAAAGGTATCGTGATCTGAGTTCAATTTTTCAAATCTTTGATAACTGTAATCAAAATATTGTATCTTCAGAACCAACAATAATTTCTGACGACATAGTTAGTAGATAACGTTATTATATTCGTGTCGTTTGAAACCTGAAATATTTATGTAGATCAATATAATTGCATGTTGAGAACTTGCGTAAATAATACTGTCAATACTGTTGTTTATTCAAGCAAATTTTGTCAGTTGAATTTTCATTATCGTATGAATGTTTGTACATCATTTCCTCCGTTACTGAATATGACATTTGTTAATTTTCCTTACTTGATCCATCAAACAAACTGCAATTAAATATTAGTTGAACAGTTCCTTGAATCAAAATCATAAGATACTTTCCGGATGTTTTGTGTACTGCTCAGAATTGGCTATTTGGTTCGAGACTACATCACCAAAATCAATTATATATACTGACGTAATCGATCTTTTATGATGACGACCTTGGCCTTCTCAAGTATATGGCTCGATTCGTTAGATTACTGCAACAATGTCATAAATTGATAATAAATCTCGAGTTCAGTTAATACTTATTACCACCGGTACGAATCCCCATTTGTCACGAAGTGCATTGACATGGGCTCATTGATGTATCTAGGGTTTAACATAATATGAATGATACTTGATACCTTGTTTTATAGAAGACCAACACAGGCACTGGAATACAATCTCACGAAGACTTTCTTCTTGACAATTGCTTTTAATCCATCCATGCTTTCGAATACACAACAGCTCGACAGGGAATATAAGATACGTGACATCTGACATTCACACAGCTGCACACAAAGAGCGGCGTAACAAACCGTTGGCCATGCTCCAGCAGACATGCCTCGTCCGAGCTGGACGGCAGGCCATATCTCACTGATCTCTAAGTGACGTTTTTGTGTCGCTTTCGCGCTTGCACCAAAAACGTCTTGCACATTTTCCCAATCTTCTTCAACTCATGTTGTGCAAACTGTGTCTCTCCTTTCATGGCCTGGTTTAGGTTATGGCAACCAGGCTGATAGGATGGCAGGGAATGCACCTCTCCTGGTGGTAGATTACTTATGGACAAGGAAGAGGTGGTCGTGGGAACAGATTGAGACACCATATGTGGAAGGGATGAGATTGCGAGGGGGAGGGGAATTGTCAGGGGAAGACCAGGAGAACTACCAATCAGATAGCGGTGGGAATAATTAGTAGTGTGACTCTTCGCTGAGCTGTTGAACGAGGGCACAGAGCGCGTATGGGAATTTCCTGAGTGCAGTGATGACAGTTCTTGGCTCAACTCAACTCAACTCAACTCAACTCAACTCAACTCAACTCAACATTTGAGATGAGGGGTTGTCAAAGGATGACAAAGAACCAGCTGGATTAGAAAATTATCGAATAGATGAGTCTTTGATTTGGAATTAAATCTGTTGCTACTGGACCAACTGGCGTGTCTGATTGCCACCATGCTTCTGTAGCTCCCAGGCTAATAGATCAATTGCCATGGGATGGTTAATCGTCTAAAGCGACTGTCATCGGCTTATATATCATCGAGATGTCGTCCTTGCATCAACATGTCTGCTACCATATTAACAACTGTAAAGTCATAACTGTCATACACCCTTAGTTCCCAGTTTCCACCATCCATTTGTGTTTGGTCCAAACCTACTGTTTGTTTGGTCCAAACCTACGTTTTGCTTGGTCCAAACCTACTTTTTCTTCGGCACAGAATCTGCTAAAGAGTAAGTAAGTAAGTAAGTAAGTAAGTAAGTAAGTAGGTAAGTAAGTAAGTAAGTAAGTAGGTAAGTAGGTAAGTAAGTAAGTAAGTAAGTAAGTAAGTAAGTAGGTAAGTAGGTAGGTAAGTAAGTAAGTAAGTAAGTAAGTAAGTAAGTAAGTAAGTAGGTAAGTAAGTAAGTAAGTAAGTAAGTAAGTAGGTAGGTAAGTAGGTAGGTAAATAAGTAAGTAAGTAAGTAAGTAAGTAAGCAAGCAAGCAAGTTTCCACCATCCATTTGTGTTTGGTCCAAACCTACTGTTTGTTTGGTCCAAACCTACGTTTTGCTTGGTCCAAACCTACTTTTTCTTCGGCACAGAATCTGCTAAAGAGTAAGTAAGTAAGTAAGTAAGTAAGTACGTAAGTAAGTAAGTAAGTAAGTAGGTAAGTAGGTAAGTAAGTAAGTAAGTAAGTAAGTAAGTAAGTAGGTAAGTAGGTAGGTAAGTAAGTAAGTAAGTAAGTAAGTAAGTAAGTAGGTAAGTAAGTAAGTAAGTAAGTAAGTAAGTAAGTAGGTAGGTAAGTAGGTAGGTAAATAAGTAAGTAAGTAAGTAAGTAAGTAAGCAAGCAAGCAAGCAAGCAAGCAAGCAAGTAAATCTTTATTTTCAAAGGGTTAAGAATTGGGCACGCAGGCCCGTCTGACATTCTGCCCTTCTTCTCTATTTCCTCTCATACATTCTTTCATTCAACATCTCTTAAGGACTATAGTTTGGGGTACTGTACCACAGTGGAGTCATGCTGGCATAGTGGCTAGTGTGCTTACCTGCTAGGACAGTGGTAACAGATCTTTGTGTGTGATGTGTGGGCGTTTGATAGCTAACTCAAGCGTAGTCCATACATGTGCACTGGATTGATATTTGTGTGTGAATTAGCTTTCCCTATTACCAGGGTCCTCACCATCAGGCATCAGGTGAACACACTCTGACTTCAGAGGTAGTTGTAATTTACGTCCCCAAGTCAAGGATGAGAAATCAACATTTTCATCCAGCTGACCGGTGTAGGGATTGAACCCACTACCACAGCATCAGCACACCGGATGTTTAAGAATAAGCACTCTTATCCATTCAGCCATGCTGACCTCTTGTAAAAGATATAACTGGTATAACAGAACAAAGGAAACTTAAAGTCATCAAAAGTGAAGACATTTATTACTTGGTCACACTCTAAGACAGGAACAAACATCCAAGAGAGTGCTAAAGGACACAATATTGAGGAGAAGAGGAAAGAGGAGACAAAGCATATAAGATGAAAGCAGATGATCACAAATCTACCAATAATGACACACATGGAATTACGTATAGCAAAACATGGCCAACATCATCATCACGTGTCATGCTAAAAAACATAGGCGGTCATGTTTCGTCATCTCACACGATCACCAGAGTCGTGGATCAACTCAATGTTTTTGACTCGATTATGCCACGTGGCCAAGCCATCCAGGTATTTACCTCGCTGTTCTTCCCATGTTCTTTTTCCCTTAA
>OY992890.1:27357560-27420060 GCA_963921405.1 Cepaea hortensis
GATCTTCCACTTTGAATAATTATGTTCAAGCATTTTGCGGAATTACTAGATATCTAAAAGAAAAACAAGTAATGAGTAGGAGACATAACAATCTAATATTGTTACAAGGGAGATTACTAGAACTACAAAAGGGATAAATTATATACCTGGCTACAATATTATTAACTAACTTACAAACTTATCCGCTATTGTTTTTTAAATAAAACGATTAATATTACAGTGAGATATTATAATCTTAACATTAATTTTTCAGTTTACGTAAAGAAAACCTTACAATTTTTATTAAGTTACATTTTATAATCAACTTCTAGTATTCCACATTTAAATTTCTTTGCTTTGGATGCGCTTTCTTAGTTGTATTCTTTTCTTAATTCTTCCCTGTGTACGTGGTTTCTCTTCACAACGTAATGTTGTTACCATCGTACAAGATTGTCTCTGCACTTTGTTAATATGACATTCCATCTTTTGATAACTCTGGATTTCAGAGTGTACAATGCTCGATTTGAACCGCCAACTGTTATCTGTGTTTTGTGGAACAGAAGTTTCTAATGCTTGTTTCCGCGTTGGCCGAAGCGAATAAGGCAAGGCAGTATGCAGACTCTTTCCCATCTTGTAAACAAAGATGCAACACCTCCGATTGTGGTTGCCTGGAAGTTGGGCTGTTGTCATCTATTAATTGTTCAATGTTCAATATAATGACACCACCTATTCCCAGTGAACACAGTAATTTGACATCCTAAAGTTTGAAATACTTTTACTGCTAAAAATGAATAAAATGTACTTGTTAAAGCAATATATACAATGTTTCAACACTGCAAGCTCCGTGCACGATGTCAACGACTGCCCCCCCCCCCCCCATCCCCCCCCCCCATCCCCCCACCAAATAAACGCCCTGACATTGCTACTCTGGTTTCTCTTCACAACGTTTCTTTCTGGTTTCTTTATTTTTTTCAGCCCTACGGCTACTAGACCGTCGCCCTGTAATTTGACATCAGGTCAACAACACCAACAACGTGAACCTTCACCTCGATAGTTATATGACCCAGAAATTACACAGAAGTCACATTTTAATGGGAATGATAATTTAAAGTTTATTGCCCAAGCTCACGGCATTCAATGTACTACTGTCTTCAGAAAGCATGGGATAGATCAAGATAAAATGTCTGTATGTATGTGTGTGTGTGTGTGTCTGAGAGAGAGAGAGAGAGAGAGAGAGAGAGAGAGAGAGAGAGAGAGAGAGAGAGAGAGAGAGAGAGAGAGAGAGAGAGAGAGAGAGAGAGAGAGAGAGAGAGAGATGGACAGGTGTAACATACATTCTGCTTGTAGAAGTGGAAATGAAGCATATGCAAGGAATTTGTGTTTACATGCACAATGCCATAAACGTCATATTATCTTAACTGTATATGTATCTATTTGTTTTATTTACACATGTGACACCTAACACTAACAAACGGCAACGCTCTGTAACATACAAAAAATAAAAAGAAACAACATTACACCTTCTAAATATACACTGCTTTGTATGAAATAAACATCCCCAAAAAAATTTATATACCCAACTTTAAAAAAAAATAAATAAAGGGCACTAGAGCGTCATCCTGTAATTTGACATCAGGCCAACAACACCAACAATTTGAACCCTCACCTCGGTAGCTACGTGACCCAGAAATTACACAGAAGCCACATTTTAATGGGAATGATAATTTGATTGATTGATTGATTTAGGAACCGACATCACAACATTCAGGGCATTCCCATAAGCGCTCCGTCCCCATCCTCAGCAGCCAGCGAAGAGTTCCAACATTAATAGTTCCAGTAGCAATCTGATAACATGTCTGTCTCGCCTTTCCTCTGAGCGTCGAGCATCGGCCAGATCCCCTCGTCACACCTCGCTGCCTCATTCTTACCAGACTATGGTGATCCATCTGCTCCTCCGAGGTGTACACATGCTCTCACAAGGCCGTAACCACTTCTGCCTTGTCATGCATCAATACTCCACCAAGTTTTGCCGAGACAGCCAATCTGTCCGCCTGTTCATTCCCCTGCACACCGGCAATCCCCGGAGAAAAGATCCAGGTGATGCTTTCTACCCGTGACCTCCGAAGCGAAGCAAGCCACTCAGCGCGAAGCCTACCTGCCCTCACCCTCCTCAGCATGCTTTCTGAGTCAGTTACAATCACAATGTGTGTATGTATCGTGTTCTCCATCCAGCGGTAAGATGCACTGACTGCCTCCACCTCCATTCTTAATCTAGTTATTGTGGCATCATACGCCAGGCTCTCCTGCACCAAACGTCGACCATTAGCTTTTGCTAAGAATCCCCAGGCACTTCTCCTACCTCTCAACACCGAACCATCCGTGTAGATAATCACATCACCCGGCCGAGCGTTATCCTGAATTTGTTACTGGATTTCTACTTCCGTGGCCCCTGCTGGCCACTCCCTACACTCCCGGCTCAATGTGATTATAACTCTGCACAAGTATGACTGCTCCGCTGGCACTCTGACCCACTCCTCTCCTCGCCTAATGTTCTCCAAGGGGCACACCTGTCTGATCGTATCCTCCGCCTGAGCCATCCATGATTTCCCTCTTATCAGTCTCTGACCCTTAACTTCGTCCAGCGCCTCATGCAACGGGTGATCTGTGTCTGCAGCTACTCTGAGGTATGCCTTCGCCTGCATCACCTTGAGCCTACCAGCAACAGTCGGCAAACCGAGGATGTAACGCATACAAACTACTGGGGTGTCTCTGGTGCATCCCAGAATTACTCGCATAGCTCCGTTCTGTATGCGCTCTAATTTCACCAGCTGACTCTTTGAGACAGTGAGAAATCCTAGTGCATAATCAATCACTGAGAGGATCAAGTGCTGGTATAGTGTGAAAAGCATTCTCTGCTTTGTTCCATTGCAGCCATAGTTTTAAGTGCACTGAGTCCCTTTTGAGATCTTGTCACAACCGTCTCCACTTGGTCCTTGAAGGACAGACTCGTGTCAAATGTGATTCCCAGATATTTCAGTTTGTTCTCTCTGTTGACGCTTCTACCATCTATCGCGTGGCTTGGGGCATTATCTCTCACAATCCTGTTGTCCAGAGAGCACCAAAAAACAGCCGCCTTTTCCGGGTGGATGACAGAACTCATTTCATTGCAACAGTCAATCACTTTGTCTACTGTCACCTGCAGCTCTTGGGCTCTTTGCTCTCTATCTCTTCCCAGTCTATATGCAGGAACATCATCTGCAAATGTTAATATCCTACCAACCCTTGGTGCTTCTAGGTTTGCAATCTTGCTCGTATACACGTTAAAGAGCACCGGTGAGATTGCAGATCCCCGTGGCAGTCCCGGGGTTAAAATATGTGGCTCTGAGGTCCATGCACCCAGACGGAGAGTAAGCCGACGAGAATACAGGACGCCTGCTGTCCAGTTCACCAACCAGGGATTGATCCCTTTCTCCATCAGTGCGGTCGTCAAAATATCATAGCGAACTCTATTGTATGCATCCTCGAGATCAAGCGCTGCCGCCATCGTTTCCTGTCTGCTCTGGAACCTCTCATAGATGTCAAAGGCAAAAGTGGCTGCATTTGACTAGGTATCCTTTCCTGGCCTGTAGCTCCCCAGGCCACTTGGAAGAAGCTTCCCCCTTTCCAAAATATCCGGCAGCTTAACAGCGACTAACTTCTTTAAAGTCTTCCCAAATGTATTTTGAACGGTGATGATCCTAAAGCCGCTAAGCTTTGAATGATCCTTGAATGGTTTTGGGAGAGGGATGAGATAGCTATGTAACCAATCCTGTGGTGCTGATGCTGTCCCAATGCTCTGATTAAAGCAGTCGTGATTGTAACTAACTCAGAAAGCATGCTGAGTAGGGTGAGGACAGACAAGCTTCGTGCAGAGTGGCTTGCTTAGCTTCGGAAGTCACGGGTGACAAGCATCGTCTGGATCTTTTCTCTGGGGCAAGCTGGTGTGCTGGGGAATGAACAGGCGGACGGATTGGCTGGCTTTGCAAAACTTGGTGGAGTATTGATGCATGATAAGGAAGACATGGTTGCGGCCTTCTGGGAGCAAGTGTACACCTCGGAGGAGCAAATGGATCACCATGGTCTTGCAAGAATACGACAGCGAGGGGTGACGAGGGGATCAGGCCGACGATCGACGGTCAGAGGAAAAGCGAGACGGACATATAATCATATTGCTACTGGTACTATTAGTGGTGGAACTCTTCGCTGGCTGCTGAGGATGGGGACGGAGCGCTTACAGGAATGCTCCGAATGCTGTGATGTCGGCTCCTAAATCAATCAATCAATCAATCAATCAATCAATCAATCAATCAATCTAGACCAGAATGTTTGCCTAGATATGTTACCAGGAGAAGTCAATAAGGAAGCCACAAATGGCTGTAGATAAATAACTACATATGATAACTACTTGAAACCAGTTTATTGTAATAGTTTCACTGTCCCTTTATTTCTCAACATAATTTCCACCAACATTGATGCACTTATCCCATCGTTATATCAGTCCTCCCAAATCGGCTGCAAGGCACTGCTTGCTCTGTTTTCTGCTTTGTATGAAATAAACATCTCCCCCCCCCCCCAACCAAAAAAAAAAAAAAAAAATTAGATACCCAACTTAAAAAAAAATAAATAAAGGGCACTAGAGCGGCACCCTGTAATTTGACATCAGACCAACAACACCAACAATGTGAAGCTTCACCTCGGTAACTAAGTGACCCAGAAATTACACAGAAGCCACATTTTAATGGGAGTGGTAATTTAAAGTTGATTGCCTATGCTCACGGCATTCAATGTACTGCTGTCTCCAGAAAGCACGAGCTAGATCAAGACAAAATGTGTGTGTGTGAGAGAGAGAGAGAGAGAGAGTGAGAGAGAGAGAGAGAGAGAGAGAGAGAGAGGAGAAGGAGAGATGGACAGGTGTAACATGCATTCCGCTTGTGGAAGTAGAAATGAAGCATATGCAAGGAATTTGTGTTTACATGCACAATGCCATAAATGTTATATTATCACAACTGTATATGTATGTATTTGTTTTATTCACACATGTGACACATAACACTTACAAACGGCAACACTTTGTAATATACACAAACAAAAGAAACACACATTACACCTTGTAAATATACATTGCTTTGTATGAAATAAACATTTTGGAGAAAAAAAAAAGTTCAACCTCAAGGACCGCTTATGGTTGTTGTTGCCTTGCTGCTACACAACTGGTTTGAGTCTTACATTTACCCTGCCTTTACCATCATTACCAGAGTAGTTGCTTGCTTGTGTTCGCTGGCTGTGAACTCCAGCGCCAAGTCCTGTATGTCGGATGAAGACATCCTGTTGTCCAACATCAATGTGATATCATACTGGACCTGAGGCTTGCGTGAGTATCCGTTGTCCCATGTCTGGCCTATTGGTGTGCGTTAGAGTTATGTTAAGGGATACAAACAAGAGGTGATAGGTACGATGTGGTTGTGACAGGGTCGAATCTCGAGGCGATTTGTGCCATGAAATGTGCCATGCCGTGCTACGACGCTGCATGCCACCTGCCAGATCCTTCTTCGTTTTTTCTGAGATCGATATTGTTTTGATTGTCTGTGGGTTAAAAATGAATGTAAATGGCAGGTGTTGTTAAATGATGCGTGACAGATGTTGATATTAATCAGATAGCCGTTACAGTTAACAAAGGATATTTGTGGAGATAATGAGGGCATTGGTAAGATGGACAAATTAGTGAGAGTGTGGCAAGGGAAACAAAACATATGAATTTTGTTTCCTTTTTCTCTTTGTTACCCGCCTTTCACATTTAAATATGTCAATGAATAAATTGTGTAAATATTACACACATGTCACCTACACGCTCACATGCAACGCTCTGTAAACACACACACACACACACACACACACACACACACACACACACACACACACACACACACACAAACACTGAACACACAGGACGCATGTAACAACACTAACAATACAAACACAAATGTACTATTATTATCATGCTTCATTATCGCCATCGTTACCTTACTGTATTACCATTTTCATTATTATGGCTAGATTGCTTGTAATGTTAATTTATGATCATTGTTATTATTATTACAATCCCTCGTTTTCCCCTTCTCCCCGCTTGTTACTGTTGTTTGTTGATGCTGCTGCCGCCCTCACTGGTTGGTTCTAAAAACATTACTGGCATTATCATCATTACCGAAGAGGTGGTGATAGTATTGGCGGGTTTGGAGCCAGTTGGAGAGGGGGGGGGGGGGTGACAGGGGAAACAAACATAGTAAAACAATTTTTTGGGGAAACTCCCTTTCATATGTAAATATGTAAATGAATAAATTGCACTAATATTGCACATATGTCGCCTACACGCCCACATGCAACGCTCTGATAATATACGCATACAAATACTGCACGCACAGGACGCATGTAACAACACTAACAATACAAATGCTTGTGTACTATTACTATCATGCTTTCTCATTGCGATTATTACCTTGTGTATTACCATTTCTAATAATAGGGTTTATTGTTTTTAACTTTATTATCTTTATTATTTTAATTTCTCTGATTATGACTATTATTATTATACCCCCCTCATTTCCCCCTTCTCCCCGCTTGTTACTGTTATTTGCTGACACTGCCGCCACCCTCGCTGATTGGTACACACATTTTTACTGCCACTATCATCACTACCGAAGAGGTGGTGATGGTATTGGCGGGTTTGGAGCCAACCGGCGAGGGTGGTGACAGGGGAAACAAACATAGTCTTAAAATTCACATGTAAATATGTCAATGAATAAATTGTTGGAATATTATACAACAATAGTCTTCACTAGTGAACTGGAGAATACGAAATAATCAACGGAGCTCAGGCGAAATTTCAGCACCTTTTAATTCGGTGTTAACAGCATCATAATATATTATTCTAGTGGCCTCGTAGCGCTCTTGTTCCGACCGGGACAACATCTACCCTAAGCATACACTAACAATATCTAGATCTGTCTCATTCACCTTGACACTCAGCCTATTTCTATTTCCTTCAGATCCTTGCCGTTATGTCCATCCGAGATTCGTCTAGTATTCTGCCCATCGTTCCTAGATCCATGGCGTTTTCCCAACCAATGCTTCCACTTTTTATTCACTTGAAGTCCACTGTCCAATTACATCCAAACATCCAATCGCCATACCAATTTGCTTCCACAATCGAAATACACAACAGCTCACTTAGATGGCTCCACAGCGTACCCCTTGGTTGTCACGCTGGCGTTGGTGTGACGTATCTTCGTATCTCTTGGTTTTGGTGCACTGTCCACTTCGCTGTCCACTTCGGGATTTTCCTTCTATCCTCTCCGTATCGTGTGCTTCGGCAACAGCTATGTGGCAGACAGGTGTAACATGCATTCCGCTTGTGGAAGTGGAAATGAAGCATATGCAAGGAATGCGTGTTTACATGCACTATGCCATAAATAAATATCATATTATCATAAATGTATATGTATGTATTTGTTTTATTCACACAGGTAACACTTAACACTAATAAACGGCAACGCTCTGTGATATACACAAACAAAAGAAACACACATCACACCATGTAAATATACATTTCTTTGTATAAAATAAACGTTTAAAAAAATAAAAATTAAACATCAGCACATACACAGCAAATCACTATACAATTATGGCTCAGACATTCATGCTTCAGCCTGTCGACACATCGTAACGGTTCTGGAACCGCCGTACTGCAGATTTCAGACAAATAGGAAATTGCTGACACACACAAGGATGATCAAAGAGACATTACCATCATACACGTTAGAAACAAAACATACATACATACGCTTTAGTCAACACACATGCCCCAGCAAATTACAATTATGAATCACAATTCTTCGAACACTTAGAAAACCTATTAGCACAGACATACAGAGGGAGGAATGTTGTTTTAGCAGGTGATTTTAATTGTTGTTTAGCTTCGGCTGACATAATAGGCGGGGAAGTTAAAACACAGTTAAGAAAAGCTGGCAGAGACGACATGAATCAACTCGATACACTGCAATACATAATCAACTCACATAACCAAGTAGACGCATTCAGGCAGAAACACCCCAACAGTCAACATTCAACGCACGGAAACCATGCACATAGCATATCATCTAGGTTAAATATAATATACATTCCCACAACACACCACATAACAGAGACTAAGCACCTACAAGAAACTCTCCAGTACTCATATCACAAAGCAATACTAGCACATGTCACTATAAATAACACAACCACACAGCCATTCAAACGATCACCATACTGGAAATTTAACAACACATTACTCCAAAACACAGAATATGTACAATATATGACAGACCTGATACATACATACACTTATAGAATACCAACTGACAACATTAGACAATACTGGGACTTACTGAAAAACACAATATGGAGCAGGAACCACCAACTATCATCCATTATACACAAGCATAGACTTCAATAAGAACAGATCACACAAACAGCAAAGCAAACCAACAGAAACTCACCATACGTGCATGCATTAGAAATGCAACTGGAACAACACCAACAGCACAGATACCCGGGTGCACTAATTAGAACAAAACTCAACACCATCGTAAAAGAGACACTCAGCAAACAATACATAGCAATAGACGAAACATACAGCGTAGTAAACAGATAAGCACAATAATAGACATGCAAGGAATCTCACAAACAGAAACCACACGCATAACAGAAGCATTATAGCAATACTATACACACTTATTTACAGCAGAGACAGTAAACACACAAATACAAGATAGCTTCTTACAATATACAAAAAAAGATATCAGACACAGACAAAGAGATATTGGACACACAATTGACACTAGAAAACATAACACATGCACTTAGTAAAATTAACAAAGACAAGACACCAGGATCAGAGAGATTAACTGTAGAATTCTTTCAAAAATACTTCTAAAAGTCTATCAAGAAGCCTTTGACAAATAAGAACTCCCTGATAGTTGCAACATGTCTTATATACACTTATACACAAAGCAGACAGACAAGACACAAATGAAAAAATTACAGACCAATTTCACTTCTTAACACAGATTCCAAAATTCTGGCCAAATCACTATCACACAAAATTACACAATTTCTACCAAAACTAGTACACCCAAACCAGCAATGTGGTGTGCAGCACAGGAATATACAAAACAGCACACACCTCATTATAGACACTATAACACACACACACAACCAGAAAGACTGTCAATCCTCCCTCTTGTCTTTGTACCCAGAGAAGGCCTTTGACAGAATCGCACACTCATATTTGTACAAAACCCCGGAACACTGCAATATAGGACAGTACTACAGAAAGTGGGTACAGATTTTGTTTAGCAACCCTGAAAGCAGTCTTAGTGAACCATTCACTGACTGCTAGCTTCAGGCTGACAAGATCTGTAATACAATGGTGCCCACTATCACCACTTCTGTATATACTGCCACTAGAGCCATTATTAGAACAGATCAGTCAATAACCATCATTAAAAACACTTTCGTACAGGGTATAGGAGAGCAAAAGATCATTGCTTATGCAGACGATACTGCATTCTTAACTACAAGCAACACATCCAACAGAACATACTGCACGCCTTCTTCCACTTTGGGAAAGGCAGTGGAGCCAAAATTAATATACAAAAATCACAGATTATGGGGCTGAGAAAGTGGAAACAAAAGTCTGATTTACCTCCAGATCTAACACACACAATGTGAAACTGCATGGGATCACATTTCCATGTGACTCCAGAACAACACACAAAGAAGCGTGGCTGCAACTAACACAACAGATCACAGACAAGCTACACAGGTATAAATACAGAACAGCAACAATATGTGATAGAAGTATCATAGTTAACACATACGTCTTACCAAATTAATATACTTAGTGACTGTGTTAAACCCTCCAAAACGGACAAATACAGACATAAATAAACAGATAAGACATTTCATATTTAGTAAGACAATACACAGTATACAGCATACAACTCTCATACAGGACAAGAAAAAAGGAGGAATACTACTTCAGGACATACATACAAAAATACATGCACTTAGAATCAGCCACGTAGGCAATATTATCAGACATCCAGAACAACATAGATTGTTTTTTGTTTTGCGTATCCTTTTACAGGACTTAGCTGTCAACAGCAGCATCTTTCAGCTGTCTGTTGATCTCTTGGCAAGATTACGCTCAGTAGTTTGCCATTGCTTTCTGAGCGGCCGGCTCAGTATCCGCAAGTCACGAGCGGGGGTCGAACCACCTCAGTTCTCGCTCCGCTGCGAGACTCTGCGTGATAAACGGGATTACAGAGAGAAAGTGTTGTAACCCCACAGCCAGAGAGACCGGCCAACATAGATTAGCATTATATTATATAGCACACAAAATAAAACATCTCACAAAACAAAACAATGCAGCAGCACATAATTAGGGCATGCTGCCAATTTTCTATCACACTTGGAGACATGAACATTTAATACACGAAACAACACGAGAAATATACAAAAAAATTAGTTAGTAAACAAGCACCATCAATTAAACTGAGAATCAAAAAAGGGAAAAAATATTTAATGTTAGACTACACATCCGCCTTTTCCAACTTACACAACAAACGCATCACACATAAGGCGAAAGAAGTCACATACAGACTGATTTTTAATAAGACTCTCATAATACCCAAGTAGCATTCAGATCCAGACAAATAGGAACAACACACAAGAGACAGAAGAACACATATTCTACACATGTAAAACAGTCGCATATGCAGTGGAAACTCTACAACAACTATTACAAACACACACAGGCAAACAAACAGACATTTACAAGGCAATCTTTCTGAAAACTCTTCCTGAAACATCCAAAGACACACACAAAACTACTTCAAACACTAACAGAATACAGAAAATTAGTTTGGACTTGCAGAATCAAGGCAAGGTTCAATTCCATTACACACAATAGAAACTTATTTTACTAATGTTCAAATACAAACTATCTACTATTTTTCATGACTGAAATGTGTAAACTTTCTTTAATTTCATTTTCTCTTGCAATTAGAATTACTGTTGAGTCTAAGTTTTTAAATAAATGTGTGTCTGTATCGTCGGCAGTAACATATGTATGCATCTGTTTGTGGGTGCAGGTGTGTGTGTGCGTGCGTGCGTGCGTGTGTGTGTGTTTGGGGGGGGGGGGTGGGTGCATGTATTTGCATTCGCATTTGTGTGTGTGGGTGTGTGTTTGTGTGTGTGGGTGTATGTGTGTATGTGTGTGTGTGTGTGTGTGTGTGTGTGTGTGTGTGTGTGTGGCAGCCTTCAAACCAAGGCGATATTTCAAGTATTAAAATGATGTTATATGGAAATGATACGTATGAAAAGAGAAAGTATGGACCACAACGTCTAAATAAATTAAATTAAATGAGCCATTTAGGTATCTATAGACTAAGTGACTTGTAGTGGTCAGTTTTAAGTCCTTCCCATTGTATTTGCCACCAAGACACTATCACAACTTTGGACCAATTATCTCCATGGAGACAAGTCATGAACTCTAACAGCTAGTTATTGATCTCCGCTTCTTGTCCCCCAACAAAAAGTGTCATGGAATTTCCAAGGCACTAGAGCGTCACCATGTGTCACCGTCCTAGATACCTAGGGGAATGAAACTCGGGCTCATACAGGCAACAAACTCCGTTCAGATACAATCTAACATCATTTATTTATATTATGTTACATTAAGCGTATCACAGGAGTTTACAATAAAGCAATAATACATGATCGCTACAACAACTCTATCAGCTATCTAACGTATGCGTAAGACCCCTAAATACACTTGGGTTTTAATCTATCAAGTCCCCCTTAAGGTAAGCCCTGTTGCTTCTTCGATGTCCAGTCCGTGTCTGCCTTTCCACACGTGTCGCAATCCGACACGGGTGGTAACTCTCTCCGAGTTTCAATCGGCGGGCTCCATCGGTGTCCACGGGGCTGTGGACACGCTGACCGGTCCTTCGAGAAGGCTCTGGGTTATTCGAGCCTTCGAGTGACTCGGTTCTTTCCCTTTAGCTGGAGTTCTATCCCTTCTCCACTCTCTATTATCTTTCTGTTAATACCGCCCTCATGTGAGACTGTGACACCATGTAATTTGATATCAGGCCAACAACACCAAACATGTGATCCTTAACCTCTGTAACTATGTAACCTAGTAATTATAGGAAAGCGACATTTGAATATAAATGATAATGTAAAGGTTACTGCCAAAGCTCACGGAAATTAATGTACTGCTATTTCCTGAAAGCACGAGATTGATCAAGATAGATTGTGTGTGTGTGTGCGCGCGCGCGCGCGCGTTTGTGAAAGAGAAAGAGAGAGCGACAGGAAGAGAGAGAGAGAGAGAGAGAGAGAGGGGGGGGGGAGAGAGAGAGGAATAGAGAGAGAGCGAGAGGAAGAGAGAGAGAGAGAGAGAGAAAGAGAGAGAAAGAGAGAGAGATGGACAGGTGTAACAAGCATTCCGCTTGTGGAGGTAGACATAGAGCATATGCAAGGAACGCGTGTTTACATGCACTATGCCATAAATGTCATATTATCATAAGTGCATATGTATGTATCTGTTTTTAGTCACACATGTAACACTTAACACCAACGAACGGCAACGCTCTATGATATACAAAAAGAAGAAATACACATTACACCTTGTAAATATATATTGCTTTGTATAAAATAAACGTTGAAAAAGCAAAAAAGCTGCGGTTTTAATGACTAGCACTCTCAATTTGTTTCTTCTTCTTCTTCTTTTTTCGTTCGCTTGAAATATGTCTATAAAAGCAATGTTTTCTCTTGTATGAATCTAACTGTCTTTTTTAGTTCACCCAGCGGTCCATAGAGATTAGAGACGCTCTATTGTCAGTCCCCCTGGCTTCATAGTACATCTGAGAAGGACCTCCAGTAGTTGTGGTTAGACCCTTACGAGGCATAGGGGCCGGCACTGCACCTGCCTGGGGGTCCAAAGCAGTAATTTGTTTCAAACCCCCCTCTGTGGGGAAACAACATTTTTTACTGGCCTCTTAGGGCCACAAAATTTTTTTTTTAAATTAACCACGCCCATCCCAAACTTTGATACAATTAAGAATGAAATGAGAAGACTGAATATTGACATGTTAGGTATATGTGAGACCACACATACTATTATAACTTCCGAGGAATGTAGCCTAAGCCATTCTGGTGGAGAAAGAAAATAATAATTTTAAAAAAAAGGAAAACGACATAAACAACAGGGTTATCAATTATAATGAATATAGAAATAGGAGACGAACACTGTGGATTTGTAGTAGGCAAGGGTTCAGTAAATGCGAAAGATTCTTAATGCCAATGAATTTCTTCGCCTCATGTTTTCATGCCCAGGGCTTCTTGCATTCATTCATTCATTCATTCATTCATTCATTCATTCATTCATTCATTCATTCATTCATTCATTCATTCAGTAGCATGTCCTCTGCAGCACCTCGCTCCCGTAACAACCTTCCAGAAAACTTCTCAATCACAAGCAATATGTCCCGCGTCTGATACACCCATCTGGAGATCATCCGATACATCCTGCACCCATCTTCTCTTTGGCTTTCCTCTTCCTCTCTTCCCAGGCATATCCCCCTTCATTATTGTTCTCTCCAAACTTTCCTGACGTTTCAAGTTACCAAATTATTTCAATTTTCTTTGTTTTATCGTCTTTAATAGGCAACCCTCTTCACTATTTAGCTCTTGGAGAATAAATATCTTGAGCTGTTAAGCTTATTTAGTAAGTGTCCAGGTTTCACAGGCGTATGTTGCAATGGGAAAGAGGCATGATCTTAAAAATCTAATTGTTGTAGTTCTGTCTGTCCCACACCATAATCTATTCTGTTGTTCTAGTCTTTGAAGAGCAATTCGTCTTGAATGATATAACGAATACACATGCCCCAGGAACAGTGCAAAAATGTTCAGATGACTGTCATCCTCGGTGATTTCAACGCCAAAGTAGCAACGAGAAGGTGAGTGGTGTGACTGGTGGCTGTGGCCTAGGTGATAGGTATGAGAGAGATGACAGATTAATAGGCGAAGTGAGCAGGACAAAACCTGGCGTGGCACGGTCAAGGCCTGCATGCGACTTATTTTCGCACTGGCGAAAGGCCGTGAAATTTTATGACGTTTAAGTAGACAAACATTATGTTTAGAGGAAATGTAATTTATGTTTGTACATTTAATTCATTTTGAACACATAGCTCTCTCTTCCCCCCCCCCCTCTCTCTCTCTCTCTCTCTCTCTCTCTCTCTCTCTCTCTCTCTCTCTCTCTCACTCTCTCTCTCTCTCTGTGCCAAATGGTGGTGCAATTTCTTTCTGATCACCCCTCCCATGTCATTTTGTCTTTAAAATACATATAACCTATAATATTATATCATACAATTTACCTGTGCATGCTTTCCCCTAGTTGCTTAGATAATATTTAAAATATCATAATAACATGATAGTAATGCCTTAATTGATCCTCCACTTTGAATAATTATGTTCAAGCATTTTGCGGAATTACTAGATATCTAAAAGAAAAACATAAACAATTAGTAGGGGACATAACAATCTTATATTGTTATAAGGGAAATTACTAGAAATAAGAAAAGAAATAAATTATATACCTACCTATAATATTATTAACTAACTTAAAAACCTATCCCCTAACTTTTTTAAAGTAAGACATTTAATATTATAGTAAGATATATAATCTCAACATTGCTTTTTCAGATTACGTGAAGAAAATCTGTACAATTCTTATGACTTACATTTTATAATCAACTTCTAGCATTCCATATTTAAGTTTTTGTTCTTCGAATGAGCTTTCTTACTTGTATAGTTTTCCTAATTTTCTCTTCACAACGTATAAATCTTTCGCCTTTTTCTTTTGAGGTTGTTTCTTTCAGTTTACGTGACATCGCTTCGGAGGTCACGGTTAGCAAGCATCACCTGGATCTTTTCTCCTGGGCATGCCGGTGTGCTGGGGAATGAACAGGCGGACAGATTGGCTGGCTCGGCAAAACTTGGTGGAGTATTGATGCATGACAAGGCAGACGTGGTTGCGACCTTGTGGGAGCACGTGTACACCTCGGAGGAGCAGATGGATCACCATAGTCTGGTAAGAATGAGACAGCGAGGTGTGATGAGGGGATCTGGCCAACGCTCGATGCTCAGAGGAAAGGCGAGACGGACATATAATCAGATTGCTACTGGAACTATTAGTGTTGGAACTCTTCGCTGGCTGCTGGGGATGGAGACGGAGCGCTTATGGGAATGTCCCGAATGCTGTGATGTCGGTTCCTAAATCAATCAATCAATCAATATGTTCTCTTTCTGTGCCGTACGGCCTTTCGCTCTTAATCGGAATCTTCTGTCGAGCAGTTTTCATGAAAAAGCTTCATATGACTGAAGCGAATATATACAGAACCTGCCGGACAACACCGTCGTCTGCATAAGTGCCACCATGCAGTAGGAAGAACTTCAAGAACCATCACATCTTAAATAGTGATATGCAGCACACATTTGATAGAGCAGCGACATCATCCAGCTCAGCCTATCTCAACCCTGGAAAACTCATTAAATAATTTTGAGGATGAGGTATCTATGAAAGAGGCAGCAGAAGTCATTGTAATAGTTGTCTAGAACAGAAGGCATGGCAGTATCTACTACTGCTGGATTCATTAAGGCAACCACTGCTTGGGTCAAAGAGAGAGAGAGAGAGAATTTGGGGGGGGGGGGTATAGTTAGTTAGAGGGTGTCAGGTTTTCCTGTTTAATTCGGAAGTTTCTGCTGTGGATATAGTTTAAGGGTTGGTTACTTCTATAATGCGAAAAAAATTAACAAAAATAAATAAAATACTTCAGGAAAGAAAAAATCTTTCGCCGTTGACAAAACTAACAGGAAATCAAACAAAGCCAGCCACTGGTTGTTGGGGATTGTTTTGGCTAAAATCAAAGTTTTATTTTTTTGTGCGGTGTGTGTGGTTTATTTCAACTAGACGTGACCTGTGTTACCTGAGAACATGGACCAACCAGTCTACAACTTTACATCCAGCGCGGTACACGGTAAACTAAACAGTTCAGGTACCCTCCTGCTGTCTGTAACAGGGCCGGGAGCGGCAGTACAATGCACCCGACTCTAATCGCCAGCTCTTTGTTGGGCCCAGCTGGTGTCCCCGCGGGATAACGGACATTTACCGCTTCGAAATACCTACAAGCTGGTTTGTGAACCTAACACAGGTAGCATACAACCAGAAGTATCAAGAACTACATGGAATGAAACTGAAGGTCGCGAGTTGCGATCTTGAAATAGAGATCCAGCACGTGGAAAAGGAGCGGATCCCCATCCACTGATTGCCGAATACCATGAGCCGCGAGGTAGTCAAAGAGTTGGTCGGAATGGCAACAGGCTACAAAGACGCCGGAGTATTCAGACTGAAATGTGGTGCGGGAAAGTGGGGTGCTTTGTGCAACCCAACTCAATAAGTGCCGCATTATGAGAGGTTAAATATCCCTGGAATAACTGGTAACAACCACCGTATTCTCTTCACGATGCCAGGGTGCAGAACAACGTTCCCAAACTGTGGTCTCGAGAATAAGGTGAACTGCGGTAAAACTTGAAAAGCAATGAATGAATCACTGAAAAACGAGAAGTAGGTTGAGAGCTTTATAAAATCGTGCACATCTCACGAACGCGATCGTAAGACATTGGAAAACCGTCTTATCTTCCAGTTGGGTTCACTTTCTCCTCACGGCCTCAATGTCCAACACAGTTTTATTTAAATCCCCTACGCCCCTTATCCACAACCCCCCCCCCCCTCCCCTCCATCTCCGCAACCTTATAGTCAACTTCATAGCCAGTTGTAAGTCCTTCGCAGGACGTGGGAGTCACCACCAACATTATCTCTGCTTTCTGTGACTTCTTGGCTGGTTTGCATGGGGTCGTTTCTCATTGCGTTCTGAACTACCGTCACTTGTGCTACCTTTTGATAGCAAACGCTTGCTGGCCTGCATCCCTATTGCCCACAGCAGCATTTCGAACTTGGCGGAATTGCGTACTGCATCCGTTACATCGCCTCAGAGTTACACATCCATATTTTTCTATTCGTTCTCCTGGGCGCACCCCTATCCCCCTTAGCGCGGGTTCCCTCACCGGTTGAATTAACCAATCACCGAGTTTCTGGCTGTACTGACCTTTAGGCAGTTGACCCCTTTAACACAACATCCGTTCCATTCCAGCCATGGATAGCCGTCTCAAGCTCGGAAACAGATGAGTTGATATTTAGACATTCATGTAGTGTTGATCGTGTATTAGTTAATCTAGTTTTGTTTGTTTGTTCTGTGCTGACGAAGACTTTGGCCGCAACGTTCATTGTTTTTTGTAGTTGTGCTTTGGTAAAGCTCTCAACCTACTTCTCGTCTTTCAGTGATTCATTCATTGCTTTTCAAGTTTTACCGAAGTTCACCTTATTCTCGATAACCACGCTTCATTCCCACGAACTGCTACTATATGTTTTATGTTCCGTCCTCATAGTCTGTTAAGTTTTTGTTGGTTTTTACAGTCCATTCAGTGTGTGTTGTGTGCTTAATATTTGTGTCTACACGTCCACCGTCTGCCACGCTGCCCCATTACTGCCCTTCCCACTGGCTATTCTATCAATTTTACCGCCCATTTTCTTTGTGCACACGCTTGTACACCCGGTGACCCCATTTCATGACTAGACCTTCACATCGGTCTCGTCTCCATATTTTCTCTACCATTTGCCGCTATGCCTTCAACCGAATCACCTCAGTAATTCCAGCAGTTGAGATCATACATCATCATCTGCTTTTCTCTTTTACCAACGGATATTAAAATCATAGCCACCGACTTGGCTCTTAACATCTACAAAAAGACTCGTATTACATGTCATTTTAACTTCCTGCAGAACTGCCTACGACTTCATCTCACCCCACGTGGGTTCACTTCTAGATTTAACCCATCGGCGGGCTCTCTTCATGACAGCTGTAGTAGACGTTTATCTAAAATTGAGCTTAAATGTGCTACCCTTCGCATGCGTTGTATTGCTGATAACCATGCGCGCCATTTGTCTGACATTAGCTCTTGTATTTCCACCCTCGATCGGCATCTTAAACATCTTACCTTAGATAATTATTTCTTGTATTGTGTGATACGCTGTATCATCAATAGCACTAATCACCACTTATATAAATGTCTTTCCACGGCTAAAAAAACTAAGTTAACCAAACTTCGTGCCTCTATCCCTACTCCTTCCGCCTCTTCTCTCTCGGCTCACCTCACCATCGTTTCCGACAATTTAGTTGTGTGCATACCCCCTGATCTCCCCCTATCAGCACCGGAGAAGTCGGTCCTTAGTAAAGGCCTCCGTTTCATACCTCTGCGTCCCTCTGGCGACAGATATGCATTACTGCAGGACGTCCACCGTTTCCATCGCACTCTCAGGTTGCAATATCACTTCAGTAATCAACCTACTAGGGACAACTCCTCGGATCCCACCGATCACTTCTCCCACCTTTCTAAACGCAGATCTACGTGGGTCCCTCCTGCAGGAGCATCCAAGGCTTTAGATCTCTACATCGAGAAGACGCTCTTCGACATAGAACAATTGAAATTCAAGCCACTATGGCACTCGAACCTTACAGCGGAAGAACAACAGGCGCTCACACATCTGAAACGCCGTGATGATATTGTTATCAAGCCTGCTGACAAGGGAGGAGCGATAGTGGTTTGGAGTAAGGACTTGTATATACAGGTAGGCAACAAACAACTTGGGGATGCCACTTCTTACAGACCACGGACAGAAGACGGGACGGTCATTAACCCTTTTAGGACGGAACAACATTGGGCCAAATTTAGATTTCCCTCTGAAGAAGACGGAGCCATTTTTTTGGAGTACAGAAATGACTGAAGTGACAATTTTATAAATTCAAAAAAAAATATTAGAACCCTATATAGATATATACAAGTATATATATTCTTAAAGAGGATATAGTAAAGTTTATTTCTGTGTATGATTGAAGTTGTTTTGTTCATGTTTACGCAAATTTGATAACCTCATTTGTATTTTGTGAAAAATAAAATATTTCATACCACTATGTATGAATTGGTACTAAATATTTAAAAAAAAAATGGTACTCACCTAAAATTTCCTCATTGAATACCTACACCACTTTAGAATAATTTTAAACACTTATGGTTAAATAAACAACACCTATGAAGTCCCTATTGACATTTGTAATAGGTTGGCTATCAACTGGTGACATGTTTTTTGGTCCGGCCATTGCCATGAAAGGGTATAGATAAAACGATCTTCTTATTCCCAACACACAAAACTACGGGGACACGAGGTTGAAATCCTCATGGGCACTTTCTGTATCACTAAAGTCATTATCTGACAGTCCTGAACTGACAAAATCGCTACTATCATAGCTAGTCAATGCTAGTACGTCTTCAGGTTCAAAGCTGGCCATTTAAGAACTCAAAAATCCACGAAAAAATGGGTTACTTCGGAAAAAACTGCACAAAATCATGTCCACTTGTCTGAATCACGCTAGAAACGGAAATATGGCGGCTAAAATGGCTGACGATTGCAAGGAAGCATTTGATTGGTCTGTACTATTAAAAGCAAACCAATCAAAGCAGTTCTTACAACGGGATCGGCCGAATCGGGTTTTTCACTATGACCGTGTGGTGACGTCACGGCCACTATATCGGCCCCGCCGTCTTTAAAGGGTTAACAACACCGAAGTTAAGAGCGTGACGAATGCCATCATCAGACAAGGCCTCCTGCCTAGCTCCGCCACGTCGCTGATCATTCATGATAGTTGCTTGGGCAAACCCACCTTGTACATGCTGTCCAAGACACACAAGCTAGGAAACCCAGGCAGACCCATCGTCTCGGCCTGCTCTTGTCCTACTGAACGGATTTCAGAGTTTCTTGACAGCATATTTCAGCCGTTGGTTGCTAGCCTCCCCTCATATATCAAAGACACCAACCATGCTATCTCCATCTTCGATTCCATCAGCTTCACCACCCTTTCTCAGCACCACATCTTTACTTTAGATGTGACTTCACTCTACACATCTATTCCTCACTCTGACGGCCTTAAAGCCATGGAATTTTTCTTAGACAAAAGACGCGGCCCCACCATAGCCACCGGACCATTGTTGCGTCTGGCAGAGTTAGTCCTTAACCTCAATTCATTTGAGTTTAATGGGGACTATTTTGACCAGATCAGCGGGGTTGCCATGGGTCACTAAGATGGGTCCCAGTTATGCCTGTCTGTTCATGGGCTATCTTGAACACCAGGTATGGAGTCAATACAGTGGTAGGCTCCCGGAGCTCTATAGGAGGTATATCCATGACTGTTTTGGTGTTTCAGACATGCCATTGTCTGATCTTCAGGACTTCATTGCCTTTTTCTCTAACTTTCATCCTAGCATCAGACTCACCTCCACTATTTCCTCGTCGGCTGTTAATTTCCTAGACATAACAGATTCCTTAGGTTCTGCTGGCCTATGCACGACGGTTTACTATAAACCGACTGACTCACATGCATTCCTGCTCTATACCTCCTCCCATCCTCCCTCTTGCAAGGATTCCATTCCTTTCTCACAACTGCTACGTCTCCGACGGCTTTGTCATGATAATAACGACTTCCGTCAAAAAGCCCACGAAATGTTGGATTTCTTCCGCCTTCGAGGCTACCCGGAGAATGTTCTGTCTACAGCCCTTCACCGCTGCCAGTCTATTAGTCGTGCCGAGGCTCTCTCTTCCAGGCCGAAACCACGCAATAGTAGACCTATTCTCTCACTTACCTACCATCCTCATAATATTGCTGCCAAGAATATTCTCATGAGGCATCTACCCATCCTCCAGGCAGACCCGGCCACTCGCGGTGTATTCTCAGAAGCCCCACTTGTGATCGTAACCTGAAGGATGTGCTGGTTCATAGCACTCTATCACAATCCCATCAGTCTCTTCCTGGCACAACTGCATGTCTTCGATCTCGTTGTAAAACTTGTCCATATGTCCTTCAAACCACAAGTCTCACTTTCCCTAAGACTACTTTCCACATCCGGGAGGGTTTCTCATGTACGAGTCGCAACGTCATCTATGCGATCATCTGCACACGTTGCGACATGAGGTATCTTGGAGAGACGGGCCTTCGTCTTGCGGACATATTTAGACAACATTTATCCGATATCGACATGTGGTGCCAAGAAACCGGTACCCCTACACTTCAACAGTTCCGACCACTGTGGGGTTGCCGACATACGTGTTACGGCGATAAAATCGTGCACATCTCACGAACGCGATCGTAAGACATTGGAAAACCGTCTTATCTTCCAGTTGGGTTCACTTTCCCCTCACGGTCTCAATGTCCAACACAGTTTTATTTAAATCCCCTACGCCCCTTATCCACAACCCCCCCCCCCCTCCATCTCCGCTACCTTATAGTCAACTTCATAGCCAGTTGTAAGTCCTTCGCAGGACGTGGGAATCACCACCAACATTATCTCTGCTTTCTGTGACTTCTTGGCTGGTTTGCATGGGGTCGTTTCTCATTGCGTTCTGAACTACCGTCACTTGTGCTACCTTTTGATAGCAAACGCTTGTTGGCCTGCATCCCTATTGCCCACAGCAGCGTTTCGAACTTGGCGGAATTGCGTACTGTATCCGTTACATCGCCTCAGAGTTACACATCCATATTTTTCTATTCGCTCTCCTGGGCGCACCCCTATACCCCTTAGCGCGGGTTCCCTCACCGGTTGAATTAACCAATCACCGAGTTTCTGGCTGTACTGACCTTTAGGCAGTTGACCCCCTTTAACACAACATCCAGCCATGGATAGCCGTCTCAAGCTCAGAAACAGATGAGTTGATATTTAGACATTCATGTAGTGTCGATCGTGTATTAGTTTAATCGATTTTTGTTTGTTTATTCTGTGCTGACGAAGGCTTTGGCCGCAACGTTCATTGTTTTTTGTAGTTGTGCTTTGGTAAAGCTCTCAACCTACTTCTCGTTTTTCAGTGATTCATCCAAACTGTGGTCTGGACGACCACAGGGCAAACAGGTAACCGAGCCGAAGACCGCGACCAAAAGTTGATGAAAACACGGTGGAAAACTTTCCGCCGCAGTTAGAAACAAATAGCCAGCAGTCGCAGACAAAATCACGAGAACATGTGGAAACCACAGGGAAACCACAGCGCCGAAGACAACGCTAATGCCCACGCCAGTACCAACACCACTCGAGACTGACAACCCTGTCAGAGTCTCACATGGAGTCGGTAGAAACATAAAGATAGAAGGGAATTAGATAAGGGGCATAACCCCAATACAAGGGAGACACACTCGAATGCTCGAACAATCTAGAGCCTTCGAGAAGCATAGGCCAGTTCGCCTACAGCTCCGTGGACACGCTGACCGCGTGCCAGGACCTATTCCACGAGAAGCTCGAGGAGAGTTACAGCCCGTGTCCGATCGAGACACGTTAGAGGGCAGACGCCGACTGGACATCGAACAAGCAACAGGGCTTAACTTAAGGGGGACTTGATAGATTGAATACAAGTGTATTTAGGAGTGTTACTCGCTAAATAGATAGATGATAGAGTTTGTTGTAATGATTATGTATGATGGATTTGTTGTGAACTCCTATGATTATGTTCGCCACGTCGCTGGCTGCGAAAACCCTTCTTCGCCAGCTTACTGTAAATAAATCATGTCAGATAGTATCAGAACGGAGTTTATTGCCTGTATGAACCCAAGTTTCATTCCCCTAGGTATCTAGGACGTTGACAGGCTATTTGGGGGCTTCAAGCCGGTTTTGGCAAGCGCAAGCGTCACTTTCCCGACAGCTCTTGGTTTTGCCAAGTAAAATATATCAACTTTCGTACATAACAAAGTCTAGAACTTTGCAGCTACTAGCGTATCATCTATTAATGAGCTATTGTAGTCCCTCTAGAAAAGTATTTACGAATTATGTTCATGAAATTTAACATTGACATGACTGGACAATTACAGTGACAATTACTAATGTTTTTTTTTAATTCCAACATCAGATTGTTCCGCGAAAGATTGTGTGTATGTAAACTGTTCTCCAGCAGTGGCGAGAAAATAGGGGAACCAAACAACACTACAGCCAAGAAACCAGTAAATAAGATAAGTCCCATTTCATGCTCATTGCATCTCTAAACGATACTCACCATTTTTTTTTTCATTGATGTAATATTTTTTCTATGTATTGCAATTTATGACATATACATGCAAATTTTATGACCATTTGTCAGCAACCGATGCTTCAGGCATTACGGGATAACTTCTCTCGCACCACACAAAAGATTTGTCAGTCGTACGAGAGGTATTGATTATACATTTTATTGCCACAGGCTCTTTACATTACCTCAATGCACAAAAACGGTCGCTAATAAATCACACATGAATACACCACAGAATTGCCTATCACTAGCCGTTCCTAACCCTATTGCTAATTCTATCTACTGGCTAAAGAATACGCATCGACGCTAAGCGATGCGCTCACTACAAAGTCTGTCCCCTGTCTGAGGAAATCTGATTACACGGTACGCGGAGTGACCTTGTGCGTACTTCGGCTTCTGCGTGCTGCGTCACTCAGCACGCTTGGAGTCGTGGTCTCTCTTGAGTCTAGTTCTCTGTATCTGTCACGCTGGCGTGATTACGCCGTGACCAGAGTGCTTACTCTCTGGTTGACACCTCCGTGTCTCATGAGAGAACTGTTTGATAGTTCCCCTTCCTATTTACCACCTACACCTACCCTGCCCTCATGTAGGGGCACTGGGTTACCTCTCATCTACTTGAGGTAGACCACTCTTTCAGGGTGGTCTTCATTCCTCTATAACTGAGACTTTGACACACACCCTCCCCTCCTGTGTTGCGTTACAAACTTTGACTCATGGTTGTGACGCAAGAGGTTTCTAAAAAATTAGTGTCTCTAATTTTTGTCAAAGACTAACTTGGTTCTGGGTAACTCAATAGACTTCTACTGACTATTGTCACAATGTAGTCTCACTTTACTTGGCTACTGGTGATCGCCACAAACTTGTCTGGTTGGCGTGAGCCCTCTTCTCAATCGCAATATTATATTAATTAGAGGTTTGTCTGAACCGGACCATTGTCTTATAAGACCTGCCCTCAAATAGCAAATTAACTCACTACCCATACAAAGTTGACTTTCTTAGGGTCAACACATGAATTGCTTCATGTCCCCCATATAATATTAAACAACCCTTGCACAAGTTGTGTGCGACAGGCTTTACCTATCTCGCTTCCGCGTGTAAAGAAATCTTCCACTGTTAAGTTAGTGTTTCGTTGTCTATTGTGTCCCCTGACCCGGAGTTATCTCCCTTTGTTCTAAAAAATGTATGTTATTTATATGTTTGTTTTCCTGGTTGTTTGCGTGTTTGGATGTAACTAATAATATACTTTACCTTCTAACATGTGTGTCTGTCTATAATATGTAAGTAAGATAGTTTTCAAGTGCCATAATTCGGTTAAATGCGGCCACAAACAAGTGTATAACACTAATTAGTGACCACGTTTCCGTCTTATGAGACTTAAAATACTTTCTCTAAGGTCTACACTAAACTATACACAACACATTCAAGACGGCACATTTCAACACTGAAAGCAAACGCTTGACGCAGACAAATAATAAAAAGTCGCGTTGAGCGGCAGAAAAATCCGCTAGTCGTCCTCACTCTCCCTTGTATATTTTCCATTTTCTCTCACTTTCACACTTCTGTCACACATTTTTCATCCTCCTATTCTCTCACTTTCACATTTTTGTCACACATCTTTCATTCTAATATTTTAAAAACCTTGAAGTGACACTGTACAAGTTTGGCTCAGTTTGAAAAATAAGTTGAGCTTAATGACTGTGCGTAACTTATTGCACGAGTCATGTATTTACAAAATATTTACATGGATGAAATAGGGTTGATAGTTTGAACCCTGATATTATTAAACACTATATTCTCCTAAAATACTATTACTACTTCTATAAATATTTATATTCTAATTTGTTGTCCACAATTAATTTGATTTAAGGGAAGTAATCTAACTATCTAAAAAAATGAAAATGATGTAAGATGAGTTATGTACCTTTCTGAAATGGGAAATGTGAAATGTAACAAAATTATAAATAAAGTTTTAATGTTTCAATGAAAAGAAATATGATTGATATTTTTACTGTACATGGTGTAAATGATGTATGTTACATGGACAATCCTTTTATCCTATACTACTTTATCCTATAAATTGTAAACTAATTTTAATTCTAAATGATGAGGTTGTTAAAATGTTCATCAAGATGGAGTGAAATCAAGTGAAATGAAATGAACTAAATGATACTGTTCCTATCTAAACTAATTGATGTTGTTGCAATCTACATTAAATGGTGCTGTTGCTATCTAATCTTTTTATCCTAGACTTTACTTAGCTGTTATTAAATTTAAAGTTCTATCCTAATCTACTTTTATGCTAAGTAAGTGGGTAAATTAATGATTTATCTAAGCTACCAAAAAAAAAAAAAAAATCTATTATATTCACTAAATCTAATCTAAATCTATATTAAAGTAACTAATTTAACTATAATTTACCACTATATTAAAATCTGTTATAATACATATCACATTAACTAAATATATATACATGGTATTTATTTACCTCAGGTTAGTAGTTGCCATAACGTACAGAAATTGCTTTCTTTGGCATAGTTTATATATACACAATTGTCCTGGGTATCTTAAATACATTACACAGTCATACTTGTGTCTTATGGGTCTTCTTCCACTCGCAGAGTCCGCTGGTGTCGTAGACGAGTATATTCGTGTCTGTTCTTTATGCATTGTTCTGACACTGTTCTTGCACTTTAACATAGGTGACTCACCGGAACACAAATGGAGCATAGTAAGTAACGAGCTGTCTATGTACACACGGTGATCAACTTGTTCTTGGAGCACAGTTCTATTTCTGCTGACTACGGACACATGGTAGTTCACTGTTCTTAGCACACAGTCCTGATCGTGATGTCTATGTAATACATAGGATATTGTAACAGAAGTTAGGTATTTGTATTAGGTGGGAAAAGGCTACAGCACGATTGAGCATCGAGATGGAATGGGAGGAGAGAGGCTCAAGTCGTGACGTAGTTGGTTGTGAAGGGGCAGTTTGAGATCGGGGTCTGGAAGAGGGAAGACATCTTGTGATATCCAGAATTGTCATCCACCAGAAATAAAGACTATTTGTAAAGTACCAATGGACTCCGTTAGTCTTCTTTGAATACGCTTCGTTACATAAGCAGAAATGGCGCCTTTGAACCAGGATACGAACTTGGAGTGTCGTCGCGGAATCACAACATGCTGTCCAAGGTGAACATAGAACTAAACTAAAATTTTTGAAGAGATCTCGTGCTGTTTACATCAAGTACCCAAAGACAGAATTGTGGCACGAGTCTATACTTATGTTGAACGGAAAGGCGAAGTTAAAAAAAAATGGCCAATAAGTCGTCTGTGAGAGTTACAGCAGCCAAAAGCCCGGCTAGGGGTGGTTGTCTGTAAGTGTTTTTCAGGTTTTTCAGGATCCTCGCTGTACGAACCTGCTATCAAAATTAAATTCTCAGCTATACAGGCGATTGTCATCATCCTGCTGAAGGTCAGTCCAGTTTAATCGTTATCTCGAGCGAGCAGGAGTTTTGCTGAAGGTCGATCCAGTTTAATCGTTGTCTCGAGCGAGCAGGAGTTTTGCTGAAGGTCGATCCAGTTTAATCGTTATCTCGAGCGAGCAGGAGTTTTGCTGAAGGTCGATCCAGTTTAATCGTTACCTCGAGCGAGCAGGAGTTTTGCTGAAGGTCGATCCAGTTTAATCGTTATCTCGAGCGAGCAGGAGTTTTGCTGAAGGTCGATCCAGTTTAATCGTTATCTCGAGCGAGCAGGAGTTTTGCTGAAGGTCGATCCAGTTTAATCGTTATCTCGAGCGAGCAGGAGTTTTGCTGAAGGTCGATCCAGTTTAATCGTTATCTCGAGCGAGCAGGAGTTTTGCTGAAGGTCAATCCAGTCTGATCGTTGTTTCAGGTGAGCAAGAATTTTTCAGTGGCCCAATCAAGTTCGGCCCTTGCCTCAAAATCAAATTAAAAAACTTTAAGACTTACTCGCCTACAGTCATAATAAAAAATCAAAATTTTTCCAGAATGCTGATGAATTCGAAAAACTCGTGTCATCAAGTCAAAATATTGTGAACAACGTTAATGAGTTTTGAACTCGCTAGCAACTGAGTCGTGATAGAAAAAGGAACGTTGTTTAAAGACAATCAAGACAGCTAAATACCTCATTCCTTCATTGATGGGCCCATATTTTTTTGACGTAGTCAGACTATATCGGGGCTCCGCTGCATAGGAGAGCCGCTCGTTAATCCTTTTGGGCTCTGTTGCGTGTGAGTTGTTCTCAAAACGTCGATTTGATGTACCCCATCCGGGGCGAAGTCAGAAACCAGAAGTCTGGTCGGGACCCAACCGGGGGTTGAAGTTATTGAGGCATCCTAAGAAGAGAAACTACCTGAAGAGACGGGATTCCTTGGAAGAAGAGAAACTACCTGAAGAGACGAGATTCCTTAGAAGAAGAAACTACCTGAAATGCGCGATCGGTTTCAACTAATACAGCGTTTGAGTTCAACCTGACGGCGAAACTAGAGTAGGGTAATCTGTAAGCCTATTGGTTGGTCGAACTGTTCTTGGTGTATATGTGATTTGTATTTCTTAAATTAGCAACTTACAAATGTGAAATTGATTGTTTGGTCTGTATAATAATATTTCAGCATGCCGGAACAAGATTCGTAGGCACAAGTTTTAACTGGGATGGGAACGGCAACAACAGGCAGACCCAACACAACACAGTAGAGAAACATACGAATTTTTTCCAGGTACCCAGGAAAATACAGAAGAAGAAGTTAATATGAATTTCCTACATGTAGAGTTACAACGTATTAATACATGGTTGGGAGAATTAAAAGAGGCAGTTAGTGAAGTAGAGAATTTTGTAGAAACGTTGTAGAAACTAGACAAGACCCTTATAGATTTAAGGTAGACTATAATAGAGTAGGAAAGAATAACAGGAAACAGACACTGCTTAATAAAGACAGAAGACAATATGGCTATTATGAAACAAGACCTGAGGTATGTGGGGTAAAAGACGGTGAGAACAGACGTAATGGCGAAAGGTCAGACTGGTATAGCTGTTATAGATACAAAATTGGTCCTGAGAGAGACTTTTCCAAGAAGTTATGGAAATGGCCATCCTATAGCAAGAATGCTAGGAAAAAACGTGACGACTGGTTCGAACAAAGACGGAGACAGTATTTGAGCTCAGGGTCAAAGAATAGAATAGGACATGTAAGTGAAAATTCAACTATTCCTAAGGTGATTGCCAATGTGACTAGTAGACAGGAAAATAAAACGACGGTGTTAATAAAGAGAATAGACCGAGAGACACAGACGCAGACAAGTAATACGATAAATGATAGTACGCAGACACATAGGGATACTGTAGAGAAGACAACCCAGGTACAGTCAATTAAGAAAATAGAAAAGGGAACGCAAACTATTAAGACGATGGAAATTGCGGAACCACCTCAGGTGAAATTAGAAAAAGGAGACACAGTTGAAGTTAAGAAAGAGAGACAGACGAGAACCAAAGACGAAAGGAAACCAAAGAGGAAAAGTATTGAAGAAAGAAATAGTAGTATGATAGTTAATAGAGGTACTGCTATGTCAAGTTCCTCAGGAATAGACATGAAACTAATCCCCAAATGGTGTAGGAATATTAGGTGTGAGAGTGCAGGTTACGGAGAAGATGTTTCTGCCGCCGCATGTTATAGTACATACTGTGATGCTGAGACAACTGTGAATACAGATGATTCGGAGAATGAGAGAATTACACTGCGTGCAGATCCTAACTCGAAGCGTGATGTTCCCTCATACGGTGTAGTTGCTGATGGACAGACGGACAGAGTTTTAGTTAGTGACTCTTTAGAACTAGATACCAGTTTATATGACAAGAAAGTATGGAAGGCTAAGGGACGAATACCAAGAAAGAGAAAGAAAGCCAGACGTTCTAAAGCCAACTATGGGAATAGGGTCGACGTGTCTGCAGTAAATTATTATGAGTCTGATGAAGGAACTATTATCAGTGTGTCATCTGAAGACGAGATGGGGAAGTGCAAACGTTACGTAAGGTATACAGGAAACAGTGAGCAGACCGACGCAAATAAAGGAAATAGAAAGAAATCATCTAAGAAGAAGAATAATACTAGACAGATAGCGGGAATTTACTCGACAGAAAGTGACTTAAGAAAAATAGAAGACCTTATAACCTTAAGACCTGAGTACTTTAACAGGTTAACAACGGATAGTGAAGATGACATAATTAGAGAAAGACATACTAATGTATTGAGAGACAACGAAATATTTAACTTGGACACACTCTATAACTGTTAAAACTCCTTGGGTGAGGAAGGAAAATGGAATAGTTTTGGTTTGGAGAAGAATTGCGGTTTGAGCATATAGATATATGGGTTGTCTAAAAGAGGCAGATGAATTTTTTTTGGTGTAGCATCACATGGTACAGGGTAGGCGATGGTGTTGTTGAGTTACAGCAAATGATATTCTACGTGGATACGTAATACAGGATATCTTATGTTTGGTTACGATGTAGGGAGAGTAAACAAGGTAGAAATTAAAATAGTCCTTTGTCCGGAATGGATAGATACAGAGAGTTAATCACGTTGAGTGATGTATAACTAGAGCGATTAAAGTAGAGTAGGAAGGTTCGTACTAGAGCTATAACGTGATGTCTGAGATATTTTTGCTTGTTGGTTGGAGAAGAAAGTATAGTATTGTTGACAGGTGAACCGAGAGTGTCTGATGAGGAGATATAGATTGAGGAGAAAATGAGTATCATGTGTAAAATAGCCAGTTGAACGCGAGAATGTTAAGAGTAAAAGACTGTAGAAGTAATTACGTCATGCTTGCGGAAAAAGAAGAGGTGATTAAATCTGAGAAAGTTGTTGTGTGGAGAAGTATAGAATGATAGTTACGAGGTTAGTGGCTCAGCGGAATGAGGTTTGTTTTGAGAGATACTTGATAGTGCTGTAAAAAGAGATATAAGTGGCGAGAGATAATATATAGATGCTGACCTTTGAAAACGAGTGAATGATTGGAAAAAAAAAAGTAGAAATAAGACAAACATATGTACGTCGAGAATGCCTGATGGTAAATGATAAGTACAGCATGCATGTACGAGGTGTTTAGTTCGTACGTGAGTATAATTCTAGACAAACAGGTATTCGTCGCGATGAGTGAAGAAGGAGTGAGGGTTGGAGACGTCGCCTAAGTGAAGTACATCGATAAAATGTAATAGTTGCGCTGATATATCTTGTGTCAATGTGTGTAGAGGAGGTCGATACGCTTAGATTGTGGTGAGTGATTGTTGGAATGTTGAGTTGGCGTCTAAATTTTTTTTTTTTTTTGAAGTAATAGTATAGACACGTTAGGTTGTCGAGATGCGAGAATAGTCGTGAGATGAGAGCGAGGTTGTGTATCACTGTCCGTGTGAATATGCGAAGTGTGGATGATAAGTGATGTTGATAAAACGTGGAGTATAAAGTAACTGAGTATATGAAAATTGAGAGATAGAAAGAACATAATTAGAAAATTGGACGGAATTTATGACAGGTTGACAGAAAGAGAGTTAACATTTTGAATGACGTTTCATAAATTATGTTTAGTATTCTTGACAGGGACAGGTTGAAGTGTGAATGCCTGATACTGAGAAATGAGAAAAGTGAGGTGCGTTGTCAGTTATAAGTGGTGTGGGTTGCTGTTCTGTAAGAGGAGTGAAAAATAGTGAAGTAAACAAGATTAGTTAAATGAATGTCAGAGAACGTGTTCCGATAAGGGTGACCGGTTTGATTATCGTCACGATGCAAGACTGCTAGGAGAGACTTGAGGATAGTTTAGAGTAGTTGTGGTGAGCTGTTAAGAAAGTACTGATGCAGGAGAATGAAATATTAATTGCGTCGGATAGACGAGAAACTTAAAAGTAGAATTAGTTGTATTGGTGAGAGGTCTATAGTAAATAGACAAAGTTTTGTTGAACGTAGGAGGGTGGAGATACCGCCGTAGTTAACGGTAATCGGTAATAGTGATTAAGTAGTTGTAGTAATACTTGGAACAAATCCAAGGGAAACAATTAGTGTGTCGAGGTGCGGTTTCCTTTAGTAGAGAGATGAGTTGTACTGTGCTGGAATAGCCGCCACAATAGTAGTAAGTGAAGTGATTTGTGCTGCAGTTTACAGCGGTTGGTTAGGGTGATATTCCAGATATTGTGAGATGTATTAGGAGTTAGTTTGGTAAAAGGTAGAATATTGTGAGGGTAGAGAATCAATGATTGACGGTCATTTATTAGTTAGTGAGTTTTGTTGAGAGAACAGATATTGTTCTAAGTTAGAAATTGGTCTGTAGATAACAGATATATACCTGACAGTGAATTGTTTTTAGTTTCTCGGTTATAAAAACAATGGAGTGACTTGGCTGAATAGATATGAGTTACATTGGTTCGTATAGGAGGACAATGTTGCTTAGTCACTGTGAGTAGGTAGTTCTATGTGATTTAATTTTGTTTGAAAACCTTCTCTTTAGCGAGAAGACAATTGTTGAATCTGAGTTTGAAATGCCTCATATATAATATGTTTTTTTTTGCTTGATTTGCAAAATGATTGTTGTTGTTTGATTCTAGAATAGGGTTATTGTGTTCTTAGACTTTTACGTACAAACTATTGGTCCGTAAAAGAGACCAGTAGTATTAACTAACAATAGATTAGGATGTATGTTGTATTATTTTAATATATGTTTTTCTTTGAATGAGTTCATACCTTTAATTAATATGTGGGGAAACATAAATGATGTAAAAAGTTTGGGGGGGGGGGGGTATGATGTTCTGTTTTGATTTTATTTCGCTTAACTTATAATTTAAGTGAATTGTCTTGTATGTTTGTAAATACATGTTGGAAATTAGTTAGGTCAAGTTTAATCTACATGGTTTTGTCTAGAATAAAGACAATACATGGGGCTTTATTTTAGGCCCTTCGTTCAGAAAATAGTAATAAACTACTGGGGACTAGAAGAGAGACATATTCTCCTTATGAATAACAAGTTGATGTATATGCTACTAGCAAGGTTGCTGTGGTAATCAGCGTTGAGAGGTTAAGTTGTGGAAACATAGGCCATACTTAAGTGACGGGGGTAATACACAAGTAAAATGGTTATGGGGAAATTAAGTGAGCATTAATTGAAGAAAAGATATAGCACTGGGGTAAATGAGGGGAAAGTTTTGAACATAGTTTCCATGGGGTCAGAAGAGCCATGGGGTATTTTCATAAGAGACACGAGATTGCTGGCTTATAGAAGAAGAAGTGGGTAACATGCTACGCCAGGCAATGAGCAAAACATGAATTGAATCCATGTTTGACTCCGAAGAATGATTGGATACTGTAGATAACAGTACAATAGTAAGTGTGCAATGAACATTGTCACTGTGGAGACAAAAGACATGGGGTTTTTGAGGGTCCGTAATAAATGGACGTTAATTGCAAGCAGTGAGGGGTTAGAAGGTCACGGTTGCTGTTGATAACGGCATAAGCTTTTAGTAGATATGGCCATAATAAATGAACATTTTCAGCGAGATTAAGAGAGAATTCTGAGTGAGGTGTGAGAGAAGATTAGTTATGTGAAGTGATGGGTATAAAGTTGGAAGAGGTCTAGAGGGATGATGGACCTTGTTAATTGTGTACTGTCTGTAATATATAGACATTTGGGAGTGAATAATATTTTTTGATGATTGGTACTTGATGCTGTAGATAGCAGCGTAAACTGTTACCATAATAAGTGGTACTGTAGAAGAGATAATTGTTTTAGACTTTATTACATAAAGGAGTGTGATTTAGCTGAGTGTGGTTTTTTTGTGTGGAAGAGTTCTACTTCTTCTTTGAATCTCCGGTGCGCACCGATTTATTGTCTTTCTATCATGTGCGAGTGTTCTCAGGTTGATTGAAAGTAGAGAATTAGTAAGTAATGTTGGTGATGACCATAGGCAGTTGGTATCAGAAGAGTACAGCGTTTGGAATTTTAAGCGGATCGCTTATAAAGAGAAGGAGTGTTTATTTTAAAAAGGTGTTATGATGTATTGTATTAAGTTGAGGTTTAAATGTTATAGAGGATATGTAATTAATATGTGTTATGTTATGAAGAGCCAGAAATATATAGTGGATTACTATATGGCAGGGGAAAGAGTTAAAGAATAGAATATTTACTTAAATTGGAGTTGGTTTGGGGAAGATTAGAGGAACTGTGGGAGGTAAGGAAAGAGAGGGAATAGAGTAAGGGGATTGGGAGTAAAGACTTTTTCCTTTACAGGAAAAATTCTTTAGAAAACATAGGGAGGTGTAACAGAAGTTAGGTATTTGTATTAGGTGGGAAAAGGCTACAGCACGATTGAGCATCGAGATGGAATGGGAGGAGAGAGGCTCAAGTCGTGACGTAGTTGGTTGTGAAGGGGCAGTTTGAGATCGGGGTCTGGAAGAGGGAAGACATCTTGTGATATCCAGAATTGTCATCCACCAGAAATAAAGACTATTTGTAAAGTACCAATGGACTCCGTTAGTCTTCTTTGAATACGCTTCGTTACAATATTTTACACAGGATATTTTAAGTGTACTAAATTAACATTTCTTACACTACTTTTTCATGTGGAATATCAGGTATTTCTATCTCAGATGGTCGACTAAGGGTATCAGCAAGAATGTTATCCCTACCCTTAATATGCTCTATACTAAAAGTATAATTCTGTAATATTAATGACCACCTGTAGATGCGGTCGTTGCAATGCACCCCACTTTGTATGACCGTGATAGGGGAATTATCGGTCTGGACTACGAAGTGATTACCCGCTAGAAATCGATGCAACTTCCTCACCGAATAGATGACGCTTAGGGCTTCCAACTCTGATATGGAATATCTGGACTCAGCAGGTGTGATCTTGCGGCTCACGTAGCAAATGGGATGGAAGATGCCATCATAAAACTGGCCTAGTACTGCAGCGATGGAAATCCTGCTGGCATCTGTCCTAAGATAATAAACGAGCCTAGGATTAGGCAAGCGGAGGATTGGTACATTACTAAATAGGATTTTCAATTTTGACAATGCAGAAATTAATAATGCATCTTTGACATCTAATTTTACCGATGCTTTTAAGACATTTGAAAATACACTTGTAATTTCAGCTAAGTTCGGTATGAACTTACTGTAATAATTTACTAAACCCAAAAGGCTTCTGACCTGCTTTTTTGTTGTAGGCATGGTCAGGTTCATAATTTTAGTAATAATTCTATTGTCAGTTTTTAGTTGTCCGTGTGAAATGACATGACCTAAAAAATCAATTTCTTGTAGGCCCAATTCAACTTTGCTCGGTTTGACCGTGAGACCGAAGAGTCGCAACCTATCGAAGACATGTCTGAGTTTCAGTAAGTGTGTTGTCCAGTCATCTGTATGGACACAAATATCATCTATATATGTCACAGTATTCGTCACTCCATGTAGTAAATCTCTAGTTAAGCGTACGAAAGTGGCAGGAGCGTTACGAAGTCCGAAAGGAAGAAACCGCCACTCGTACAGACCTAAAGGTGTTGAGAATGCAGTAAGATGGATGGATTGAGTCTTCATAGGGACCTGCCAATATCCCTTAGTAAGATCTAGTTTAGAGAAGATTTTGGAGGTGGACATATCAAGGATAAGATCTTCGCAGGAAGGAATTGGTTCTGCGTCGATCTTAGTGACATTGTTGAGTTTTCTATAGTCCACACAAAGACGAATTGTGGAGTCTTTTTTTCTTGACCAGGACGATTGGAAAGGAGTACTCAGATGTAGATTTTTGAATGATTCCACTAGCTTCTAAATTAAGAATTTCCTTATTTAGACTTTCTCTATAGCTAAGTGGGATAGAGTACGGCCTGCATTTGATAGGCTTAGAGTCCGAAAGAAGGATGGAGTGCTCGATCCTGTCCGTCCTACCTGGAATGTCAGAAAATATGTCCTTATATTCTGTTATTAATTCTACTGTCTGTCGTCGTTGCTCGTCTGTCAGTCCCTGTTCTAACCGTATCGAATCCAATGTCGCAGTCTTGTCTACAATAGGAACAGGTAGTTCCATTCCGTCGTCGTCTACCTGATTCAGTACAGTGGTGGTGCTAAGTGCGTTTTCTGTATGCTCGCTAGGTGTATGCATATCGTCGGCTTTGCCAGTCTCGCTAACTAGTGTAGCTGCGTTGTGTATGTCTGTCGTCTCATCCATAGGTGTGGGTGCATTGTGTTCGTCTGTCTCTAAATCTGTCTCTTGTCGTGAAAAGTAAGGTTTCAACATGTTGATATGAAATATCTTTAAGTGTCCGTTTATCGATATTTCATAATCGACATCTGAAAATTTATGTATCATCTTGAAAGGCCCTTGCCATGAAGTTGTCATATTATTACGTTTGTCAGGTAGTAATAGCAATACATCTTGACAAAGTTCAAGAATTACGGGTCTAGCACTGTTGTCGGGATTGTGATTGAGGATATCTGCCTTGTTCACTGGAGTGAGTCTATTCTTCTCCTCCCATGCAGATATTTCTTCATCTGTGCAGTATCTTAGCTGGGGTAGACACCCAAGAATTAATTCAGTACAAGGGTTGTCTAGTATTGCACAGGTAAAGGTACCAGAAAGGAATGGTGTGTTTATCCGGACTCTTGCCAGAGGATAGGTTTCTATATTTCCAGAAAAAGTACGGCATTTTACAGAGTCACCAGTATAATCTGTTGGATCAACCAGTTCCTTTTTTACCCCAATAATAGAGCTACCACTGTCAAGTTAACATCGGCATGGCTTATTGTTGACCAATGCAGTGTGAAACATCAAATTGCCTCTGGAGGCTACAGCTGCGTTTGCATTCTCAAAGGAGGATGTTACAATGTGTCCACATTCTTCAAATAAATAAATAAATGCTTTGAAATAAATATAAAAGTAATAATAATGTTTAAATCAATAAATATATTTAATAAATAGTTCGTATAAACAAATAATATGTAATATAAGCCATAGATTTAGGCGAGCAGCCGCTTGGCGATTTGTAAACAATCCTTCGCTGAATGCAAATGGCGTAGGGCAGCTGTTTGTCAGTCGCGATACGTCATAGGCGCAGCGCTATTTTTAGATTGGGAAAATTAATATTGTCGCCGGCTCATTCTTGTGTATTGCTCCGCCTTAAATCATTTTTGACAAATATTCATAAATAAATCAGTAATTATAGAAATAAATGGTACAAACCAATAATAATAATACTTACAAATTAGAAGAAAACATGTTCATAAGCACAAAATATTCTAATAAGCATAAATAACCATTAATTGGTCACAATGGGCACAGCACGCATTTTGTTGTAGTCTGCACACGCAACTGTTCACTAACATAAATTAAACCCTGTGATTAACTGACAGTAATACTATTTTAGAGCCGTGGGTGAGTGTTTTAGCGTGAACAATTGTCCAAGCTACACTTCTGACACCACTTTATCCTTGCCTGTCAGCAACCGATGCTTCATGCATTACGGGATAACTTCTCTCGCACCACACAAAAGATTTATCAGTCGTACGAGAGGTATTGATTATACATTTTATTGCCACAGGCTCTTTACATTACCTCAATGCACAAAAACGGTCGCTAATAAATCAAACATGAATACACCACAGAATTGCCTATCACTAGTCGTTCCTAACCCTATTGCTAATTCTATCTACTGGCTAAAGAATACGCATCGACGCTAAGCGATGCGCTCACTACAAAGTCTGTCCCCTGTCTGAGGAAATCTGATTACACGGTACGTGGAGTGACCTTGTGCGTACTTCGGCTTCTGCGTGCTGCGTCACTCAGCACGCTTGGAGTAGTGGTCTCTCTTGAGTCTAGTTCTCTGTATCTGTCACGCTGGCGTGATTACGCCGTGACCAGAGTGCTTACTCTCTGGTTGACACCTCCGTGTCTCATGAGAGAACTGTTTGATAGTTCCCCTTCCTATTTACCACCTACACCTACCCTGCCCTCATGTAGGGGCACTGGGTTACCTCTCATCTACTTGAGGTAGACCACTCTTTCAGGGTGGTCTTCATTTCTCTATAACTGAGTCTTTGACACCATTGAAGTTATTCTATAGAAAGGGTGAATGTGAATAATTAAGGGATATAACCAATTTGTGTACACCTAAAAAAATTTCAAAGGGATTTAATTACTACAGATTTAACATTAGCTAAATTTACAAGATGTCAACATTAGAACATTGCATCGAGTTAGGAATTAAACTAGGTTATACCGCTGATACACTTTCAGAATGGGCACAAAAAACACATTTAGAAAACATAGCACGAGAAGATAGGACAGCGGAAAGAGAAGAAAAAAAGATGCAGATGCAAATAGAGGCCGAAGAGAACAAGATGCAAATAGAAGCAGAAAATAAAAAGTTAGAGATCGAAGCTGCTAGCAAACAAACTCAATTAGACGCTGAGAATAAAAAGTTAGAATTAGAGACACAATTAAAATTAAAACAAATGGAAATTGATTCGAACTTGGAAATTTCAGTAAACAAATTAAGGAGCAAAGAAGAGGAACAAAAATACAACAAATATAAAGGCTTAATCAAACCGTTTTGTTCCGGGGATTCAATAAGTGCATACTTAGAGAACTTCGAGTGTTTGATGTCATAACATAACGTTTCAAAGGTCGATTGGGCGTTTATTTTGATTAGAAACTTAGCATTAGAGCCCTTAAAAGTGATAGAAACAATTCCACAAGACATGAGGAAAGATTACGACTATTTAAAACAAATAATACTATAACATTTCTCACTAGATACAGCAGGCTATCAGTTGCAGTTTCCAAAATTGGCGCCATCACCCAACCAAACATTCATAGACTACGTGTCTACAGTCCAAGATATTTGTACAAAATGGATAACCTCAGCGAAAACAAATAACAACTATGATAAACTAAAAGACCTAATAATAATTGATAAGATCATGAACACCTTACCAACTCTTTTCTCGAAATTTCTAAGACAAAGTGATTGTAAGACTATTCAAGAAGTCGAAAATAGAGGTCGTGCATATTTCACAGCTAACCGTGATATTTTTCAGTTAAATATGAGTCAGAACGAAACAGCATCTGTCACAAACACCAAATATTCAAAACCAAATGACAATAGGTTCAAACAACGCTCTAAATTTACAAAACCAGTCCTGTGTCAATACTGTCATGTGACTCACGAACAGTACGCAATTTGTGATAAATCACCAACGTACCCACATCACCTTCAAATGATGGTGGAAAAACAAAAATACAAAAGAAACGCGTATAAGAGAGCGGTCAAATGCTACTTTTGCCTAGCGTACGGGCATTATTCAAAACATTGCGACGGCCGCAAGATGATGAAGCAGGCCAATGCAGCATTGATGGATACATCTACAGATGAAGAAATTGAAGAACTGAATGAATGTGACATCCAGAATGAAAGTGCGAATGAGTCAGGGAATGCGGTAGAAATCATTAACACCATCAATAATACATGTAATACCTGCAGACAATTTCAGTTGGATACAACCTTGGAATGTGGCCATACAATCCCGATATCCAATGAAATGGCCAACGCAGCCTTAGCGTCTAAAGGCAAGTTAAAAATTGTAAAAGGGTTTGTGAATAACAAACTATGTACATTAATGCGTGATAGCGGAGCGACTCTTTGTGGAATTAAAAGAACATTAATTAATGACAAAGACTACACACACAACTACGTGACATGTCACACATTCGCAGGCACCATCGAAAAATACCCCCTAGCACTGGCCGAAATTCAGACACCTTTTCTGTCAGGACAAGTGCTATGCGCAGTATTAGAAAATCCCTGCGCTGATATTATTCTTGGAAATCTTCCTAATATAAGATCCTGTTCTGAAGAAGAAATCAGAGAATGAGAACAACAAAACTGCACCCAAAAAGCAAACAGTGATTCTAGAACTAAAGAACACATTTGCATGTCTCAAACTGCCAAAAACACAAGGGAGACCACCGATGACGGGATTAGAAACAAATTCACAGAGGTGCATAACACAGAGGCGGTTGAATCTTGCAATGACACCATCAGCATAAGACCTCAAATTGAGGATGCAACCGAAACACGAAATTGTGAACCTGTAAATGTGCAACAACAAACAGAATACGCCAATATAGTGACAAGACAAATGACTCACAAAACCCATAACGAACAACTTCAGGAGTCGCTACAAATCATTTCACCCAATATTACCACCACCGAGTTTATAAAAGAACAAAAAGCAGATCCAACCCTTTCGCAATACTTTCGACTAGTAGGATTGAAGCCAAAATTGACGAAAAACGCTTCTTGGACATTCAGACTAAATAACAATATTCTAACGAGGTTATATACCAGAGATCAAACCACAATACAACAAGTGGTTCTACCTCAGTCACATCGTGACAAAGTGCTTCATATAGCCCATGACTCACCTTTCGGAGGTCATATGGGTTATGAAAAAACCAGGGCCAGAGTCCTGAGCCAATTTTATTGGCCTAAATCTTGCCAGCACATAAAAAACTATTGCAAATCTTGTGATATCTGTCAAAAGTTAATTAAGAAGGGAAAAAACCCTACTGCAGAAATCCAATAAACCACAACGGCCTCAAGACCATTTCAAATAGTTGCGGTTGATTTAGTGGGTCCTTTAAACCACATTTCAAACAAAGGAAATAGGTACATTTTTACACTCGTGGATCTGTGTTCAAGGTGGGCAGAAATGATTCCGTTAAAATCAATCTCCTCTAAAGATGTGACGGACGTATTTTTTACAAATATTCTCCCGTTTTGGCTTTCCGGAAAAGATAATATCGGATAGAGGAACGCAGTTCATATCTAATGCCACTCAATCGGTAACTAAGTTACTCGGCATAAAACAATGTTTTACAAGCCCCTATCGACCGTCCGCGAACGGATTTGCGAAAAATTGAACGGGGACCTAAAACATATGTTAGCCAAAGTGACAGCTGAAAATCCAGCCGATTGGGATATACTTCTCCCAACGGTGCTGTTCGCTTGTAGAGAAGTGCCGCAGTCGAGCACTGGGTTCTCTCCTTTTGAACTATTATATGGAGCAAATCCAAGAGGACCTCTCTCTATGTACAGAGATATGATATCGCAACCCGTAAACACCCAATTACCAGTTTTCACCTATGATTTAGTCACTGACACCAGAGACAAAATCATTAGATCCTGTATACTAGCCAGATCATCTTTGCAGGAGAAAGGTTTTATGTACAGGCAGTACGCCAACAAGGGTGCAAGAACCATTGTATTACATCCTAATCAAGAGGTGTTATTATTATTACCTAACAAGAGAAATTTACTATCAACCTCTTGGCAAGGACCATTTAAAGTTATTAGAAGAATTTCGGAAGTTGACTACGAAATCTATTTAAATGGCAAATTGAAAATTTTCCATGTAAATATGTTAACACCTTACTATTCTAGGAATGACAGTGACATAAGCAATCAGACGGAGAAAATAGGGGACAATAACCAGACTGACAAGAACGACAACCAGAACGAAACGACAACCAGACGACTGAACGACACTACTACAAATGAAAATCTAGACGAAGCGTCATTAACTACACATTCTTTTCACAACGAAGACGACGAAGACAATTTCACATTAGCGACATTAGCGGGGTAGGGGTATCCCCTATCAAAGGAGAAGTAAGGCGCCTCCTTCCCTCAGCTAGCCTACGGGACACCCTTGGGCAAGGTGGAGTACCCGTTTAGCCCCCCGATCAGGGTTACGTGAAGCCATGGGTGCAGGTGGTGGATGAAGATGAAGAGCAGCCAACAGATAGTTGTAGGTTATGGTCTCCACCTTCACGACGGTAGGCAGAGGATCTCTTTTTTGAGGAGACAATGGCTAAGGTCACTGACCAGTATGGTCACTGCTAGGAAGGAAAGCAATGGCAAACTACCTTCTTTACACATGCCAAGAAAATCATGTTGTGTGAAATCATCTGGGAACAGTAATAACATCCGATGGGAGATGCCTTGAAGAGATTAGAACAAGAATCGCCATGGCAAAAGTAGCCTTTAGCAAGATGAAAAACATATTGACCAATAAAAAGATGTCAATTGAAACGAGAAAGAGAGTGTTGAGATGCTACATTGAGCCTGTACTTTTGTATGGATGTGAAGCGTGGACAATGAGCAGTCAGGCTGAAAAACATCTGATGGCTGTAGAGATGTGGTTTCTGAGGAAAATGCAAAGAATACCATGGACAGCCAGAAAGACCAATGAACAAGTCCTTCAAGAAACAAATGAAGATCGTAAATTGATTAGAGAAATTAGACGTAGACAGTCAACATTTTTTGGACATGTTATGAGAAGAAATGGATTGGAGAATTTGGTGACAACTGGTAAGATCGAGGGGAACAGACCAAGGGGAAGACCTAGAAGCAAGTACCTGGATGGCTTGGCCTTGTGGCATAGTCGAGACAGAAACACGGAGCTGATCCACGACTCTGGTGATCGGGTGAGATGGCAGAACATGACCGCCCACGCTTACCGGCATGGCACATGATGGATGGATGGATTGACAATTTTTCGTAACGACAAATACGACGAAGTCAACGACACATTAGCAACGATTATTCTGGACGATGACGACAATGACATTGAAGACAATTTACAAACAGTAGCATCAGTAATAAATCAGACTGACATAGACAATACTGAAATTCCAGTACCTATCATGAACAACAACGGTACATTACAGGACATAAAAATCTCCGACGCTGTGACACAACCTCAACGACAAGACATTCTGTCGCTTCTTAACGACTATAAAACTATCTTCTCAAACCGACCTGGACAGACTGACAAAATAACGCACTCCGTCATTTTGACAGATGTAACGCCTATCAAATGTAGACCATACTCAATTCCATTACATTATAGAGCAAATCTTGACAAGGAAATATTAGACTTAGAACAAAACAAAATAATACAAAAGTCTATGTCCGAATACTCTTCTCCAATTGTTCTGGTCAAGAAAAAGGACCAAACCATTCGTTTATGCATAGATTACAGAAGGGTCAATACTGTAACAACCACAGATGCGGAGCCAATGTATAGCTGTGAGGACCTCATTTTAAATATGTCCAAATCATCCATTTTTTCGAAACTTGACTTAACAAAAGGTTACTGGCAGATACCACTATCTCCCTCTTCAAGGCATATAACCGCATTCTCTACACCACTAGGCTTACATGAATGGAGATATCTTCCTTTTGGCCTGAAAAACGCACCTGCCACATTTGTTAGGTTAACTAGGCTGTTGTTACACGGCATCAAGGACGTACAATCCTATATAGATGATATTTGTATCCATTATTCAGCCATGACTTCTCACTTAGTTACACTCCGACAAGTCTTTAATCAAATTCTTCTTTTTTGGACTCACTGTCAAACCTTCCAAGGTTGAAATAGGTTATAAACAAATAGACTTCTTAGGTCATAGGATTACGGAAGGTAAACTACTAACGGATGATAGAATTGTATCAAAAATTCTCAACCTGCAAGTACCAACTACAAAAAAAAACAGGTCAGAAGCCTTTTAGGTCTCATAAACTATTATGCCAAATTTATACCAAACTGGGCAGAACTTACATCAGTCTTTTCAAATTTGTTGACCAAAAGTCAACCAGATAAATTATGTAAGAGTATCCGTTTAGAGGATGCAATTTGCAAATTGAAAACCATTTTTTCGAATCCACCCATATTGAAATTACCAAACATAGATTTACCATTTATATTAACTACAGATGCAAGTGCAATCGCCATTGGAGGATGTCTGATGCAGGAATACGAACACGCGAGATACCCGATCCTGTATATCAGCCGTAAATTGAAAGCAGCGGAAACCAAGTATTCGACAGCTGAATTGGAGGCACTAAGTTTGGTTTTTTGTGTTACTCGTTTATCTAAGTTCCTCTTAGGTTCCCATTTCGTTGTTCTGACGGATAATTCGCGACTGCTGGTGATTAAAGAAGTGAACCCGAAGAACCATCGATTAGCAAGATGGTGTCTTCTGCTTCAGGATTTCGACTTTGAAATCCGTCACATTAAAGGTACGGATAATATAATACCTGACATATTATCACGGCTAACCAATGCACCAGCAGATTAACACTGTTCACATTAATTAGTGGCCATATGATAAGCTGTGATATTTTAGTCTGTTGCATAAAAAAGTGTACCTCTACACTTACTGTAGAACTTTAATTTGGAATTGTCAACAGCTGATATAATACTCTACTTATAGCTATCACAGACATGAAACTTTGAGAACCGTTAACTATATTGACCCACAGTGGCAATCAGCAGTACATCAAAAACATTCCGAACTGGGGATATTAACATTTGTGAAGTTATTTCATCAATCACAGAACTGAAAGGTTCCATGCGAATATTAATAACTGTGCATACGCGTGATTTCAATTGACTCGCAAACTAACGGAACATAACATCGCACATACAAGCAGCGATATACTATGACTATGACGACATATGAGAGATAACACAGGAATGTGACACCAAAACGTTACCTACGAACTGTTAAACATTATTGGAACAGCACACGGACGAAAGAACGACAACACACGGATCGTCGTTGGAGTTAATTAATTTAAGGTTATTATTTAAATATGTATTACATTTGTGCTTTGTTGTATACAGAAAATATGTGAACATGTAAATTATACATTTTCTATCATAATATGTCACAAACATTTTCATTTATAGTTAAAATTTCCTTTCAATATAATGGTTGCAATTTAACTTATAAACCATTTCCTATCACCAGTACAAATAGTACTTGGCGCTTTGAATATAGCATATCGCCATTTTCCTTTTTCTAAGGGCGACAACAATTACCTCACCTTAATTTATATATTTTAACAAATTATTATATTGAATGAAAGGTGTGCGAATCAGAGAGTGAATGAATTAAATGAGAGAGCGATATACTGAGCGGACAAATTGTACGCAAAAAGGATTTATTTTAATTTGTCTGCGTTTTGAGTGTAAAATGTAACACTTGTCTAAAATTGTGTATACATGTTTAGTGTTAGATAAAATAGGTTCACTCTAAGAATCACTGTTTGAATACCCTGTACATGCGTACACAAATAGACGTAATTCACGACAAGGGATATTCCAGCTCGTGACACTTAGAGATGTACTACACACCACAAACACACAGGTAGCACACACCTCAGACATTAGATAGGACATACTCATAAAACTAAACACTAACAATTAAATCACACACATTTTTATTAGAGCAAGTAACAAAGCAGTAAACACACTAACAAGCAAACAGGAACATTAGTAGTTACGGGGGAGAAAACAAAAGTGCATATATATATATATATATATATATATATATATATATATATATATATATATATATATATATATATATATTAAGCACTATAAAACATACGGAAGTAAAAGTGTATCAAAATACACATTCAGAACAAGAATTGCAAGGGTTCTTAAATAAGCCAAGACAATTTGTCTTGTTAAACCTCTCTAACACAGAGTTTAATATCTGGGTATCAAATGGATACTTGCAAATACAACTAGAAGCGTCAGGGAACTTCGGTCGGATAAGCATGTTTAAGAATATGGAAGAGTTAGAGGCTCTTCAGCAATCACCCTGGATTGTTGTACGGGGAAATACATGAGTTAATAGTGCACATATATAGATGGCAAGGTTCTCATCCACGAAACTACCAAACACCAACTTCATGTGATCCAATGACAGAATTAGTGCAAACTAATTACCATATACTAACCCATAGAAGCGGGGGAGGGGGACCCCTGTCAGAGTCTCACATGGAGTCGGTAGAAACATAAAGATAGAAGGGAATTAGATAAGGGGCATAACCCCAATACAAGGGAGACACACTCGAATGCTCGAACAATCTAGAGCCTTCGAGAAGCATAGGCCAGTTCACCTACAGCTCCGTGGACACGCTGACCGCGTGCCAGGACCTGTTCCACGAGAAGCTCGAGGAGAGTTACAGCCCGTGTCCGATCGAGACACGTTAGAGGGCAGACGCCGACTGGACATCGAACAAGCAACAGGGCTTAACTTAAGGGGGACTTGATAGATTGAATACAAGTGTATTTAGGAGTGTTACTCACTAAATAGATAGATGATAGAGTTTGTTGTAATAATTATGTATGATGGCTTTGTTGTGAACTCCTATGATTATGTTCGCCACGTCGCTGGCTGCGAAAACCATTCTTCGCCAGGTTACTGTAAATAAATCATGTCAGATAGTATCAGAACGGAGTTTGTTGCCTGTATGAACCCAAGTTTCATTCCCCTAGGTATCTAGGATGTTGACAAACACTAATACCTTGGCCACAAACGACATTACAACACAAAGAACAAATCAACAAATGGAACAAGACAGCAAGACCCAACCCAAACCCAAATCACCTACCACACCAAATACGCACCCATCACCACCCCGACCAAGGAGAAAAATTCAGATGAACGGGAGCCCATTAAAGAGGAAGACAAAGATGGTTTCATTAAGTGGTTCATAACAAGAAGCTCAATAGAATGCAGAAAAACGCAGAAAACAGCGATAGCGAGGGCGACGATTCTCCAATTGCCACACCTAAAAAGCGAACAAACCGGACAGCCCCACAGTAAGGACAAATGAACAACGACAGACCACAGAGGAAGAGGACAACATAACTTTAAGACATTTATTTATCGCTACTGACACTGAAGAAGGATAGAACTCGGGAATTGCCAAAACGCAATGAACAGCTATATGCAGCATATGTTTACTACCTTTAGTAATGTCAATTGTCAAGTTGCACGCAATATAATTTTGAGCATAGCCTACGATGGGTGATGTTGCAATATTCTGTAATGATAATTTGGCGTGTCCAGCGTGTGCCGCGTGGTTACACACCCGCTTCACACACCAGTGATCCGGGGCTTGTTTCCGGATCCGGTCAGGGATATGCACTACTGACGAGTTCAAACGAGAGCGAAACTCGAGTATAGTGTTTCCATATTGACGTGGATAGGCCTTAGGTTCATACCAGAATACGATCAGCGTTGCCAGTAGTGCGTTGTGCTCAATATTTAAATATAATTTTTCTTTTATATACTTGTGATAGGTGACAACATAAAAATAATATGTTTAAATATATCTGGTATACGCACAAAACAACAACTCATTTGCACACTCATACACAAATACAAACCAGATTTCATCCTGCTACAAGAGACAAATATTCATTCAGATATACATGGCGCACAAATTACAACACAATTAGAACTGAGACATGCACACTTCAGTTTGGCAGTCCAAAACATAGGTTCTGGGACAGCCATACTACAAACATCAGATAGGCGCAACATTTTAAAAACAAATCGGGATAGCCAGGGTAGAATCAGCATAACACAGATAAGTAACACAACACACACATACACCATTGTCAACATACATGCATCACCACACTACAACTACCAGCCAGAATTTTATGAAGAACTAGACACACTACTCACACATACATACAGAGGACAGAACATTATACTCTGTGGAGATTTCAACTGCGTGTTACAGGCATTGTATATAATAGGCGGAGAAATGAAGACACAGGTGAGGAGAATGGAAGGAGAAAGCACAACACAGTTAGAAACACTGCAACACATTTTAGACACACACAATTTAATAGACACATTCAGACACAACATCCAAATAATCGAGAAACAACCCACACAAATAAAACACACCGCACAGCAAGAAGATTAGATAGGATATATATACCTGCAACACACCACATAGTAAACACTCGGCACCTACAAGAGACATTACAGTACACATTTAGTCTCCATGTTTAAACAATGTAATAATATATTCCACAATGAGCCTTCACAATCACATTTAAATGTACTCTAAAGTTGGACAAAAATTTCTAAGTTCACAACTCTAGGTTTTAAATGTTAATTACTTAAACTACGTTCATTTTAAAGCCGGACGAATGCCACCACGTCCACATATGTCAGGGTCTTAAACCTGGCTCGTTAACCTAACACATGTGAGACAGTACAAGTACAACGTGATTTGACTTGAGACTCAACGACACGAAGTTTCGATGGATTTATTTACAGATCACGATCTAGAAATGATCATTACAATACATAAGTTATAACAATACACTTACAGGCAACCCACAGCTTACAGTCTATCTCACAAGATGTACAAGCACTCGACTTTCGGGCCACAGAACTACACAAGCCTTTCTTCCATCATACGTCCAGTCGAGTCCGAGTCCCAGAGCTGTCTGGCTATTTCTCGCAACGCGCCTGCCCACCTGAAGTGGCTTCACGAGGCCTGCGTGCGTCCTGCTTTGTCCTTGCCTGACCGCTGGCTGTCTCGTCAGCCAGCAACCTCGCAGGCAGGTAACTAATACTCGCCTGGCGGACGTAACGATGTTACGGCATCCCCGCTAGGAACTATTCGCCTGGCGGGCGTAACGATGTCCCTGCATCTCTGCTGGCAATACTTTAGACTCTGACAATGATGATGATGATGATGATGATCATGATCATGATCATGATCATGATGATGATGTAAACAAGAAAGTCTGGATGTCATTCTATCATTTTTTTTTCTGTTTATTGGCTATCAAGATAATAACCCTGTTCACAATGTACAGAGGGAAAAACGGAGTCCATGGGAATCTAGACATATTAAGCCCATAAACGGGCACTCTCCCGCTGTTTATGTTTTACCTCGACACAGCAAGGTACAAGAGGCACACGATGAGATGGGGTGAGATGAGATAGGATGAGATTAGATGAGATGAGATAGGATAAAATCTTCTTCTGCGTTCATCCAGAGTTTTTTGGTGTTTTTTTTCCGGACGTGATTGCGTTGTGCCTGTTTACAGCAGAGATGCGTTCTTGCGCCGTTAGCCACCACACCCGACTTCTGCAGGCATTTGTTGACCGGCTTATCCTTCCCGCAGGAGAATGTAATGATGTGAGGTGAGATGAGATCAGATGGGATGAGATGAGATGAGATGACGTTCCCCGTTTCTAAGTTTCCTTAGTTTCTTGTGGGGTTTTCCCTATATCATTTTCTACCGCATTTTCCGATGACGTCATTCTGTCTAAACGCCATGTGGCAGTATGCCCCCCTCCCTTTTAAAATGATGAAATCATGGTCATAGAATTTCTGACGGATTCCGTAAAACTGATCCACAAGTAGTTACCAAGATCTTAAATATTAAACCACCTACCACTAAGAAAGAACTTCGAAGTCTGTTGGGTCTCATTAGTTACTATCAGAAATTTATTCCTAACTTTGCTGATGTGACGGCAACATTTTCTGAACTTCTAAAAAAAGGTCAACCAACGAAAATTATCTGGACAGGTGATCATGATAAATTATTACAACAGATCAAAACTTTGTTCAGCACATATCCTATTCTTAAATTGCCTGATATCTCTAAAGATTTCGTTTTGCAAACAGACGCTAGTTTTCATGAAATTTCAGCTGTTTTACTTCAAATACATGATGGTAAATTACATCCTATTCTATACTTCAGTAAGAAATTATCAGATACTCAGAGAAATTATGCAATTACCGAACTGGAAGCTTTAGCGTTAATTGAGAGCATTGATAAGTTTTCTAGATACCTTCTTGGGAGAAAATTCCTAGTTCTTTCTGACAATAAACCATTGCAGATCTTTAAATCTGGTCATCCAAAGAACTCCAGAATTCATAGATGGTCACTTCTGTTACAGGACTATGAATTTGATATCTGTCACATTCCTGGCAAAGACAATAATTTGGCAGATCTTCTTAGTCGTCTCTAAAAAAAAAAAAAAAAAAAAAAAAAAATTATGTATGTTATATTTTCTTACTTATTGTCTGCGTTCGTATTTGGATTTTCGTTGGGCTGATTAACATATGTTGCATACATTCACCCAGGTAGATTACTGTTGAAAACAACAAATTGCGAATTATGTGAAAATTATTAGTGTTATATGGATATGTACATGGTTTGTTCAATTCGTTCTTTGGCAGTGACATTGTTCGCCATGACAAGTGACACTGCACAGTCGAGTGTGATTGACCATGTGCGCTGTAATTGACGAACTATACCTGAACACTTCTAGATTATCGGAAATCGTTTGTATTTCTAAAATAATCTTATGTCATATTATTACAGCATATTCGCGGTAAACATTGATAGTTATAGTGCTATTTCGTGGATCGAAACCTGACTATTGATTAGAGTGTATGTGTTGAACACTGATACAGTAAATGAGAATAGACACGGTTTTCGTTGCGAAACGACATATTAATTGTACCCTTGTGATTACTACTTGAGTAACATTATTAATTTATTGCTAATGCTTGGCATAGAATTATATATATATACTAGCTGACCCGGCCCGGCTTCGCACAGACCCTGGTGGGGAGCATCTCATTTAATTCATATAAGTAGTCATATAAGTTCTCGTTCCCGTTACCGACTATCTGTCTGTCTGTCTGTCTGTCTGTCTATCTGTCTGTCTGTCTGTCTGACCCGGCCCGTCTTCGCCCAGACCCTGATGGGGAGAATCTCATTTAATTCATATAAGTAGTCATATAAGTTCCCGTTCCGACTATCTATCTGTCTGTCTGTCTGACCCGGCCCGGCATCGCCCAACTCCTGGTGGGGAGAATCTCATTTAATTCATATAAGTAGTCATATAAGTTCCCGACTGTCTGTCTGTCTGTCTGTCTATCTATCTATCTATCTGTCTGTCTATCTGACCCGGCCCATCCCATGGTGGAGAGCATCTCATTTAAATTATATAAGTAGTCATATAAGATCCCGTTCCCGACTATCTGTCTGACTGTCTGTCTGTCTTGGGTAAATGGAGGAGGGAGGAGGAAGAGGGAGGTGGAGGAGGGAAGATGAGGGAGGAGGAGGGAGGAGACAAGACGAGTAGGGAGGAATAGGAGGGAGGAGGAGGGATTAGGAGGAGGAGGGAGGAGTAGTGTGGAAGAGGAGGCGAGGAGGAGGGAGGAGGAAGAGGGAGGAGGAGGGAGAAGGAGGGAGGAGGAGAACGCAGGAGGAGAAGGGAGCAGGAGGAGGAGAGGGAGGAAAATGGAGGAGGAGGGAGGAGGAGGAGAGAGTAGGAGGATGGAGGAGGCGGAGGGAGAAGGAAGATGGAGGAGGAAGAGGGAGAATGAGGAGGGAGAAGGAGGAGAAGGAGGGGAGGAGGGGAGGAGGAGGGAGGCGGAGAGAGGAGGAGGAGTGAGGAAGAGGGAGGAGGAGGAATGTGAAGGGAGGAGGAGGGAGGAGGTAGAGGGAGGAGGAGGGAGGAGAGGAGGTAGAGGGAGGAGGATGAGGGAGGAGGCGGAGAGGGAGGAGGGGAAGGAGGGAGGAGGAGGAGGGAGGAGGGGTGATGAGGAGGAGAGAGGAGGAGGAGGGAGGAGGAAGAGGGAGGAGGAGGAATGTGAAGGGAGGAGGAGGGAGGAGGTAGAGGGAGGAGGAGAGAGGAGGAGGAGTGAGGAGGAGGAGTGAGGAAGAGGAGAGGGAAGAGGAGGAAGGAGGAGGGGAGGAGGGAGGAGGAGGAGGAGGGAGGAAGAAGGAGGAGGAGGGAGAAGGAGGGATGAGGAGGAGGAGGAAGAGGGAGGAGGAGGAATGTGAAGGGAGGAGGAGGTAGAGGGAGGAGGAGGAGGGAGGAGGAGAAGGGAGGAGGAGGGATGAGGAGGAGGAAGAGGGAGGGGGAGGGAGGAGGTAGATGGAGGAGGAGGAGGAGGAGGAGTGAGGAGGAGGAGAGGGAGGAGGAGGAAGGAGGAGGGGGAGGAGGGAAAAGGAGGGAGGAAGAAGGAGGAGGAGGGAGAAGGAGGGGATAGGAGGAGGGAGGAGGCAGAGGGAGAAGAAGGAAGGAGGAGGAAGAAGGAGGGAGAATGAGGAGGGGAGGAAGGAAAGGGAGGTGGAAGAGGAAGAGGAGGAGGAGGAAAGAGGTAGGGGGAGGAGGAGGTAGAGGGAGGAGGAGGAGGAAGGAAAGGGAGGAGGAAGAGGAGGAGAAGGGAGGAGGAGGGTGGAGGGAGGAGGAGGAGGTAGAGGGAGGAGGTAGGAGGAGGAGGAAGAGGGAAGAGGGAGAAGAAGGGAGAAGGAGGAGTGAGGATGATGAGGGAGAAGGAGGCAGGAGGAGGAGGAGGGAGGCAGGAGGAGGAGGAGGGATAAGGAGGGAGAGGGAGGAGAAGGGAAGATGAGGGAGGAGGGGGAGGAGGCGGATGGAGTAGGAGGGAGGAGGATGGAGGAGGAGGGGAGAGGAAGAGGGAGAAGAAAGAGGGAGAAGGAGGAGGGAGTCGGGAGAGGGATTAGAGGGAGGAAGAAGAGAGGAGGAGAGAGTTCGCCATTCCGAATTCATACTCGTCTAGTTCTTCCCTTCTACACGACTGTAGATAACTTCCTTACACATAAAAAGATGAATTGTTATTGATATTGCCGTGGCATGGAGGAATATCAGCAGCAGAGTTGATCCAAAAAACCAAAGACTGAGATCTACGGAGAGCCATGAACGCCTACGCCAGCCGGCACGGCACTTGATGATGATGATTGTCGTGTGACGATTCTGTGTAGTCACGTCATTTTCTTCCCTTTCCCTAGCGTTTTGGTTCGGGGATTCTTTCATCATCATCATCATATATTTACGTACGTATTTTGGGAGGGGGAGGAGGGAGGAGGAGGAAGAAGAAAAAAAAAACTATGACAGTTGACAGCTCTGGAATGAAAGGAAGGCGTGTAGAAAATTTCATCTCAATCGGATGGGCCGTTCGCGAACAAATAAAGGACATACATATTTACATACATACATATATACATATACACATACACTTTGTTTTATAGATATAGATATTCTTTCACATAATTTCAGTTCATAGAGTTAAGTAGTTACATATTCTTCTTCTTATTATTATTGTTCATATTTAGTACTTAATGATACATATGATGGGTCATAGATTTTTCAATTCTCATTGTGATCGCCATTGACAAGTATAGCCACCACATTATGAAATACGCCGTTAAATAATATTGTCACTCGGTTGTTATTGCCACACCTACACAAAGAGTTTATGATGACGTCTCTAAGGAGCATTTACCTCGACTACGCCTAAAATTATGACGTCATAATACTAATACCTCACCTACCCGTTTAATGAGATTGAGATTCTTGACATAGCACAGATGGTTACAAGACACTAGTAAATGTAACTGGTACCTGTTTATTCCTCACGTCCCCTTACTCCAGGTTTTGACCTAGAGAATGACGCTTGTCCTTAGGGACAAATGAGGGACTGATCTTTATGATTAGTTAGTACAGCCTCCCCATGGGCTGTATACACGACATCTACTGTTGGTGTGTAGATTGGAGGGCTTGCCCGTTATATATATATTTTTTTTATTTTCTGGGTAATCGATAGGTGTCCATAGCATATTGCTAGTCCGATAAAAGTCATTGTGTCTGCACTGCTATGTGTCAGGTTAATTCTCTTGATGAAAAAAAAATGATTACATCATTTTAAAAGGGAGGGGGGCATACTGCCACATAGCGTTTAGGCAGAATGACGTCATCGGAAAATGCGGTAGAAAATGATATAGGGAAAACCCCACAAGAAACTAAGGAAACTTAGAAACGGGGAACGTCAGACAACAACGGGGTAGGACAACGGAGAGGACCTTGTGTGATTCGGCTGAGGCGCGACATATTATGTGAAGCTCGTGTTCGTTTGTAGTTTTGGTTGTGAGAAGGCAAAGACTTGGCTGAGGACTATCAGGTGGAGGATGTCTAACGAAGAAAGAGTCAATATCGAGTGGAGGACCCGAAGGCATGGAACACCTAGACAATCTGTGAAAATGAGAACAGCGAGATAGATTGAGCTCCTAACTACAGTCGGACATTACTGGTATAGAGTCGTAAATATTTTGTGTGAATGCCGTTCCTGTGTTAAAAGGGACAATTCATTTTCTCGATGAATCCATTGTATTGATCCAGCGCATCATTAAAAGAATGTGTGAGTACTGTTGTTTAGGATGGCGTCGGTTGATTCTTCGTATTTACAGTTCGAGCTTATTATTGCTTCAACGTTGACGTTGCCAATTAGATAATTGCGGGAGTTGCGTTGTGGCATCCATGTTCCTGTTCCTTTTAGTGGTTGTCCATGTGTCTGGTCCTTTTAGTGGTTGTCCATGTTTCTGATCCTTTTAATGGTTGTCCATGTTCCTGATCCTTTTAGTGGTTGTCTATTTCTCTGATCCTTTTAGTGGTTGTCCATGTTTCTGATCCGTACGGTAGTTCTTATTTAGTTATCAGTTACCCGTCAACAATGAATCACCCGGATATTTTCCACAATAATCCGGTTCATCTCGGGCTTACATATGAGAATGTCCCGAGTGGTGAGAGGTCAGGTTTTGACTCAGCTCATCTCATCTCACAACAAACAATAGCTGGGCATGAGTTGCTTGAATGCTTATGAACCAATCGGGGATAAAGGGGCTGTAGAGGAACAAAAAGCTGATTGTTAACAGCTCCGTGGTTATTTCTGTAAACATGTGGTCACAAAGTAACAAGTTAATGTAGCTACATTTCAGAAAATATCCGAGTCTAAAGATGGATAAAGTCTGTTCTGAAATGTTTCAGACTAAAGTTGGAAAAAGTCTGTTCTGAAATGTTTCAGACTAAAGTTGGAAAAAGTCTGTTCTGAAATGTTTCAGATTAAAGTTGGAAAAAGTCTGTTCTGAAATGTTTCAGATTAAAGTTGGAAAAAGTCTGTTCTGAAATGTTTCAGATTAAAGTTGGAAAAAGTCTGTTCTGAAATATTTCATGAAATGAGTCAATATAAAGTTGGAAAAATTCTGTTCTGAAATGTTTCATAAAATGTGTCAATTAAAGTTGGAAAACTTCAGTTGTGAAATCTTATATATAAACGGCGATCTCCGTCTGTCTGTCTGTCTGTCTGTCAGTCTGTATGTCCCTATGTCCTTTATGCGCTCGCGAACGGCCCATCCGATTGAGATGAAATTTTCTACACGTCTTCCTTTCATTCCAGTGCAGCCCACTGTCATATTGTTTTAGTGTGAAATCGGCTGCTTACCCAATATTATTTCATTTTTCATTATAATTTCATATATCTCAGGGGACTTAACTCTGTAAAAGTTATTTCAAGGGGCATAACTTTTCTGTATAACTTATAGTCATATTGTGGCATCGTTTTCAAAGATTTATAAACTCTTTGTCCATAGTTATGTACCGGCATATGAGTTATAATAAATAATGATACAATCTGTAAGGCATTTTCAAAGTTTTCATAAAAATAATGCATAATGCATAACATTGTAACTCATCTTTTTTTGCTTAAAGAATGAATAAATAATAGTTACCTTATCTCTATCAAGTTTGAAGATTTTATATTTCTTTACACTGTCGCCAACTTTAAGAAGACATGGAACAACTTCAGCCATTATTAAATCTACAGGCATATGCGTTATATTCCTCCTCCTCCTCCTCTCCCCTCCTCCACCTCCTACCCTCTTCCTCTTCTCCTCCCCCTCCTCCCTCTCCCTCCTCCATCCTCCTCTTCTCTCTTTCTCCTCCTCCTCCCTCCTCCTCCCTCTTCCTCCTCCCAGCTCCTACTCCTCCTTTTTCTTCTTCTTCTGCTGCTGCTGCCGCTGCTCCATTTACCAAAGTTAATTGTTGGGGAAGATGTAAAGATCTTTTAAGTGCTCTTTCTAATGCTTTTTGTAAGTTGGTCTTCGTTTATCTAAGGTTGTTCTAACTGCAACCAATAAATGATTAGACAGACAGACATACAGACAGACAGACAGACAGACAGACAGACAGACAGACAGACAGACAGACAGACAGACAGACAGACAGACAGTCGGGAACGGGAACTTATATGACTACTTATATGAATTAAATGAGATGCTCCCCATCAGGGGCTGGGCGAAGCCGGGCCGGATCAGACAGACAGACAGACAGATAGACAGACAGACAGACAGACAGATAGATAGTCGGGAACGGGAACGTGAGCTTATATGACTACTTATATGAATTAAATGAGATGCTCCACACCAGGATCTGGGCGATGCCGGGCCGGGTCAGACAGACAGACAGACAGACAGACAGACAGACAGACAGACAGACAAACAGACAGACAGTCGGGAACGGGAACTTATATGACTACTTATATGAATTAAATGAGATGCTCCCCATCAGGGGCTGGGCGAAGCCGGGCCGGATCAGACAGACAGACAGACAGATAGACAGACAGACAGACAAACAGATAGATAGTCGGGAACGGGAACGTGAGCTTATATGACTACTTATATGAATTAAATGAGATGCTCCCCACCAAGGACTGGGCGAAGCCGGGCCGTGTCAGCTAGTCTTATATATAAAAGGCGATCTCCGTCTGTCTGTCTGTATGTCCATATGTCCTTTATGCGCTCGCGAACGGCCCATCCGATTGAGATGAAATTTTCTACACGTCTTCCTTTCATTCCAGCGCAGCCCACTGTCATATATTTTTAGTGTGAAATCGGCTGCTTACCCAATATTATTTCATTTTCCATTTTTCATTATAATTTCATATATTTCAGGGGACCTAACTCTGTAAAAGTTATTTCAAGGGGCATAACTTTTCTGTATACCTTATAGTCATATTGTGGCATCGTTTTCAAAGATTTATAAACTCTGTGTCTATAGTTATGTACCGGCATATGAGTTATAATAAATAATGATACAATCTTTAAGGCATTTTCAAAGTTTTCATAAAAATAATGCACAATGCATAACACTGAAAGACAATTTTTAAGAAAATAAACTCACAGTCCCTACTGACTAAAGAACACCAACTCGCATTCAATTCAGAGGTACGAAGCAGCTATGATAACAAAGAAAGTGTATCGAGCAATGCGAATATTAAAAACAACATTGAAGACAATTGGAATTTCCTAAAAAATACCTTGCTAAATGCTGCAACAAACACAGTCGGCTACGTACAAAGACAGAAGAAGAAGTGGCTAAGCGATAACACCTGGACGAAGATACAAGAAAGAAAACAAGCAAAACTAACACTTCTTTCTGCAAAAGACACATCTACATATGATACCCATAAGCAAAAATACTCTATGTTGGATAAAGAGGTGAAATCAAGCGCACGAAAAGACAAACAGAACTTTATTCACAGCCTGGCCTCCGAAGCCGAAGCAGCTGCCAGAACTGGAAACAACAGAGCCGTATTCCATATCATGAAGCAACTATGCAATCACTCACCTACACCAAATATACCCATCAAAGACAAACAAGGCAATCAATTGTTATCCGATGACCTTCAAAAGCAATGATGGGCAGAACATTTCAAAGAAATATTAAATAGACCGCAGCCTGACACTGTTCCGAACCTGGATGGAGAAATTACTATGCCCCCATTAGATGCCTCATGCGAGTCATTCACCATGGAAGAGATTAAAGCAGCCATCAAAAAATTGAAGAACAACAAAGCTGTTGGTGAAGATGAAATCTCAGGAGAAATGCTCAAAGCAGCAGATGAGAACACCTTACAACGTTTGTTACAGCTGATCAATGAAATCTGGCAAAGCGAATCCCCACCACAACAGTGGAAAGATGGTGTAATTTTCAAACTGCCTAAAAAGGGCGATATGTCTGATTGCAATAATTGGCGTGGTATCACTCTATTGTCAGTACCAGGAAAACTTTTTTGTAGCATGTTACTTGAGAGGTTGAAAAAGGCGATAGATGAAAGACTCAGAGAAGAACAAGCAGGCTTCAGACCAAAACGGTCATGCATAGACCACATTTTCACCCTCAGAATAATCATTGAAGACTCCGTAGAATTCCAGTCGAAATTAATCACCAACTTTGTCGACTTTCAAAAAGCCTTCGACAGTATCCACCGTCCTTCACTTTGGAATCTACTTAACATCTATGGTTTTCCTACCAAATATACCAACGTCATAAAATCTTTCTACAAAGAAACACGTTGCTGCGTAAGAACAGAAACAGGCAACTCTGACTGGTTCTCAGTCGAAACAGGAGTGAAACAGGGTTGTGTCTTATCACCGATGCTTTTTGGAATAGCTATCGACTGGGTCATGCGCAAATGCACAAACAACACAAATATGGGTATCCATTGGGTTGACAAAATTCTAGAAGACCTGGACTTTGCCGACGACATAGTGCTTTTGAGTTCAACACACCCGGATGCCCAAGAGAAAATAAACCACCTCCAAAATGTTTCAGGGCAAATTGGTCTCCAAATTAACACCACAAAAACAAAGACTATTGATCTTACCAACAGTTCAGATGACACCAAATTGAACAGCTACGTTCTTGAAAAAGTCAACAGCTTTACATACCTAGGAAGCAAAATGACATCTACAGGGGACTCAACACCAGAAATATCATCTAGAATCGCACTGGCATCTAGTGCCTTCAATAAGCTGTCAAACATCTGGAAGTCAAAGACACTCAGCAAACACACAAAACTTAAAATCTTCAACTCTTGTGTGATTCCAGTGTTAACGTATGGATGTGAAAGTTGGAAATCAACGGTAGCTTTAGATAAAAAATTAGACAATTTTGAGAACAAATGTCTTAGAAGACTTCTAAACATCCACTGGACAGACTTCAGAACCAATTCGCAAATAAGACAAGAGACTAAGCAAGATACAGTATCCAATTTCATAAGAAGACGCCGTTGGAACTACATCGGCCATGTACTCAGAATGGACAAGTCAAGACTCCCCTACCAAGCCCTCATATGGTCACCAGTAGGGAAAAGAAAACGGGGAAGACCAAGAGAGACCCTGCGTAGAACCATCATTAGAGAAGGCTCATTCAATGGCCAAGTAAATATCCAAGATCTACAACAGGTAGCAGCGAACCGCCAAGCATGGAGAGACAGGACTTCTGCCCTATGCGCCGCCTTAGGCTCAAGAGGAAAGACTAACTAACTAACTAATAACACTGTAACTCATCTTTTTATGCTTAAGAAGTTACTGTAGCCATGCAGGTGATTAGAAAGAGTTTTCATTAAAAATAATGGATGGTGTGTGGAAGGACATTCTTTTAAGTTACTTTTTTTGTTGTATGAATTTAATGAGACGCTACCCGCCAGGAGCTGGGCGAAGCCACGCCGGGTCAGATAAATAGACAGACCCACCTTTTCGCTGCAGTTGTCTACTCCTCCTTTTCCTTCTTCTGCTGATGCTGCTGCCGCCGCTCCATTTACCCAAGTTAATTGTTGGGGAAGATGTAAAGATCTTTCAAGTGCTCTTTCTAATGCTTTTTGTAAGTTGGTCTTCGTTTATCTAAGGTTGTTCTAACTGCAACCAATAAATGATTAGACAGACAGGCAGACAGACAGACAGACAGAGAGGGAGGGACAGACAGACAGACAGACAGACAGACAGACAGACAGACGGACGGACAGACAGACAGACAGACAGACAGACAGACAGACAGACAGACAGACAGACAGACAGTCGGGAACGGGAACTTATATGACTACTTATATGAATTAAATGAGATGCTCGCCATCAGGGGCTGGGCGAAGCCGGGCCGGATCAGACAGACAGACAGACAGACAGACATATAGACAGACATACAGACAGATAGATAGTCGGGAACGGGAACGGGAGCTTATATGACTACTTATATGAATTAAATGAGATGCTCAACACCAGGAGTTGGGCGATGCCGGGCCGGGTCAGACAGACAGACAGACAGACAGAAAGACAGACAGACATACATACATACATACAGACAGACAGACAGACAGACAGACAGACAGACAGACAGACAGACAGACAGACAGACAGACAGACAGACAGACAGACAGACAGACAGACAGACAGACAGACAGACAGTCGGTAACGGGAACGAGAACTTATATGACTACTTATATGAATTAAATGAGATGCTCCCCACCAGGGAATGGGCGAAGCCGGGCCGGGTCAGCTAGTGTTTCATAAAATGAGCCAGTCTAAAGTTGCAAACGTCTATTCTGAAATGTTTCAGTCTAAAATTGGAAAAAAAGTCTATATTTGGGTATGGTTGGTTTATTTACATGTCCAATAATGATCAACTTGGAAGTCATGGTGACGTAGTGGCTAGACACTCGCCTTACAACCTGACAGTCGTAGGTTTGATCAGGTCCACATGGCCGAATGGGTAAGAATGCGTGTTCTTAAACATCCGTTGTGCTGATGCCGAGGTCATTAAGAAAGCAATGGCAAACTACTGAACGTAAACTTGCCAAGAAATCACAAACAGAAAAAAAAATGCTGGGGTTATCCTCCACAAGCCGACGTTGTGGCCAAGGGGTAATGAATGCAAATTGCAACCCCGCATACCACGTTCGAAACACATCTGCGGGTGATTTGGAAGCAGACCGGCGGGCATTGCTTTTCATACAATGGTATGAGTGCTAGTCGTTCAGAAAGCAATGGTAAACACAGAACATAAATTTGCCTAGAAATTACAAACAGCCAAACAATGTTATGGTTGACTGCGACGTCCTGTAAAGGACTTGTAACTAACTAACTCTGCGGCAAGTTATGGCCCAGTCTTGTTGTTTGTATTGTTCTGGGTAGTTTTCTGTGTTGGTTTATTTCTTTCATTTGTCTTTTAATCTCCACCACATTCCGATTGCATGCCACCATTGTTCATTATTTGTGCTAATTGTCCATGCTTCATAGCCAATGTAATATTATTATTATTATTATTATTATTATTATTATTATTATTATTATTATTATTATTATTATTATTATTATTATTATTATTATTATTATTATTATTATTATTATTATTATACTTGGTTTATTGAAAAGAATTCTTCGTACATGCATGTGGCATATGATTCTGATAATTTGCACAGGGAATAATTGTGATGAAAGATATATAGAGGCATTTGAGATGTAGCGGGTAGGTTAGCTTGGTTGATAGGTAGCTGCACTGGATAATGTTATACGTGCAGTCAAATGAGGGTTGGATGCATGAATTGGTTGTCTCATAAATTGAGGGAAAGACTGGCTACCTATTGTCCCCTGTGCATTCAGGCCTATAAAATGTGATGTCCCCAGAAAACATGTGATATCCCCAGACAACATGTGATATCCCCAGACAACATGTGATATCCCCAGACAACATGTGATGTGCCCGGACAAAATGTGATATCCCCAGACAACATGTGATGTTCCCGGACAACATGTGATATCCCCAGACAACATGTGATGTTCCCGGACAACATGTGATATCCTCAGACAACATGTGATGTCCCTAGACAACATGTGATATCCCCAGACAACATGTGATGTCCCTAGACAACATGTGATATCCCCAGACAACATGTGATATCCCCAGACAACATGTGATGTCCCTAGACAACATGTGATATCCCCAGACAACATGTGATGTGCCCAGACAACATTTGATATCCCCAGACAACATGTGATGTTCCCGGACAACATGTGATGTCCCCAGACAACATGTGATGTTCCCGGACAACATGTGATGTGCCCGGACAACATGTGATGTCCCCAGACAACATGTGATGTCCCCAGACAACATGTGATGTCCCCGGAAAACATGTGAAGTCCCTATGACGTCACAGAACCATAGTGGGAGACTGCTTCGGGACAAATTTTATTTGTTTATTTATTTTTCAATTTGAGATGTATGGATTTTTTGCCACGGCCATGCGAGAGTGTGGGGGAATGACCAGGCTGATAGGATGGCAGGGAATGCACCTCTCCTGGTGGTAGATTACTTATGGAAAAGGAAGAGGTGGTCGTGGGAACAGATTGAGACACCATATGTGGAAGGGATGAGATTGCGGGGGGGGGGGATTGGCAGGGGAAGACCAGGAGAACTACCAATCAGATAGCGGTGGGAATAATTAGTAGTGTGACTCTTCGCTGAGCTGTTGAGCGAGGGCACAGAGCGCGTATGGGAATGTCCTGAGTGCAGTGATGTCAGTTCTTGGCTCACCTCAACTCAACTCAGCTCAACTCAACTCGACTCAACATTTGAGATGAGGGGTTGTCAAAGGATGACAAGAACCAGCTGGATTAGAAAATTGTCGAATAGATGAGTCTTTGATTTGGAATTAAATCTGTTGCTACTGGACCAACTGGCGTGTCTGATTGCCACCATGCTTCTGTAGCTCCCAGGCTAATAGATCAATTGCCATGGGATGGTTAATCGTCTTAAGCGACTTGCCGTATATGTCATGGACTTATATATCATCGAGATGTTGTCCTTGCATCAACATGTCTGCTACCATATTAACAACTGTAAAGTCATAACTGTCACACACCCTTAGTTCCCAGTTTCTACCATCCATTTGTGTTTGGTTCAAGCCTACGTTTTGTTTGGTCCAAACCAACTTTTTCTTCGGCACAGAATCTGCTAAGGACTATAGTTTGGGGTACTGTACCACAGTGGAGTCATGCTGGCATAGTGGATAATGTGCTTACCTGCTAGGACAGCTTTACATAACAGAGTTACGACACATACAGAACGTTGCGGCGGTTAGCCTTCATCAGCAAACAAACACATTCACAAACACAACATACAGTCAAGGAAAACTCCTGTGACTACATTAGAAGGTGATGACAGGACGAGAGGAACAAATGCATGGAAAAATGGAAGCAATGAAGAGAAAATGAGAATTGAAAAAAAATGTTAGTTGAAAAGAATGTTAGTCGAAGAAAATGTTTAATAGGAAAACTGTTTATAGAGAAAAAAAAAAAAACTGTATACTCACCTCACGTATGGATCTACAAATGAAAAGTGTTTGTGAATGTGTTTGTTTGCTGATGAAGGCTAACCGCCGCAACGTTCTGTATGTGTCGTAACTCTGTTATGTAAAGCTGTATTACTTTGTGTCATTTTATATTGTTTAAACTTTCACAGCTTTACCGCAGTTCCACCAAATTTTATGCATACTTTACCTGCTAGGACAGTGGTAACAGATCTTTGTGTGTGATGTGTGGGCGTTTGATAGCTAACTCAAGCGTAGTC